>JACDOX010000284.1:662160-750297 GCA_014549065.1 Cardinalis cardinalis
CCCTGCACCCCGCAGGTCCCCCGTGGGTCACACAGCCCACAGGACACCTTAGGGCCCCAGCACCCACAGCACGGTTTGCGTGGGATCCTGGCGTGGCACATGTGTGGTCTCAACATTGCATCCCACGGTGGCTTTTCCTCGGGACAGACCCGTCCTTATGGCACCATGGTGTGGGTTCTCGATGAAGGCAGGTCTGCGTTGGCTGTAGTTTGTTTCCTCCACACAGATCCCAGCCGGATCCAGGGCATGGAAAGCAGGACGGGGCTTGCAGGGTGGCCTGTGGCATCCCGCCCCTGCGTGACCTGTAGGCAGCCCGGGGTCACTGGGCACTCTCCAGCTGCTCYCCGGCCCCACAGAAAACCAGGGTTAGAGACCACACAAAAGCAGGGTTAGCGAGGGGATAAGTGGCTGAATTGGGAAGCGTTTCAATGCAGTTTGCTCCATTCATGTGGTTAAAGCCTGTGATTTCCCTTTCTGTGTGCCACTGACCTTCTTCCCCACGCCCTCCTTTCCATCAGGGCACCCCATGGCACACTGGGTGCTTAGGCTGTATAAATGTACATATTTATACATGTATAAATGTATACATATTTATACATGTATAAATGTATAAATATGGGTAAATGCTTGGACCTGACGATCTTAGAGGACTTTTTCAACTTTATTGATCCTGTGGTTTTTTTTCTTTTTTCCAAACTTCATGATTCTGTGAATACACACACGTGTCCACAGGCCCATGGCAGGGCAGCTGTGCTATGCAGCCCTTATCTCGCCCCCTCCAGCTCACAGCTGGGACTGGGAGGGGCATCATCTTCTAAGTGAGGGGCCCATCCCTGAGTGCATCCCACATGTGAGCAGCTCTCTCTGTCCTACTGCTCCACCTGCCTCCACAGGGACGTTCCCCAGCACACACATGTGCACGCACAGTAGGAGCCCTGTAAGGTCGTTTAGGATCCTACCTGGTGTAAAAAACAGGCAAGGTGAGAGCCTCAACCTGCCCTGATAGGAATAGTAAGGATGCTGGGGATGTGCTCAGCTGAGCCAGAGCTGCTGGAGCCTGGGGGCCTCATTCTCTCCGGGGAGGTGGCTCCTGCCTTGTGTAATGGCCTCGCTTGGGACCGGCAGGAAGAAGCCGGCTCCCAGTGGTCTTAAAATAGCTGAGCATTAYGGGCACACCCTTGTTTTTGAGGGCAAAACCTGAGAGGGGAGTGTGGCCATGGAAGAAGCAGAAAAGGTAACTCCCTGSTTCCCAAGCACTGCCTGTTCCTGCCGATGGAGAGCGCCCGGCAAGGTGTGTCCTCAGCTCGGAGCGCGGGGGGGCTGAGGCCAGCACGTGCAGGATGTGGTTTACAATGAGCTGTTTGCAATGGATATTTTTTATTTTCTAAGTTTGAGTGATCATTTTTTAGCCTTGCATTAGCTCTCTGTATGTAAGATGCTGCATGCCAAGGAATTCTGCTGTTTAATTGGACAGCACGGGAAATTTGACAGCCTTTGTGTGCCTGCTGCCTGACAGCCCCATTTGGTGGTCCCRGCTCCTGTACCAGCCAGGCTGTGAACAATCACCCCCAGCCCTCAGGGCAGCAAAAACTTCCATTATGTTCCTGTTCTGCTTTTGAAGAAATTCCCTGGACTGTGTTCATCATGTGGCTGTGGAAGCCTGGGGGGTTCTGCAATCTCCCCTTTTGAAAAGGGGGATTTTCCCCTCGGAGWGGCCCCAGCACCTCCCCCTTCAGAGTTCCGAAGCACGGGATGCCATCCCCCGTATCCTGCCGGGTTCGTGGAGCAGCTGCATCCTCCCACCAGGAACAGGCCAATGGCCAGGTGACCTCTGGCTTAAGGACAGCYCCAGGCGTGCTCAAGGCCTGAGGAACAAAATCCGGGGACACAGCGCTCTGAGCCCACCCCRCAGGCAAGTGCGGGGGGTCCCTGCAGCCCAGCATCCCTCTGAGCAGCGTCTGGGAAGGGATGCCTCCCTCTCCTGCCCCGGGGACCATGCACTGAGAGGWGGTGCTGGACACTCAACCAAAGTGCTGCAGCCCCTGGGAGAGATGCTCCTCTCGGGGTTATTTATTCATTCCTGCCTGCYCTGCGCTGGGTAAAGACAACACCAGCTGAGTAAATCGCCACGGGGGAAGCGCTTCCGTGATGCTGCGGGGAGCAGGATGCGGAGGGCGCTGGGGGCAGGCGGTGCGGAGCTGCYCGGGCCGCTGTGGGCAGACACAGCGCAGTGTTGTGCCGGGATGGGAGCAGAGCCGCCCGGGGCTGTGCAGGCGCTGCGGATGCTGGCGCGGTGCCGCACGCTCCCCGCGGGGCTGGGCGCAGCCGTGCCCGCAGGCTGCCTCCCGCACAGCCCCTGCCCCTTGCAGGCACTGCATTGTTCCCTCTGGGGGACAACCAGCAGCCTGCGAGAAACCCGCTGCGGCTCCGGGCTCCCTGTTCCCGCTCCCCAGCGCTGCGCGGGGAGCACACACTTTTTTAATATCGCATTCACCTGGTTTCAATTTTCAGCTCTGGAATCCTTAAGACTTCAAGGGGGATGGGGCTGCATCCTGCAGGGTTTTGCACCTCCCCTTGGCCGCCGGGCTTGTGCTGCACAAGATCCAGTTTAAAGCTACATTTGTGCCCTCTCCGCCTCACTGCTGCCTCAGTTTCCCCGGCTGCCACACACAGGCCCTGCTGCGGGGGTGGTGGCACCGGGGCAGGCGAGCACAGGCGCTGCAGCAGCGGAGGGATGCAAGACAGGATGTGGCACGTTTGCGGCCATTTCTCTGTTTGCACAGTGACTCAGTGGGGTCTGGGAATTCTCCATGGAAAGCGTGGGGTGTGTGGTCCTCACCCTGCCGTGCCACAGGCAAAACCACCGATTAAACCCTCCTCAGCCCCCTGCCCAGGACACAGCCTGTGCTCCCCAGCGCTGGGAGGGAGCTGGGTGCATTTTCAAGTGAGGGTTTTGCACTAATATCATTCTCCTTCTTGCTGACAGAGGCACAACACGCTCCAGCCCTGGACATCAGCCTGGCCTTGCACTTCAGGCAGACACAGATCTCCCAGCCTGGCCAGAGCACCCCACCATGCCYGGGGAGAAGGTGGATCTGCCAGCAGCAGGGCTGGGGTGGGGGAACCCCTCTGTGAGAGAACACCCCACTGCATTCCACATTTCCCTATTCAGTGGTGTAAGATACTGGAATTTGTAAGATAGGGGATAATTGGGCCAGGTCTGCAGGCGGGAAGGAGGGCTGTATAAATAGAAATGATATTTTTACAGGCTGCATTGTTCAGGCACGGGCAGGCTGGGAGCACAATGAGCCCCTTTCCCTCTGTGCTGGCATTTTTGCTGTTGCACCTTGGAAAGGCCCCAGAGARCAAACGGCAGCTCCTGCCAAACTCCAAGTTTGTGCAGCCACAACAAAGTGCCCGGAAGATCGCAGCAAGCAGCAGGAAGCCCTGCTCAGGGCTGGCTGCCCTGCTCAGCTGGCTGAGCCTGACCCCACAGCCACCCTCGGGGCTCTGGGAGCCCTCCCCAGCTCAGGGGTCACAGGGAGGTGCTTGCAGAGGAGCCGGGGCTGGCTCTGCTCCACAATGCCCAAGGACACCAGGCCAGAGCTGCTCCCACTGCCAGGGAGGAGAATGCACCCATCAGCTCATCACCTGTCCTTGTCTTCACCTCTGGCATCATCACCTTTGCCCTTGCCATCACCTGTCCTTGCCCAGCCATGAAGGGGAAGGAGCTGCTCCATCCCTCCATCCTGCTCTGTGCAGAGGGCTGGGGCTGAGTAAAAGGCAGCAGAGAAACCAGGACGAGCAGCTCTGGGGTCACTGCATCCCCTGCTCCTGCTCTCTGCTGTCCTGGGCAGGGCTTCTCCCAGGACAAAGCAAACTGGGAGCTGTGCCTGCATGGAAAGGCACASTGGGCACCACAGAGGGTGCAGCACAACCACGGCAAGGCAGGGATGGGCACATCCTTCAGGGAATTCCTGCTGGGGCCGGCAACAGGAATTGCACCCCCCAGCCCAATGACCATGGGGGCCTCACATCCAGGACCAGAGGTGAAAGAACACAGAGACACCAACACTCAGTTAAGTTGTAGGAATTTATTTTAAATAACCTACAGTTGATTAAAAGGGAATTCATGATAAAAATAGAAGATACTTGTTGAGGAAAGGCTGCAGGAAATGGTCTTGCACACACACTACGCTAACAATGCCTCTAAGACTAATGATTATAGCAAAAAAAGGTTTCACATTAAAATTCTGCTTTTTMATTTTTAAAATTTTTTTACACAATTACAAAAGAAAAAAATAAAAGCCCTAAAATCTTGATTATTTTCCTTTTTGGACCAATGCTCATTTCCCTCGAAATTTATTGACCTGTGAAACTTCTTTTTACACAATAAAATCTTTCAAGTAAAAGAGGGGAGTGGGGCTTAGAAAAAAAGGAGGGGGGGGAGGTAAAACAGTCTGACAAACCTAAAAAGTAGATAATTCTTGGAAGTGTACAGAGCGTGTTCAGAACAAAGGGTGATGGGAATGTCATTTGTTTCCAATTTCACTTGTCCTCAAATTCCACACACATCTTTCCATCACACGGCCCCCTCCCCCCACCCGCTCCCCAAACCTACACGATCTTTAAGATCATAAAGAAAGAAAACTGTTTAAATATTTTAAAATAATTAAAAAGAAATAAAAATTCACATTTAAAATAGGAACACTCAAGTCAGGAGGCCGATTTCCCATCATGATTTGCTCTGAACAAATGTGGTGGATTTTTGTAAATTCATGTTTCAATGTCACGACTGTTTCAAGTGACAAATTGAAAAAGATTTGGGTATTTCCATGACTATAGTGACAGCTGTAACAGGTGCGTTGGGTTCCTTAAATTTTGTTTATTTGTTAAATTCTGAAATGGGGCGGGAGGGGGAGGGGAAGGGCAGGGGTTAAGGAGTCCATTTTCTATTAAAATATAGAAGTTATTGCAAAACCCTAACTGTAAAAACGCACCAATATAATTGGATTTTGTATACAGTAGCTAAAGATTCCCACGCTCTCAGTGTGATGGTGAATTTGCCTGGCGGAAGGTTGACAAATCCCCCATCCACTTGCCCTGCCTCAAGAGAAAAACCACACAAACCAGACAGCTAGAATTTGGATCTCTGAAACATTTTTAAATAAGTTGTCCATAGGACAACTGGCTCAGCTCCTTTAAGATATTTCCAGGTTATGCTTTCTGCAAGATGTTGGCTGTTTTATCTGATGCTCACTTGCCCCTTTCCTCCCCCTTCCCCAGCATCCAAGGACAAGTAAGGCTCACAGTTTATCAATCTCCCTAAAAACCAGGCTACTCCCTTTTCCCATAAAATTCATCTCAATAAAAACAGGTTAAAACTCATAGTCTTCCTCTGCCATGTCGATAGCCCAGGCAAATTTCTCTCGTTGGGTTTTGTTATAAATCTTCTCTATAGGAATTCCCCACTTCTTACACCTGCAGGAGAGGAGATGTTGTTAGAGTTAGGGATAAAAGGAAGGCCAGAGAYCCTGCCCTTGTTGCTGTGTGGGGGGACAGGACAGAGGTGAAGGAGTGGGGTGGGTCACCCCAGCATATCCCAGGCAGGGCTTACCAAGCAACAGAGATCCTGGGATCCAGATAGTTGAGTTTGGAGGTGCCCAAAGCAATCTGCTTGTTCTCCTCCCTATCTGTAGCCTGGACCTCCAGTTTCATCAGTTGCTCCTCGATCCTCTGCACTGCTTTCTTCTTGCTCTCCACTGTCCTGRGGTGGCAAAGAACAAAGCATTGAATTCCTAATGCCCTGTCAGCACTGTGGGAACCTAGAGGGACTCTGCTCAAGGTAAGCAATGCCACCAGCCACACAGGGCAGCTGTGTCAGCACAGATGGTGACAACAACACACTCAGCACATGCAATTAAGAACTGACATTTTCCAAGAGGCAGAGCAGGAATCTTAAGCAGTTTTGTTTTAAAGGGTTGGAAGCAACAGCCTGAACTGTTCTGATGCTACACCCACTCCCACACCAGCCCATCTATCCCTTAGTAAGTCATGCTGTGATCCTGCTTCCAGAGCTCCTGTAACTCAGCTCTGCAGAGCCCACACGGAGCCCCAGCACATGGTCTGTGCCATGGGCTTCCAGTGAGTGGGGAACTCAGGGAGGTGCCTGTACAATTTAATTAACTGTGCAAGCCCAGGCTCCCCAGGAAGGCAGCAATGCTGCACATTGGTCCTGGGCAGCAGCAGGGTGGGTGAGCACTGGCAGGGGCTCAGCTCTGAGGGCTGGGCAGGAGTGACCATGACAGGAACCACAGGTCAGACCACCCCAAAGGTGGCCACTCCTTYATGCACAGAATGAAAAGGGCAAAAGAAAGCCTCCCCAAATCACAGGCCAGGAAAGGGCCCCTTCTGGGAGCATTGCTCAGCCCAGTAACACCAGCCTTACTTTTTAGACTTCTCATCCCTCCGGACCTTGGCATCAGCTTTGGCGCTTTTCAGTTCCCTCCTGGCATCAGCTAATTGCTCCTTCTTGGCATCAATCTAGGAGAGGCAAAACCAGATGGCAGCACTGAGAACGAGCTGCTGACAGCTGTGTCAGTCACCCCTGGGCAGCATGACCCAGAGAGCCAGTTTGTGACCACGTTCAGAATCTACCAGCAGTCAGATCCACTCCTGCAGAGCAATCAGGCCACTGGGCACTGCATAGCCAAGTGTGGTGAGATACCTCCTTCAGGGCATAATGTACTATGTACCATTGACAGTGGCCTGGTATTCACACAACAGGGGTGGCTGCCCACTCCAGGTTCTTTAGGGAACACAGATCAGAGCCAGAGACTGCTGCTCTCAAGTTTCAAAGGCAGCAGAACACACAGCTATAGGATGAAGGGCAGAAAAAGGGCCTGGTCTTGTTCTTTACAAGTAAAAGRCAACTCAGAGAAGCCCCTTCCAGCTCACTGCTCATCTCTGAGCAGGCCCATATCTGATGCACACCACCAACTCCTGACAAGGACAAGCAGGCCCTGCTTTCACCCCAAGGGAAAGGAATGCTGACTCCTGAGATGCAGCCCTTGGGGCCCTCAGAGCTGGGCAGAGGGAGGTACCTTGCTCTGCAGGTTCATCATGGACTTCTCGAAGGTTTTGGGCGGAGCTCTCTGGTGGTTACACAGAATGGCCACCGCTCTGTTGGCACGGTTGTAGGAGAGGATCTTTGCTGGGATGTTGTCATCCGCTGTGAAGGACAGGAGAGTGGTGAACAAGTGAGGTCTCCAGGGTGTGGTGCCACAGCCAGTGTCCAACAGTCACTGCAGAACCAACCTTCYCCTCCTCTGTCCAGTCTCAACACTGCACTCCAACTACAGTCCCAGGCCTGGCCACTTCCATCCCAGCCCCTAACTCCTTCTGGATGCTCCTCATCACCACTGACACCACCACAACTCAACAGAGGGGAAGCACAGCCAGAGCTGGGGACAGCAGGACCACCCTTCCCAGGACACTGCTGGGCTTCACAGGTGCAATGTGCCCACTTGGTAAAGCTGCAAAGGGCAAGGCAGCACTGCTCACAGGGGCTGAGCATGAGCAGCATCAAACATGGGGCTGTTACACATGCACCTGCCTTGCCTGTCATCTACAGCACCTGACAATTAACAGAAAGCAAACAGATTTGGTTAAGGATAGGCATAACCTGGAAAGCACACCCTGGTGTGCTCACAAGTCAGTTCTGTTCTGCTCAACTACCTTAAAAGACTGTCTGACAGCAGATTTTTGGTCAGACCTCAGCTGCCTGACATTTGCACTGGGAGAACAGTTACAAGGAAGTGGTGAACAGATACACAGCTTGTGGCTCAGCCAAGGAAGCCAGATCTGTTTGGCAGGGTAAGATCTGTTCCCCTCACAGCTTCAGGGGCAAGACTTACGATTCGTGAGCTCCTTGAGCTGCTGCTGTAGCGTGATGGAGGCATTGTAAGTACGGAATACCTTGGCTGTCAGCCCCTCCATAAGGTCTTGAAGGTGTTTATTTAAGATACTGGTCTAAAGAAGCAGAAAGGAGATGACAGTGAGCACTAGGAATGACCACAGTGTTTGTGAAACCTCTGGGTCCATGGCTGACACAGATGTGYGGCTCATGGCTGAGACCTGGTGTACTCAGACCTGACCACAACAGAATAGCCACAGCATGACTGAAACCACAGCAAAAGTGAACAAAGAACCAACGAGTATTACATTGGTAACAAGTACCACAAGTGGCCAAAAAGGATTTTTTTGGTGTGAAGGTTTTGGTTTCCAGCAACAATTAACATGCCTGGACCACCACAGTGCTCCCACAGAGCCAAGTGTGCAGACAGGGATGTGAAAATCTGTCACCTCACACATTCATCATCTCTGAACTCTGAAAAAACCTCCCCAGGTCAGAGCCAGGCAGGCTCAGCAGGACCAAGGCCCATTGCTTTGGGAACCTGCGGGCACAGTGGACAACTCAGACACCAGACTGAGACAGACTCTCACTGCTCTGAGGTGCTCTGGAAGAAAATTTCCATGAAACCATTTCTAGAACAGAGCAGCTGTTACTGCCTGGTGCAGAGCAAGCCTGTTCAGGATGCTCCACCACCCCCACCATGAACTCTGTGCTTACATTGAGGCGGTCAAAGAGGTCATCCTCAGGCTGCTTGTTCTCCATGAACAGCTGAAGATTCTTAAACACCTGCAGGAAAAGAAAACCAGGAATGTCAGGCACACAGACCAGACAGCACTGGGCAGTACTAAGCTGTATGAAGGCAGGACTGCCAGGGAGCCATTAAACTGCTTTCAGGAACAGTGATGATGCTGGATGTTACATCCCAGCAGGCAAAGACCTGTCTCTCAATGCAACGCTTGTGCTGCAGGTTCCTCCCCAGCAACAAGGTGCCCTCATCATCCTTTGGATCAAATTACAGTCAGAAGACTTAACTGCTCTGGTGTAGCTGCCTAACAGAGAAAGAGACCCCAAAGCTGCTGCCTTTTCCTTACTCTCCCATTATTACTTGTGCCCAAGAGACCCCTGAACCATTTCCCATGGATTGAARCTCCAAGAAACCAACCCTGCTGCATTGTTTCATACAATTTCATCCCAAACATGTCTCACTGGGGTAGGGAGAATAATCAAAGCATCTTTGATTRTAACAGAGACCACAAATCCCAGCTCTGCATGCTCCAATTCTCCAGCTTCTCAACAACRCACATTCTTCTATGGACACCCAATATACAAAGATTTCTAGTTCCACAATACTCAACTGCCCATTTTAAGAACTGAAAAAATACCAAGAGATACCAATAAATTTAAATAGAAAAATATGTTTTCTTCTTTACAAGGGACCAAGAATTCCAGCACACATTAATTTCTGGAGCAGCAATCGTTTCATTTTTTTTCAGTTGTTCTGCTGCTCCAGGCACCAACATTTACTGCTGGCTGTCATGAAATTACCACAGTATTATACACAGGGTATCTCAGACCACAGAGTTGTGGGCCAGATGCAAAGCTGTTACACCCACAAAAAAGTTTTTTGGATAGTGCCCTCCAGGTTCATGCTGCCGGACAGGGATTGATTCTGAAATGAGGCCAAAATCACAGCAGATTTGAAACTGGTGGATAGCAGAAGTGAAAGAATTGACATGGCATAAGAAGTCTTGGCTGGCAGACACCCAAGTTCATAGGCCAGAGGTATCAGTGCACCTTCTCCATAGGCTCTGGAGCAGCCAAGATCAAGATCTACTCAGAGAGGGCTCAGCTCCAACGTGACCCAAACCACTGTGACAGAGGTGTCTATTATCAAAGCCCCAATCAAACTGCAGCTCTGCCAGTGCCAGCAGTATTACACAACCGTTTATGCTGTAACTTGTCACACAGGCCTGCAACTCCAGCATCTACAGGTGACAAAACCAACTCTGATGATGAGAATGAGACCCAGGAAGCTGGTCTAACACAGCTGTYACAGTTCTGTACATCAACTCTTCACACTGAGACCACAGGGAAGAGCTGCAAGATGTCTGAACRTTTCATCTGCTGGGCTGTGCCACACCACAAGGATGTCACACTAACTGACTTATTTTCTGGCTCTGTATCTGAGCAGTGGTAAAGCAACCTGTTAATGCCATGCAGACTGTGCTGACCACACCTCTGTGCTATTCAGTCTTGCTTTTATGTGTATGTGCTTGTGGAGGTGCCTTACCCTCTTCTCCACAGGGACCTTGTTGTAGTATCGGATGGAATCCTTCCCAAGGAAGTCGAACTCAACCACGTATTCCTGCCCATCGAGCTCAGGATGCAGCTTGATGTGCTCTACTCTCAGAGAGCAGCAGCCCACRGTGTCAGCTGTCTCTCCTTCTTCTTTTTCATTACCAGCTCTCAGGGCAAGCTACATTTATATCAAGACAAGAGAGGTAAGGAATTCAAACTGTCCCCAGAATAAAGAGATGCTGCAAACCTTTAGATACTGGCCTAGAACCAGCAGGAGCATATCTCCTTTTTTTTAAAAGAGTTTAAGCTAGGATGCTTTACCAACTTTTGCTCATTGAGTAACTCAAACTGTGAGACAGGTCTGACTAACGGAAATGAATTTCAAAAAGTGTGGCAGTTTTTAAAAATCAAATTGATTTCCATGTGAACTCTACTTGAAGCAATTTATACAGTTCAGTTGTTCATCTTTTGTGATCCTACCTGTTCACTGCACACTAAATACATTTCAAATAGCCTACAGGTTATATAAATATTGGCTTGTATAAGTTATCTAAATGCTACACTTGGCTGCATAAAACCACAGTGCTGGCTAAAATAATTTCTAACTTTTGAAATCTTCAGTGGTCATATGAAACCAGAATTATTCACATCAAAGTTCCCTGGTTTACATCAAATCATTTTGAACAAAATCTGTTAATTTAGTTAGTCAAGACACCATATGCTACTAGGGAGCAGCTCTCTGGGAACCGGTTTTATGTTGCTTTAAATGCATCAACACAACTGCAGTTTTCTTTATGCTGTGGTGAAGAAATTAGCATAATTACAAAACCTCACAACTGTGACCTCATGCTGAAGAGGTGACAAACCAGCAGAAATTCCCAGCAGGAAAACTGAAGCAGCTGGAGACAAAAGGCCCACACAAACTTCCCACTAATCCAACTGGGTGATTCTGGGACCAGGCTGTGAGTTTTGCCTGAACTAAACAATGCTGCCTGAAATAGCTGTGTTTAGTACAATAGTTCATTGCTCTGGATTCCAGGTAATGGGAAGGAAAAGGAGCCTGCCCACCAGGAAGTCTCAGGATACCTTAGTAACTGGGCTCAATTCTGCCTTCAAGACAAACACACAGCATTCCCAAGTATTCCCAGCAGGACAGGGAAGGTCAGAGGAGCCAAGGAAGGAGCCTCACCTTATCAATGAAGTACAGTGCCACAGCCCTCTGCCGAACTTTCATCTCTTTGGATTTCCAGTCTTCTCGGTATTGATTCCGGATTTTATCTACACACTTCTTCAACCTCCGAGCTGTCTCGTACTTCTGCCAGTCCTTCTCACCCTGCAGGGAAGTTGGAACAGAGTCAGCACTACAGAGCAGGCAGAGGACTTCTCCAATCTGCATCTCAAGGCTTTGCAAGCCCGTGTGTGGCAAATAGCCTTGCTGTACAAAAGCACTGAGATGCTGCTGCTGCACAGCTCAGCTTCACACTGTGCTGCCACACAGCTGCAGGTCATTCAGATTTCCATGATATTAAATACTTCCATGGAAGCAACTAGAGAGGGACACAAAAGAACGCATCTTCCCTGCTTCTCAAAATACAAATGGTTTCCTTTGCTTTATTCAGATGGCACTTATGTTCTTTCAGCTGTGTAATTAAATACCCATAAAAGGCAAAAGCAACACCAACAGTTCATMGTCATTATTATATATTCAAGACACAGCAAAAAGAGGGCAGGAATTCACAGAATAGAGATATTTTTCCTCCTGTATTTGTAGGACAAACTCCTTGTTTCCAATCCAGGAAAAAAAATCTCTCAGAAGAAGACTTCATGAAAGGAGCTTGAATTCTTGCTTTTATGGACTTGATCCACAGACTGGGTATTTGCTCCCACAGCAGGAGTTTATTTTCCTTCAGTCATGAGCTCCTCACCAGCCTTCTCAGCCAGGAGCCTGGCCGGGTTTTTAATTTTACAAACAACTAATTAACAACCCATGGTTAGAACTTCACTGCAACACCAGGCAGGGGAAGTTAAGGCCAAATGTATGTGAAATATCCACCAGAGCAAGACTGCTCTTGGATAAATTGCTTCCTTTTAGGTTTACACAGGTTAAAGGATTCCTACTAGAAATGACAYGATGCTTTTCAGGAGACATTTTCCAGATTTCACCTGCTCTCCTGGGCAGTAACTCTATCCTCTCTTTTCAAGGGGGAACAGAAGCATAGAAGCTTCCCTATGTTTTTCAACCACTGTAGGATGAAACAGCCAGGTAGCTTTATTTCCTACCTCTCTCCTAACCACAAGCTACCTTTGCTTCTTGGAAACAYGACCAGGAAAATCGCTTTGTTTTTGCTTTTTTAACTGGATCTTTACCTTAATTCTTGAGCTAGGGTTCAACATGATGTATTTGATAGAGCCTTGGATGTTCTCAGTCCATGACACCAACCAGGTCACCTTGTTATCATGCCTAACCTCCTTCCATTTGTGTCCTGGTGGAGGGGCAGGGATTTTGGAATCCCTACAGAGAATTAGAAAACACATGATAAAAGCTAGTTAAAGAAAATCCCACCAGCATCAAAACAGAGAAGGTAATAAACACCATTACACAAAGAAAGTACAGGGAAAGGAACTGAGGCAACAGAAGTGCATTATCTCCACAARCAGGAAATCAAGTAAATAAAATTGAACAAAGATCAGGAATGTAATTGCTACTAACATGTACYTGCTGAAGAATTATACTGTAATTGCTAGGATCATTTTTGATTTGTGAACACTGTATGTAATAGTGTGGACACTTCTAAGGACTAGAGGGAGTGAAGAAAAGCCTACCAAACCTTAGCCTTCAACATCATGGAAGACAAGGTGAGGCAACCTATGTATAAGAAAATTATTTTCTGGAAATACTAGCAGGAAAGGCAGCTTAGGCAGATGTAGGCTGTAGGCGTGAGGAAGAAAATATGTTGAAAAAGTTCTACATGAAACCCATGATTGCCTTGCTCAGTCTTTGCTTGTATGACTCAGTTTCTTATCCATATGAGAACAAGATAAGCTGCATCCCTAATTCTACATGTTTGAGTATCAACTTATAGAGGGTTTTAAAAAATGAGCTCTAGAAAGCAAAGGCAGGGTGTGAAGCATGCAGTGCTCACTTGCTGCAGTTTATGATGATGTCYTCGGGCATGATGCGCCTCTTCAACATCCCCATTTTGGGATGGTTCCCACGACCTCGGAACAGACCTGGGGGCTCAATCTTAAAGTTGGCAATCCTCTCCTTGTGGTTGTCCATCACACAGTAACCATACTCCTTCAATAGCCGCTCGTTCTCCTCTTTGATTTTCTGGGAAAAGCCAAAAGTAAAGATGACATGGCCCAAGCAGCACCACACGCACCTTTATATGCCAAGACTTGAAACATTTTTGTATTTGCACCACACTAATGCTGAAGACCCAACCAAAAACCAGATCCCCATCATGGCAAGTGTATCAGACTGACCAGMAAAGCATTCATAAAATGCACACAGCACAAACTGGAAAAAGGGAAAGAATGTGTGAAAACGCTGAGAAGTTGTATTTGAGGGAAACAGATCAGTGCTGGTAAAGGCAGCTACAATTTTGCCACAACAGAGGGGTGTATCTCTATCCATATCTCTCAGCTTCAAGGGTACCCCCAGCACAGTATTGCTATTTTATATTTTATACTGAGCATTTGACATCCACTGGACTTCCTGTCTTGTTGTTTATGTATAAAAATTCTGTGTATAAAAGACTTCAGTGTTTGAACTCAGCATCAGAAAGCAGGCAAAGGAATGTCTCCAGGCTGCTGCATGTCAAGCCTGTGTCAGCAAATGGTTTCACAAGCAGAACACAGTCTTCTAAGAAAGAATGTGCTGAGATTTCACTGCATACTTCTGTGCCTGAACTCTAATTATATAGCAGGAAAAATAAAAACACTGCAGCTCAAAATAAAACATCTGACCCACAGACAGCACTGCTGCACCAGCTAAGAAACAGAAAAAGCCACTTCTGCTCCATTTTAAGAGCCACCATGGACAGGAACCCAAGGGCTCACCCGCATTTATCAAACAGAAACAGCAGGAAGACAAGGGCTCTCCATTTTGATGGGATCCCTCTGATCCCAAAGGCTGTAATTCCAAGCTTCCAGGCCCTTCATTCAAAGGACAACTACTACAGCATTGCAGTAGATCAAGCTGAGAACTTGGGGAAAGTTTCCACCTTCTGACATTCATTGCAGTTAATTTAATTCTTAACCTATGAGACATGTAGCCATGCCGCTGGATAATAAAGTTAGTTTTTTATTTAAAAACCAGCATTACTTGATGTCCAAGATTTTTTCTCTCAATTTATTCATTAATGGAATTGCTGTATCCTTTCCACCATCCTGATCTAAGCCACCTTAACTGACTATCCACAGCTCCTTGTTTCCCAGGGATCAATGAGCCCAGAGGCAGCACCTCTGATTCTCTTTATTGACTTAAGCAGTTACTTAACTTTACTTAAGCAGTTACTTACTTAACTTTCTTTCCCTAAGCAGGATCAGCCCTATCAATATCATTTCAAGTCAGGCTGAAGATTCAGCTGTAAACACAGAGCTCTGCCCTGCCTGAGCTGCACAGTTCACATGAAGACAATAATCTGAAAGCTGGTGAAAAACACTGACATATGCACAGCAAGGGGAGTGATTGCACAAAGATGTTTACAACCATGAAGCCTCCTAGAATTCCCACTGGTACCTGTTTTTCCTCCTTGGACATCTGTTTCCTAGCTTCTGACTGAGCTTTGAAATACTGGCTCATGTGGGTGAAGTCACACTTGCTGAGGTTGGTGATAGTGCTCTTCTCTTCAGAGGTCATTTCCTTGCAGAAGGAAAGCAGTGCTTTAAGTTTACACACACACACAAAGTTTTCATGCATAGCAGAGCTTACCCTACTCCAGGCAGCCTGAACAGCAACAACAGGCAGGTTCTCGCAATAACCCTCCCCAAGAATCCCCAAATTCTTGCACAGGCTCACTCCAGCTGAGGTCAAAGAGGAAAGGACAAGCAGCAGATCCTATGGAGCACTGGCCATGCAGGGTTCTGATACCCCCAGGCACTGGGCAATGCTGCACCACTTTCCAAAGAACTCCCACCCCCTGACTGGGACCGCTGAGGGATGGGGAGAAAAACCCAGAAATATATCCAGGAAAACTGCACCAAACTTATCTAAGGCTTGCTGTCATGTCTGATGACTGAAGTGAACATCTCTGTTTGGGTTTCCTTGTAGCAAATCTGGCTCTTACACAAGGCATTAACAGGCAAGTCAGCTACCCCATGGTGCTGCAACAGAGGAACCTGACTTTGCTGGTTTAGAAAGGCATTTATGGTAGGGTCCTTCCTGGTGAAACTACAGGATAAATGGGAAAATTCACAGCTACAGTCGGAGGCAGATTTTAGTTGCCTCAAGTCAAGCTTATTGTGCATGGAACAGCAGCCCCTTTTCTCTGGTCAGTGCTGAGGAGACACTGGCCATGTCCACAGTCACTGCAGTCCAGGACTATGTGCATACCTTTCTCCAGTCCTTGAAGAAGTTTTTCCTGAAGATCTCCTTTGTAGTGTACTCATGATCAAGCATTTTTGCAAAGAATGTGGCAACTTCTTCTGCTTTGGTACTCAGCTTCATGACTTTACCTACAAAGAAAGGTTTTCTTCTTAAAGAAAATGGTAAACAGGAATCAAAGTCATAAAGAGAACACAGTAACTACCCTAAAGGATTATATTTTTACTATGGAGAAGTTTGTCTTAAAATGTTACATAACACAGCAACTTGAATGGACAAAGGAAACAGAGGAGCACAATTGCTTGACTTCCACCACAAACATTTTGAAAAAATTTCCTCTGGAATCTAAACATGAAAAAAAGCAACAACAAYTTGATGTGAGGCAGGTCTGGGCTGCAGGGCAGGAAGGGGAAAAGGCCTGCTGCAGGAAACCCTCTGCTGAGCCACCCCCGTGCTGGGCGTGCTCCTGGGGAGACACTGCTGTTTGATGTCCAAAAGGCAGGGATTTCATTAAATTTCRTATTCCAGCACTCAGACATGTGGGAAAAACAGTCCCTGTATTCCTTTTCAATGCACAGACAGACTCCACCTTGGAACAGCCCTTCCAGCCTTTAGCTACTTGTAGGCAGGAAGAGCCCTTCCTCTGGATACTCTACAAATAGGCTGGAAAGAGATGCCAAATATTGAACTCTCCCTCATTGCAAGGAAACGTGTCAGGGTTCTGCTAATTGTTCTCTCTGCTGTGGGAATGCACTCCTGCCTCTCCAAAGCAGGCTCAAAAGGCAGTCATTTTTAAGAAAGACTGAGCTGTCAGTGAATGGAGGGGTCACATTCCAGCTTCTCTGCATGACTGCAGCACAAAGTGGAATTGCTGCAAGGGGAGAAYGAAGCACAAGGGAAAGAGGCTGCTGCTGCATTGAGGCTGTGCATTCAACATCTAACATTCCTATCGAGCATTTTTTGGTCCTAATTGCATTCCTGATGAAATGTGGGGTGCCAGTGATCCCTCTGAAGGATTCTGCATGCAGCTCACATCTCCAGCTAGTTTAGTTGCAAGAAATATTTAAAGTTCCAATGCTTGGATGTCAATACCTGGGGATTTTTAACAACCATTTTACTGCACACAAGTGAACACAGGAAACTGTTTAATCTGTGCTCTTGGAAAAAAAATATACCATGCTTTGAGTTTACTACATATTTTCAAAAGTTGCATCATCTCTAAAATTAAAGCATGAGAGTCAGCTAAAAACCCTTAAGATCTATAAAGCCTCGTAAAACAGGACTTAGCAAAACGTCCTCCCAATGATCTGAGAATATTCCACAATTAAACTAAACCAACAGTAACTCTGCCAATTTTTAAGCTGTAACCTAAAATACAGCATTTGTTTGCTTATAACAGGAAATGGGGGAAGGGAGAGACAGCAAGGGAAACTGTTTTTCCAGGCTGCAATTTCAGCTTGACAGAGGCTATGAAGTTAGTAACATGTTATGGGGCTAAAATGTCTGATATTTTTCCCAGCTAGCTGAAGGCTCAGTCACCTTTATCTAATCACTTTAGAATATATTTCATTGGAAACAATTTSCTTTTATTTTTCACGAAGGTTTGAAAAGGCTCTTAATGACAGAGCTAGTAAAGAAAGGATTTATTGCAGAGGCATGAATATTAGTTACCTGATTTAAAACTGAAAACCAGAAAGCAACCAGGGGACAAAACAAGCAGAAGAAACCCCATGGCCACGAGTGCAACTGCCACCACCACTCTTACCTTGCCCCATCTACAGAAAAATGTGCAAGTCAGAGCCACCTCTGGCCTACGAACAGTGACTGGTTAACTCACAGGCACTGAAAAAGGATGGCTTTGGCATTTCAAGCTCCTTCCCTGAGTCAGTACTGCAGGCATTTCCAAGAGCCCCAGCAGTTTTTATGCGAGATGAAAGCAGGCAGTGAATCCCTAAGCCAGGGACAGATTCCTCCGGTGTGAGCCGGCTGCTGGCCAGCCACAGCCTCATTACTGGGCTCTACAAATCACCCTGGGATAATCTTGAAAYGAGACAATGCCTTGAGAGCACAGACAGAGGCTCTCAGCAGCTGCTGTGTAAATCAGACATCTGATTTTTTGCCTAGTTTCTCAAGGAAGACTTATGGGATGTCTTTATTTGCCAGACCCCCTCCCTGCCCAGCCCATGACTGTTGAGCTTATTGATGAATTTCTGTGATGACAGAGGCAGAGGTTGCAGAAATCCCTGCAGAGGCTCTGTGAAATAGATGGCTGGAGAGATGAGGAGCTTATTGCTGTCTGCACCAAGGGATAGCACAGTGCAATCTGCCCCTCCCCTTCTCTAGACAACAGGAGAGATCATGCATTTTTCAGTACAGGAAAACAATTTCCAACTTTGCATCAGTTCTTATCAAGCTCCAAGAAAGAAGGCTGCAGACATCCTTGATCACTGTGCTACTTGCTTGGAGATGGCCTTTAATAGGCTACAGCATATTTATTTCACTACTTTGCTGCTGAAAATGTAATGCCACCTATTCCTCAGTATTTCAAAACACTGTGTCATGTCACATGAAAACAGCACGTTGCTCCTGGAAGAGTTCCATGTGCAGATGTCCCCATCACCAAAAATCACTTTTTCATCCATTCAAATACCTCCCACTTAATTCAATCCTGGGTTAATTTGATCCTTCATTTAACATGATCACAGAAAGGAAACACACAGGTCATCAAGGCCAGGCTCCAACAGGCATCACATCATATAATCCCTTCCACATGAGCCTCTACCAGCCAGGCAGCCCAGGATACTTAAATCTCACACCAATTAGTTCTACCACAGGCAGTGGTCAGGGAAGGGGACCATGACTTGCATGAGAGGGCTGTGTCCTTGAGCCYAGGGTCACCCCATTCATTCCTACAAGATCCTAATCATCTGTACCCAAATTCAATTGTCTTTTATTTTGCTCATGTCACTAAATGATGATGAATTTCACCATGGATGATGGAAGTTGCAGTTCTTGAGGTTAAAGAAAACAAGAGCAAGCCTAGAGGTGACCAGTGATGAGCCAGCTGCAATTACATACTCCACTGGTCACTGCTACTCTGAGGCATCAGACACCCTCATTCTGCTAAGGAACCTGAGAGATTCACCCCCACAAGGGACTCAGAGCAGGTTCAATCCCTGTGTCACTTCAGTGAGCAGAATTCAGCAGGCTCAAGTAAATTCCTTTCCCTCCATAGACCTCACTTTGCTGCTGAGGACCTGATTTAAGTGAACCACTAAAACACAACTGCCTCCTCAGCTCTTCAGTCCCCAGAAGAACACTGCAATACCCTGAGATGTTTATTTCTCTTCCTAGCAAGTAGGAACAYAGATTAACTCACCATCATAATAAAACTTGACATTTTCAGGCAGAGGTTCATATGGTGGAGCAAATACAGGACCTTTGTGCTCTAGGAACTTCCATTTGATGCCTTCAGGGTAGCGCTCTTCTTCCCACCTTCAAGAGAGAAATATGAACCAATACAGTTTTAAGCTCCTAATTTTCATTTTATTACTGTGTGGGTATGAGAGTATGCTAAACCAGCAAGAAATCACTGCTTTGTCAGGTACACACCAACAACAAATACTCAATGTACTATCACCATTTAATTCCTTTTTTTCCTTCTTTTTCCAAAAACACAGTCAAAACCACGAGCAGAATACCTTGGGCTGCAGATTATCTGATGCCATCCTATTCCTCACCCCTCACATGCTCCTCTTTTCACAAAATCACACAGCTGAAACTGCTTAGATCTTAAGAAAATAAGACTTGGACCCTGTAAACCAGCTAGGATCATGCCAAATTAGTTTCAGCTGTGATCCAACATCAGGTCCAGGATGCCTGCTCAGCAAAGGCAAACAATTGTGGTATATTATGCAGCTGCTTTCAGATGTGGACACTAYGCCATTAAGGGCAGAGATAAAGAAACAGATGTTCATTTATGACCTAAATGAGAACAAACCTGCTTGGACAAGAAAGACTAAAACCTGCTCTGTCATTTTAAATTCATTCCAATTCTCTAGGTAAGAAAAGCAGAGTTGAATAAAAACAGAGCAGCCCAGAAACCTGCATGTTTGCCTTAAAGACGCTCTATAAAAACTGCTCTATAAAAATGCTTTGCAAGTGATGCATTTGGTATCACAACACAGCAAGGCAGGCGCCACCAATCCCACATTCCAAGGGAACAGGGTCAGCAATTCATCTGCAGAGAAAAGGGTCCTGCCAGGCCAGGATCCTCCCCCCAGTTCCCAGTGCCCAGGCCACTGATTCCACACTCCTCCCCTCCAAGCTCCTTTCATGATTACCACGACATTACTGCTACATGCTGCTGGCACARGATTCCCTGCTGGGAAAGGCTATTTCACCTTAGTGATCAATCAGCTGGAAGACCATTAACCTGTCACAGCACTCAGTCTCTGAATTGCCCAGACAACTTTGTTGAGCAGCCATGACAATAAAAAAAAGGAGTTTAAGCTTCTGTCYGGTGTCAGCCCTAAGGAGCAGCATTCCCACTCCAGGTGCCACAGCAGCTGAGCAAAGATGTGCATGGACTGCTGCATCTCAGGAGCCGTGATGCACTGACTGATTGCTTCATCTCTACTGAGATAAAAGTCACAGCATGGAAGATAAACACTGTACAGAGACAAGAGTTTCTGCTAGAAGACACTCAAAATGCTTCACTCGTGTCTGYACATCAACAATTTAGGAACAGCAGCAACACAGCAGCTGGCTGGAGTTTGAAAGGCACCATATTCGACCACACCACTGGACCTGATGACTTCTGATGAGATTCAACAGCTTTAACAGCAAAGCACCCAAACCCAGCTATCAATACAGAACTGCATGTCAGACTTCAGTCCCTGGCTGAAAAGAAGSCTTGAGTAAACCACGTTGATATAAGAAACCAATATTGACACAGATTCCAAATATTTACATTCCTAATGATTGTTGYGCTTTGTTTTGTTTTTCTTTTATTAATTAGAAGCTAGAAATATAAATATTTTGTCAAACATAGGCCTAGGTTCTTCCACCCAGAAGCTCCTGTCAGCAGAATAAATCTAAACCACTCTCAGCCAGAATAAGCTTCTTCTCTCTCACAATGAGCAATTTTATTCCAGTAAGAATAAAATAAGGGCATCATTCACAGTAGTTACTGCTTTTCAGGACAGGTTTGTCATTCTTGTTTTTTTTAATTTATTCCTCTGGTATTTACTTGGTGAGAAATTCAGTACCTCTATCCCTTTCTGTTCTTTTACAAAGGATGCATGTAAAAGCAGTATTAGAAAGGCAGCAGTTTAAATAGATAGGACATTGTGCCTTCTGGGAAGGCTACAAGGAAACATGGGATTTATGGGGTAGTCTCTAAGCTCAAAACTACCAGAAAGTGTGCCCCCAAAAGACCACAAACCATCCCCAATCCCACCTCCACCTTCCTACACATCACACAAAAACTTCAAGACAAAAGATAAAAGTGAGTCTCCTGAGTGTAGCTCATTTTTCATCCTCATTTAGCTTCAAACAGGAAAAGCATTACAGCACCACTGCCCTKGGCAGTTTCTGGTTCTAAAGGAACGTTGTACACATGATTTTGTGGGAGAATGCTGCCTCACAGATTCCAGCAACAACTCATCAGTCACACAGGCTTCTTAATTAAATCCCACATCAACCTTGTCTAAATATGCCAGGGTGGCTCAGGAAGGAAAAGTTGGAGAAGATCTTTCAAGTGGAATGAAAAGAGAGAACATTCTTGGGGAAAAAAACCCAGAACATACCTCAGGGATATGTTATTTCAAGGAAATGAACTTGCTGTAACACAAGGTGGGAGAAGTGCTCCTAAGGTGCACTTCTGGATCACATTGTTCACAYGCTGATGGGGCATGAAAATGACCTCTGCAAGAGCTGCACACAGTGATGAATGAGGCCAGTGCCTTGGGGATGTCTGCATCAAGCATTCACACAAGTGAGGATCAAAATGCTCAAGGCAGTAAGCACTTGAGGAAGCAGCCAAAAAAAGATATCAGATGCTCAGAAAATTGACTCAGATGGAACATAAAATGCCCTTAAGAGAAACAAGTGAAGTGCAGATGAAACCTTGTCCAGCAGAGACAGGCTATACAAAGCTGCAGATGGACGACAGGAACRTCAGCAGAAGGAATCAGCTACCTTGTGCCAAATTCTGCAAAACATGCTTTCCAAGGCACTTTTCCTCAGCAGTAAGCACAAACTGCAGGGCTTAACACCACTACAGGGGCCTGTGCTGCCCAGGTAAGTGAGGGGAGAACAGCACAGCTTTCCAGTAAAGGTCTGCTGTTCAAGGATACAGCCCACAATAGAAGGGAGCTGGGATAACAGAATATTGYTCGACAGAACCAGTAAGGGGAGCTGAGACAAAGCCAAAAAGACAACAGATTGTTAAGGCTTAAAAAGACCTTCTGTAGATTCCTATTGCTTTGTGTCCCTGTAGTTTGGTAATGTTACAGCACATTAAATATGCTGTCAAAGGATTTGAGAAAAAAGTGGATTGCTAAGGGAAAAGGGGAAGTTTTGGGGAGAGGCTGTAAACCCAAGTTTCTAAGGGAGTATTCAAGTATGAAAAAGATTTGCAAGTGCTGATGTTCTGAGGAAGTTGTGACAGTCAAAGAGAAATATGTAAAGACTATAAACACTACAAAAGATTTTTTTCTTTTTAAGGATGAATCAGTGTCAATAAAGGAGTAAAGGATTGAACCTGAAAGGACTGAAGAAGATTGCAAAGACTTTCCCCAACTCTACAGATCTATTAAAAACAGCCAAATGATCTGAGAAAAGATCAAGGAAACATCCCTGAAAAGACATAAAATACATTACAGGTGGGCAGAAAACACACATGCTTTCAAGAAGTACACAGGCACTAAAATGAGGGAAGTACTAAGGCCGAAACTTCAACACACACAAAATGGCAGCTCCCTCAAATCTAGAAATAACARCTTAAATTACTATGGAAGGTTAAAAAAAATCCAGCAGGTTTCTTACACAGAGCACTACTGATGCATCACAGGACTGTCTTCCAAATGARCCACAAAGGTCAGACTTATTTAAAAAGGTTCCAAAAAAATTTAGAGTGGGTGAAAGTACAACTTCAGTGATGTTACCTAAGGATCCTGGGCAAGACAGAAAGTGTTCTTCATTTAAAACTCATTTTCAGAAATMATTTGTCAAACAGGCTGAGCTAACTGGTCACTTGATCAAGTTTCATTTTTGTGCCAGAGGCAGGAGCAGTTTTGAGAGGCACAGCTGACACCCACTCATGCTGTACTTCTATGGAACTCTACTRGAATACTGCTTAACACATCTGCACRCATTAATATATTCCTTAATCCACCTGCACCTATTAATATATTCCTGCTGACACCCCCAAGCCTCCAAGCTTTCRTACTGCTCTCAAGAGTTTCAGCAGAGCAGCTTCTGGGCACAAGAATATTGGTATCAATCTGATCATTATAGGCAGCCTCTACATGACACAGATAGGAAAAAAAAAACAACCAACCACCCAGACAACCCCACAAAACACTTATTTCCTGTTTTAGGGATATCGCTTCTACTTCAGAGGATGAACACAGTGAATGAGATATTTATTTAGAGCTTACCAGAAAGTAAGCCAATTACTCAGAACAAATCCTCATGAATCAACAGAAGAGAAAGCCAGATGTGCTTATTCAGCCAGCATGGGAGGTACAGGCAAGTCCAGGTGCAGATGGGAGCCTACAGCACTGACTATATATAGTTACCATTTCCATTTTTGCTCCTCTTCTTTTTTCGGCTTCTTTCTTTTGTCTGCTTCAGGGACTTTCTTATCTTTGCTCTTGACTTTCTTTGCTTTGCTGTCCTGCAAAATGAGTAAGATGCTGTTAGAACCAGCTACTGTACTTCCCCCCTCCCCTGAAAAGATGTGTTAAAACTAAAAGACTCTCTCTTGGGGTATATAAGAGCTGAATTCCTGTGGCTTCACCACATAAATGTGCTCTTAGATCATCCCATTAAGTGAAAGCCTGCTGATGGTCCCGCTCAAGTTTTCAGGCAAATTCTTTTGCTTTACACTGGGGACATGCTAAATGCACACAGCCAGTTATCACCTGACAGGGGGCAAGTCTGGGCCATGGGAAGGGAGCTGCTGTGTTACAGAACCTCCTCCCTGGCCTGCACTGGTGTGTCTGGTCTGGCAAATGCTGCAGAGCACAACCACCAAGGTCAGGTGGCTTCTGGGATTATCCTGGTGCATGCTCAGTGCAGAGACAGTTCCTTTGAAGGGAAGAATTAACCCCACTGCCCAGAGGTGCTGCAAACGTGTCTCACAAGGGTGTCTTTGCTAGATGTGTAGTTTGTCAGTCTCAAATGATGGTTAATCTTTTCCAACTCCTTCTCCAAAGAAATTTCCACCTAAGCTCCATCTAAATGCTTTAAGCTTCCTTCTAGCATCTAATCTCTTTTCCACCTCCCCTGCCTCTGAACCCTGCCACATCATCTGTGCAATTACCACATGCTGAGAGCAAGGCTCCCCTGCCCCCTGCCAGCCCCTTAACAGAAGGACTGTGAATTGCCTGGAACAGCCTGGAAGTTCATGTCCTGGAGGCATCTTCTCCACCCATTGTTTTAAGGGTTGGAAAGAAAGTTTCCCTGACCTTTTATAAATTACAGTTCAGATAAGTTAATATCTGCACCACAAGTGGGGATCTGCCACACACAGCTCTGCTCCAGACAAAATCAGATTCTCTCTGCTCTGCATAATCCCCCACCAAATAGCCTGGCTCTTCTTTATGATAAAAATAAATTCTGTCACATTACCTCTTCTTCCTCTTGTTTCCTTTTCTTTGCTTTCTTGATGTCTTCTGTTTTGATTTTCTTGGGTTTGTAGTCAGCACTAAGAACAGAAAGACTTGCTGATTAAATTGATCTGTTTTCCATTACAAATAAAGAGAAGTCTTAGACATACAAAGTTTATGTGCACAATCTTGCAGGATAGCTGGCATTTTTAACTTCTAAAGAATATAATTTATATCCTGCTCTTTCAGAAGACTCAATAATCCCAATCCAGCACAACAGCCTAGAAAACCTACAAGATTTTATTATCAACACCTCTCCACAAGTTTCACTGCTGAAACATCTTCCTCAATGAAGAATCAATTCAAAAGCATTAGCAGCCACTCAGTGATTCCATGGGATGGGATAAAYGGGTATAACCTTATTGGCATGCTCTATCCCAACTCTCTTTCCAGTCATCAGTCTGGGATCTTGCCCACAAGACTCACTCCTTGCACCCCCCACTAGTCCAAACAATAGTGAAATTGAGTACTGGCAAATTACATAAACACAACCTCATTTCCAGTGAGGTTGGAAAAGACCTCTGAGATCAKCCAGTCCAACCTATGACTCAACACCACCTTGCCAACCAGACCAGGACACTGAGTGCCATGTCCAGTGTTTCCTTAAACACCTCCAGGGACAGTGACTCCMCCACCTCCCTGGGCAGCCCATTCCACRYCTAATAACGCCTTCTGTGAAGAAATTCCTCCTAATGTCCAACCTAAACTTCCCCTGGTGCAGATTTAGACCATGTCCTCTTGTCCCATCCTTTGTTCCAGGGGAGCAGAGCCTGACCCCCACCTGGCTGCACCCTCCTGCCAGSGAGTTCTGGAGAGTGATAAGGTCACTCCTGAGCTTTCTATTTATTCTCCAGGCTGAACCCCCCCAGCTGCTCCTCATTGGACTGGTGCTCCAGACCCTTCCTGAGCTCCACTGCCTTCTTCTGCACTTSCTCCCACACCTCAATGTCCTTCCTGAATTGAGGGGCCCAGAACTTGAGGTGCCCTCACCAGTGCCCAGTAAAGGGGCAGAATCACCTGCCTGGTCCTGCTGGCCACACTACTCCTGATACAGGCCACGTGCCATTGGCCTTCTTCTCCACCTGGGCTCATGTTCAGCTGCTGCTGACCACCATCCCCAGGGCMTTTTCTGCTGGGCACTTTCCAGCAGCTCTGCCCCCAGCCTGGAGCACTGCAGAGGGTCATGGTCAAAGTGTCAGAAGTGGCACTTGGTCTTGTTGAACATCATGCTGGTGGTCTCAGCCCACTGATGCTCACAACAGCCTCCAACCAGCACATCTCCCACCTGCCCTCCTGTTTGTAAACAGCAGGTCCAGCAGGGTACTACCCCTGTAAGGCCACAGCTGTCCTTACCAGCTGAGACAGAAAGTTCTTTTCCACACACTCCAGGAACCTCCCAGCCTGCCTCCTCTCTGCTGTGTTGAGTTTCCAGTAGGTATCCAGCAGGTTAAGTCTCCCACAAGAACAAGAGCTGGCAGTGGTGAAACATCAGCCAGCCACTCATAGCACAGTTGATCCACCTCTTCACCCTGGTTGGATGGTCTGGAACAAGGCTCCCAGCAGGATTATCTGCCTTACCAGCCTTCCCCTTGATGCTCATCCATAGGCACTCAACCTTACTGTCACTATTCTTGAGCTCTATGCAGACAAAACACTCCCTAACGTACGGGAGCACCCCAATTCTTAATCTTTCCATTGCAGATGTGAGAGGGGAAGTCAWACAAACCTAGCAGAAGGCAGCAAGAGATTACACAAAAGAAAAGATGTCCCACCCATGTCTCTTGGAAATGAGACCTGTAAGGATGGAGTGCCACCATGATGAAACCTTTCCAAGCCTTTAACTCCTGCCTGCTAATAAGGGTAAACTATGTGAAGAGCTGGATGGGTACAGCAGCAGATCCCAGTGAGACGGAACTGAACCTGCATTTCAGGGGCTCCTGTGTCATGAAAACATCACGGGTGTTTCTCTGGGAGACAACAACCCTCAGCATAACTTGTGACACATTGAGACTCCAGGCAAACCACGCCAGGCAGTGCAGGGAAACCTCCCCCTGCCTCCAAACAGGCTGACAGTGCATTTTCTACCTCTTGTGCAGTCATTTCCTTGCCCAACAGAAACCACTGCAGCCACTTAGCTACGCTAGTACCCCACGTGCTCACATTTCTGTTTTGCAGTCTTCATCAGTCTTTACCTGCCTTCTGGGGTTTTCCTTTTTTATTTACTAGTTCTGCAACATTTCACAGCACCATCTGCAGAAGCAGGTAGTGGCATTTTGCCTTGTACAGCACAAATACTATCCCTGCCCTGCTCAGAGAACTTGTAACAGCATAGGGAGTCTGGTCTCAGACCTCCAGTACCCATCTCAAGAAGTCTGTGCTGATCACTTGAAATTCCACCTGCTCCCTCAATATTCTTCTTTTAAAACTAAAGGCAAACATCCAAGTCACCAGCACCCACGCTACTTACTCATCATCCTCTCGAGGTCTCTTCAGGGGTTTGGAGTCCTCTTTAGGAGATGCATAAAACCCATCATCATCTGGTTCATCTTTAATACGTGGTGGACTACAAAAAGAAGCAAAGAAACACAGTTCTACTTTCAAAGATGAAGTTTCTTGGAAACCAGCAACGGCTAAGTTTTAAGAAATAATCATCTGCAAAATGGGCACGTCTCCATGGAATGTGCTGCCATCACAAGACACCAAAGGCTTGAGATGTGTCATTTTCTAAATACTCACAGACAATGTAAGGAGAGTAATTCAATGTCTACACATTGGCCATTTCTCAAGAAACATCAAGTTCAATTTCAACGGCTCAAAGTTCATTTTGTTTCTCTGAGGTTTTGAGTAAAAACAATTGTAGCTTCCAGCACTTTCAAATATAYTTAAAAACTGAAATGCCTGTGTGGACTCAAATGCAGGATGTTATTTAGTCTCAACTCAATATCCTTATTGAGCCTTCTAAGACAGAAAAAGATTATCAACTAAACAAAGATTTGAAAGCTATTCCCTGGAACATTTTGCCAACTAAATATTGAGGCATGTGAAAACCAGAAAAGGAAACAAAGATTTGGCAAAGTTAAACAGATCAGTCTCTTTTCACTGTCCAAACTGGAGGAAGCAAATAATCCTGCCCCTTTCAACAGACCACAAAGTTAGGCTCAATGTTTTCAGCCATAATGTCTCAAGACATTAGCAATAAAAAAAAAATGAGTATTGAGTGCAAGAGACACTGTTCTGTTAGACAAACTCATTATTTCTAGATTTCAGAGAGGCATTTCACTGATCTTCATAAAGAAAAAGATGTCTCAAAGAGTCCAAAATTACATTTTGAAGCACTTAGTGCCATCTTGGGCTTCCTTATTCATGTCCCACCAACAATTTCTATATCAAATTGACTCAGTTTCTGAGCCAAGATGGGGATTTTGCAATCAGATGAAGTACGAGTTAAAATAAGCAGCATTCAGCTTTGTAGACCACAGTCAGCAGGARACATTAGGGAGTCTCATGTTAGCTGGCAGTGTGTCCATGAAGCAGAACAAGCAGTTTGCTCCTTCACAGCTATAAAGCCACTGCAGTGCTGGAAGATGCAGCTCAGGGGAGATACAAACAAGCTGCTCTACAAAGCCATTTCTGTTGCATTGCCTGGAATTGACTAAGACATAAGTCTGCAGCACACAGACAGTTGCAAAACATCTATGGAAAAAAAGGTAATTGTCCCACTTAATATATATTCTCCCTTTCAGGCAGAAATGCAGAACTACAGTGTGTAAAGTCACTAGGAATTTTAACTATTTTAACACTGAAACATTGCACAAGGTTTTGTAATGGAAGAAATAAAGTGTGAGTCTGTGAAAAGAAAGGAGCTGTATGACCAAGCTGAACCTTGACTTGCATTGTTTGCAAGACTGTAACACTGCTAATGGTACCAAGTCTTAAGGAAGAAAATCAAAACCATCTGAGTGAGGACATTTTTCTTTGCAGAACTCGTAAAGGAATATTTCAGCAGGAAAAAAAAAAAAAGACAATAATTACTTTACTCTTAGCCAGCACTTGGCCCCAAAGAAAGCACAAATGCAATGGCTCCTCCAGTCTTTTCTGAAACACATGAAAAAACGCTCTTGGACCTAAGGAGGATTCAGTTCTATTGACATGAGAGCATCCATCATCCCTGGTGAGATTAGCACATCGTGCCATTCTGCTGAACAGCAGAGGCCAGAGAGAGCTCTGAACTGTCTGCTCCACCATGAAACACCTGAATGTCACTGCCTTTCACTCCCAGAGTATTCCCCAAAGGGCCTGGAGATGGCGCCTCTGCCCTGCGCCAAGCCTGCCTCCTTCCTCTGCATTTTTAAAGAAGAGCAGGGAAATAGATGGAAGAACTCATGTCAGAAGGGCACATTCAAAACAAACAAAGAATACCTAAAAAGCATASGCCAGGTAGGTGTCTTTTTCCAATCTCTGTATCCACAGAACATGGTGAGACTGGAAAGATTTTGTTTGTTTTGATTTTTAAGTGGGCTCACAAACTGAAAGAATTCATGAACTAAGTGCTGTTCTTGACTAACAGATATGGATGCATGCATCTACCATACCACACACCTTCAGTAAGTCAGTGGACTTGATTTAGCACCTTAAAAATAACCAATGGCTGGATTGTAAACAAGTCACAAGAGATCTTGACCATTAAGCAAAAGTACTCTTCTATCAATTGCTCACTTCAGGTTTTTAATAAGACTACTTAGCAATGACTGATACAACACTCAAGTCCAGGAGGTTCTATTATAAGCAGGAATTTAGTATTAGAGTAGGACATCTATGCATTTCCTGAAGGTGCTTCTAATTTTACACGTCACTCTTGTCACTCCTCTGCAAAGGCTTCAGGCAGCAGTCACAACACAGGAGAGACACACAGAGAGAATCTGGACTGGCTTTGCTGGGTCCTGTCTCCAGCAGACTGTCTGCAGGGTTCAAGTTCTAATTTTACAACAGTGGCTCTTTCAAATCCAGCTACCAGTGTTCCCATAGTTCAGCCTGTCCTCAGCAGAATCCAGCTCCTGAACACCTACACAAACCCAGCATGTGCAGGCAGACACCAGGTATTCCACAGCTCCCATCTCCAGCTACGGGGTAAGCAGATCTACCCATTCTCATAATTGAGAAGAACATATCTTCTGAAGGGTTTAAGAGTGCCCCAATTTTTTCTCAAGACCAAGTGAGAGRATTCAAACACTGAGCACCTATGAAAAGTCCAACTGCAGCTTTTTCAAAATAATAGACCTGATTTCTTACCTGGAGAAACCATTTTCCTTTTCCTTCTTTATTTTTATGTCACCAGAAGATGACTTCATCTGAAAAACATAAAAAGTAGGAGCTGATTAGCATTTTCCAACATACAACACATAGTATTAATTTGCAGAAGGAACTGTGACTATCTCTGTCCCCCGTAGTCCTTAGTGACCTACATGACAGAAAGGCAACATTTTCTGCAAGTCTTAGTCAATTCAGAACTTTTTAGCCCTCCAATTTCCTCAGAAAATTGSAATTAAATATATAGTTTGCTCTTGCGTGAACTGAATGTGAGATGACTGATTTTTCTCCCTTGTCTCTAAACCCAAGCCTGGCAAAGTGAAATGTAACGGGAGAAAATGTGGAGCCAGTGGACATAACTCCACAGTGGAACTGTTTCTATTCACACACCTGCAGATAAAGCCCTTATGAGTTCATAACTATCACTCCACAAAAAAAGTGTCTGGGTTAGCATTGCAATAATTCTCTCCAAGTTGATAAAAACTYGGATGTACAAGCTACATCTAACCCACTGAGTTTGCTCTATTCAGTATTATAAGCCAGAACCATCCTCTTGTCTCTCCCACAGGAGACACCCACCTTCTCTTCCTTTCTCTTCTCCTTGTCTTTATCTTTGTGTTTGTCTTTGTGTTTCTCTGAGCTGCCATCTTTGTGTTTGGTTTTCTCCTTGTCTTTGTGTTTCTTTTCCGAGGAATCTTTGTGCTCACTGCAAGACAAGAGAGTGTGTTTGCAGAGGAGAACACAAGGAGATTTGACTAATACAATTTCCAGTGGTAAAGAGTCACAGGTTTTGATGATTACAAACCCTAAAAATTAAGGGATCACCTTAACAGGAAGATCCACCACAGTCTCCTGTCAGGCATGACCCGTTCTCCTTGGGAGGAAGAAGAACAGGAGGGATACCACAAAATCCCAGTTGCCAAGCCTCCACTTCAGGAAACCCATCAGCCTGGATTGCTGAGGAAATCCACAGCTGCTACACTTAAAGCTCAACACTTTAGGATGAATTCCCACTGTCTCTGCTTTTCCTCTTTTTCCTAGTCCACATAAAAGGTCACTGGAACAGAGCTGCCAGCCCCGTCAATGCCCGTGTCAGCTTTTGCTCAGACAACAGTTTGTCATTGTAGCAGCTCTCATCTCTGGAACTTAAAGAGAAAAGCGCTGATCTCTATTATTCCCAAACAGATGGGAAAACCAGAGCAAACAGGATATGTGATGTCCTTGTGTTTATGCAAAGTCAAACAGAAAAGGCAGGAATAATGCTGCAGTCCTCAGCTGGAGCTGGTGATGCCGCCACAGCCAGCCCAGCTCTGCTGGAACAGCCCCATCGTGTGGGGCAAAAACCAACAAAGGTGTTTCCAAGTGAGAGTCTGGTCTGCAACTACTCTGGTGTTATGAATAGCAGTATTGAGAGTTTAAATACCTAGAATCTTTAGTCAGAACACAGGAGAAAATGCATACAAGGAGAAGAAAATCAACCTTTATTATTCTCTTTCTACCCACTTCTGATTTCTGAGACATCAGGATAAGTCTGTATCACATTTTTAAGTTTTTCTTATCAACTAGAAAGACACATGGCTGTTTTCAAATGAAAATKAGGTTTCTCATGGAATGACAAACCTTGAAGCCAAAAGTGAGGCAATACTCTCAGGAGACTCAGAATAGAAACATCAAGAACTGGCCACAAGGATTAGCAGCAGTGGTGTGGAAGCCAAGCAACAAGCCTGGCAATTCTACAGGCCTTCAATACACACTTATAAGGTTGTGTGGACTCCCTGGGGTCACCCAGGGCTTTAGCAAGTCAAAGGCATGGTGTAAATCAGCATGGATAGGCACTAACCGAGATGCCTGTCTCATGCTGGCTGTTCACACCCTCCCTTCTCAGCATTTGACTCCCATCACTGCTGTTCTCTGGGACACACTGTGCTTCTTCTCAGGATTACAAAATGCACTACAAAGCTTTACTAGAAAAAAGCACTTCCCTTATTTCAGTTATTTCAACACTCAGGTGCAAGCCCAAACCAATCTGGGTGAACACAGACCTGAAAAACAAGCTGGGAATGCTGGGCAAGAGCATGATTTTTAAAAATTACAGATTGAGATTTCCTTCTATCACAGAAACAGACTGCAAAAAGGTTGATGGCTACAGAGAGCAAGCAGCACATTAACCAGTTCCCACAGTCTGTGTGTGATCAGGAGCAAGGCAATCACAGTCACAAACACACCAACCCACACCCAACTTAGAACTGCAGACACCAGTGCGGACAAATGCATGTGAACCTGCCAAAGGTCTAAATAATTCAAGCCCAGAGTAGCTTGAATAATAACACTCCGATAAATATACATTGAATAAATTGAATAAACACACACCAGCCATCCAAGCTGAAGCAGCTAAAGCATGAAAATCCATCTCTGAAGGAAATCAGTATATTCACATGCTATGTGACACCAAGAGATCAGCAGCAAGAGAAAACAGTTTCATTTTAACTCTCTAGTAACCTCTTCATACAAAGCAGTGAAGGCCTGTCTGAACACCAAAAGGCAACAGGCACTCTAGAAATGCTGGTAGTTAGACACACAGCACCACATGCTGCCTGTGAGCAGACTCAACAACTGCAGACTATTCTTACCCAGCAGATCACGTTATGTACAGTGTGCTCAGGCCATGCGAGTACAGACACGGAACATCCTGACACTGGATCCTGGAAATCCACAACATGCCTGCYGCTCCTGCTCTGATCTCTCATCCCAGCTTCTGCACCCTGTTTATTCATCAGCATTCCAAGCTCAAGACAYCTATTTAATTTTCCTTTGCTCCAATCAGATTCACTGACTTTCTGAAAGCAAAAACCCCACACATTACTAATAATTCTTAAACTCAGGAAGGTCTGGAAATTCTGGCTTGGCATCTTGCACTGCTATCTGTATGCCAAATACCCCATTTGCCAAAGATTTAAGSTTGACAATTTAGGAGGTATCTCAACCTGCATATATTTAAACCAATACTCATAACAATAACAACAACATTCAATATCAATAATCAATATTCAACCTTCCTATATCAATCCAACTTGTGGATGCCCCATCCCTGTATTCAAGGCCAGGTTGGACAGGGCTTGGACCACCACCTCATCTGGTGGAAGGTGTCCCTGCCCATGGCAGGGCATGGAATGAGATSAGCCTTAAGGTCCCTTTCAACCCAAACCATTCTGTGATTCTACGATTCAAATGTACAAAAAAATCATAACAAACATACACAAGGCTCAGACCCATCTTGTTCTTTGCAAGTCTACTTGTGTKTATTTTCTGACTCTTTCTTGTTCTTATCTGATATTTAAATCCTACCTGAAATAGCATGTTTTACTCAGACATTAATTTGGATCTTTAAAGCATGGTACACACTGCTGCCACTGGAGTTACTGCACTGAGGTAAATTTCACGGCAGTGGCTGTTGCTTGGGAGTTTGAAATAGCAAAAAAAAAAACCCACAAAAGACCAAAAAAGAGAGACAATTTGGTTTTCCAAAGCACCATACTCAATCTCACTACCAGCCAAAAGCACTAGCTTTCAGTACATGACTGGGAGAGCTGGAAGGGATGTACACAAAGCATGATTAAAAGCAAACTAATGGATGACAAACTAGACCAGTAAAGCTAAGATTGAAACAGAAACAAAATCCCATTGGTTTAGAGAGGCAGAGATAATATTTGTGTGTGCTGAATGCTTACAGACTACAGCTAGAATTTAAAAGAAGTGCTAAAACCTCTAAAAACTTAGGCTTGTTCAAGTAGAAGCTGAAATGACATCTCTCTTGAAAGACAGTAAGTGGCCAGCATTGAAAAGCTGTCGTGCAATCTAATSTCAATTTTTCAGCGTAGTTTCTCAGATTTTTCAGCATCAGAGCCAGAATCAAGAAGTCTGACTTCCTGACTCAGTCTTAGATGCTGGTCTTAATTTAATGGTTTTATCATAAGACTATCCTTCCCCTTTGCTCTGCAATGAGCAGTAAATTTCTCAGCTAAGCAATGTGGGCTCAGATAACCTAAGGAAACTCTGTCTCCAGTTTCACTCTGCAGCTTCATTTTCCAAAGATCAGCACYGGTGGCTTGGCCCTGAGGTCCTGCTTGCTGCTGCTCCTGGTGACCGGGAGGAATTCCCTAGATAAAAATCTGATRTCATATACTTTTCACTCCAATGTTAAAAGAGAGTATAAATTTCTTTCCCTTATTTGTAGTAGCCTGCTTGCCAGCCCTATTTCCAGATACAGGGCCACAGCTCTTCCACAGCTCAGCACAAACCTTCTGACATGTGCATCAAGGAAGGCTTGTGCCCCTCTTCTCTTGGAGGGATGGAAATCTCCATCTCCCAGAAAACCTCCCTTGGAAATGAGCTGATAACAAAGGCCTCAAGCAACAATCCTTAGAAAAGGAACATCTTTTTTCCCCCAAAGCTAAGCAAGTTGCTCGCATATTAACTGCAGTCAAGCTGAGCTGCTTTGGTCTCTCACTTGGCTCAGATACACATGTGAGCCTACAGGGAACACAATTTAACCACCACACTAATCTCAAAAGAAAAGAGAAGGCAACAGGATGCCATCCTTACCCTGAAGATGGAGTTTCAGACTTCTATCAGAAAGCTATTTCAGACAATCCCAAAGCTATTATTAGGAGGGACTGGGAACAATTTAAAGATCAGAAGCCTATCTTCCTGGTCAATTCAAAACTGGAAGAAAAAAAATCACTTTTCTTTAAAGAAACCAAGCAAAATGGTCTCAAGATCACATGCACGCTGCTAATTTTATCTTGTATTCATCGTTCAGAGCTCTGTGAATCCTTTGTTACCTTTCCTGCACATACATCTCTGCCAACAAGCCRGCTTGGAGTCATGGAAGTAGGACAGCAAAACCCCCATAAGACTGAGGGAAGCTCCAGGGGAAGCTAGCCTGAAAACAGGACAARTGGATCACAACAATTGCTCATACCCAGCCCTGCTGACAAAGTAAGGTCTTCCTTCTCACCAAAACCACTGCAGTTGCATCACTGCAACAGAACTCAGAGTTATGCCTCTTGAAGGTGTTTAATGCTGACAAACCTGCAGTGTTAGTGTTTTTTTAAGGTAACCAAGTGCACCAGCAGGTTACATTAACACAGGCAGAAMAAGGGATTACATCATCTACAGGTGTATCATGATACTACTGGCTTAGCTGAGACAAAGGCCAGGTGAGTACACACATCTCCTGAAGCACTCCATCCTTTGTGCCAGCTTGCTTAGTGTCTTCCATTTACAGTTTTAGTGTAAACAAGGACAGCCAAAGGCTGTGGAGAGCACAAGCTGAAGCTCATGAAGCAGAAAACGCATCAGAAGAAGCCATTTCCCTAGTAGGCAGGGATATATTTCCCAATGAGCATGCCTGCAGGAGAGAGGAGAGGGAGAGGAAGGGAGCCCAGGCACCTGGCAGCAGCTGCTCAGGCTGAGATCACATGGGAAAGTCACAAGTGGAAAGTGTTTCCAAAGAACAGCAGATGTGCAGATCACAGCTTCCTCCTTCAAACTGCAACAGCTTTGCAGTAATTTAACACTGCGTTCTTCAGGTGCCATTTGTGTACGTTAATAATCCCTTCCCAGGCCCTTTCCATTCCAGCTTCAAAACCACAAGCTGGGAAGGATGCTTTATCTAAAGTGTCTCTTATTTCCTCTCTCTGCTGTAATTAGCTCGTGACAGGGAATCTGCTACCAGCGAGTGCCAGCGCCGCTTGCCATCRGAGCTGTGCCTGCTCGGGAGCTGCTGCAGCACAACTGAAGCGTAAAATAACAGGGAGTTGTGATTTCAGTGCAGCCTAAAACCACGATGGGGACAGGGCACAGGTGACACAGTCCGTGCCTCTTTGACGCAATACAGTATTAATGGAAAGCTGTGATCACATCCAGGCTAATGCACACCAAGGGAGAGCTGTCTGTGCAGGGAGCACTCCCAAAGCAACTGCACCCCAGGGAAGGACAGGATTTCAGCTGGCTTGCAGGATATTATGCTGTTAGAGGGTTATCATATGGAATTACARGGAATAAACACGTGAGCCCCAAAGGTTTTGCTGGGTTTCTGGCAATGAAATAAAACAACCTGAAAGCATTCTTCCCAGTGGTGAAAGGAGTCTTTTCACAGATAACAGATCAAGCCTTCAGCAAGAGGAACAAGATAAAAAGCTGGACTAATCAACAGCTGATAAAAATTTTAGGAATGAGAACAATTCACACATCGAAATGAGGATCATACTTAGCACATGCTTTCCATGGACATGTGAGAATTAAGTAGACTACTAAATAAAAAGCAAAAAATTTTCACTACTGGAAGGCAGTGTCATATTAGAAAACCGCTCAAGGTAAACTGTGTACTAAAATGGAGTAGAAAAACAAACCCACGCTAGCAAACAGCAGGTGTGAAGTCTTTTTTTAAAATTGCCTTTATCCCTGCCTCTTCCTGCCCCCAACACACACCATCAAAGTAGATCAGGATTCCATAATAAACCAGAGGAGGTRTGCAAGAAATCGGAACTGAAATTTATCTTCATCCATGGCTAGCAAATGCCCGGAATCTGTGTTTTTCCTAGCAAAAGCATACAATTAGAAGATGCCAGTGAAGATCAGGTCTGTGAATCCCTTCTGTGTTCCAAGCTTCGGTTCATCCCAAGCTGTGATCACAAGAGATTTAGTAAATGGAGGAAAYATGCAATCTGACAGAAGATTGTCTTCCTGCGGCTCCAGTGCTTGTCAGGCTGACAGCAGGGCTCAGCACTGCAGAGCAGCCTCTCTGCTCCCATCCCCTGTCACAGCCAGCCCTGCCCTCCTCAGGCTCCTGGCAGCCCACTCTCCCTGCAGAGAGCCCAGGACAGCTGGCACAGGCACACCTGTTACTGCCAACACTTCCAACCCGCTCTCTAACAAGGCTTGGCTTCAAAGGACCTGTTATTCCATTATTTTATGTGGTCTACTTGTCTGAAACGCTCAACTCCCACAGATCAGAAACCTATTGCCACATGAGATTTGTTTCATTTTATTTTTATAACCACTGACATTTATATTTAATGGATGTGTATTAGATTTTTGTTTGGAGACCAGGAAGTACGGGGCTGAGAAAATGAGCAAAAAACCACATTTTGTTGGATAGTGATGTGGATTTATTTCTTGATACAGACTGTTCTTCAGTGGGCTTTGCATTTTGTTTCTTTGAGKGGTGATGGGGAGGTCTGAGGCACACAAATGTTCTCTCTCAGTTTACTACAGCTGTAAATGAGTGGTTAAGACACAGAAGTGTCATCTTGTGAGTGGGAGAGGAAGAAAGCAAGAACCAAAATTAAGAACTTCTACATACCATTCCACACACTTCTGTCATATGAAATCAAAATTGTCTATTTTAGGTATTTCAGAGACTTATCTTGGCAGTTTAGATCCTTCAAAGTCTGGATACAGGAAACATTTATTCTCCTGCATTGGAGTTGTTCTGTCTTCTTGATGCAGGTTTTATTTTAAAAGCCTTTTTTAAGTACAGGACAGGAAATGAAACTGTCAAACTATTACAGACAGACACAAAAACGATCTGCTTCAAACACAACCACACACTGCTCTTAATTGTGCCCAGTGTGCACTGTGCTTCTCAGAATGCAATCAGGGGCTCTTCACACACCACAGGTAAAATGTCACTGAGGTACCAATCCAAGTCTCCCAGAAAACAATGGCTTCGATTTCTGCTACAGCACCATTCAGCCTCTTTTGAGAACTACCAAAGATACAGCACAGCTTTTGCAGTAACACAGCAGCTTTTCTGAAATACAGAACGGATTTTGTGAAGATTTACATGTAATTTGATAAATCTAGGATAAACTTTTCCAAAGGATTAATGTACAGCCTTTTATCAAGTGCTTTAAAAATTCTTCATACAGGTAAAAACCATTGAAACCCACCCACCCTGTTCTTTTGTCCTGGAGAATTTTTCTTTAATTTTTACTCAATTCATGGCTCTTCTTCACTTGTTTCTCATTGTCAAAGGAGGAACTTAGCACAAACAAGCAGGTTTTTTATCCTTCAAACAATGGTCACCTAAAATCTCATTCTCACAGCAACTTACATTTACAGAATTGCATGGGTGACAGCTGAATCAAAGCATTTAGGGAAGAAATATTTAAATTTCAATTATTTCTAAGAAGTTCTGTTACAAGTCTGCTGTTTTTACACAGCAAGCAACCAGGTACCCTGCACATGACTGAGCATGAATGGGATAGTGAAGATTCTGGAGCACTCATAAAGGAGTGATCCCAACAGGATCACAGGCATGTCCATGTATGTTAACTTCCCAGAGAATCACCTCCAAAACCAAATCTCAAGATTCAGCACTATAATACATTGATTTTTAAGGTGGCAGCTTAGAAAGGCAGTGTGGACTCAGTCTGGGAGAGTGAAGCCTTCCCTTGTGAAGGAACCTGAGGGGCAAAGCATTATTGYGTAATCTCTCCCCAAAAATGCCTTGAACAAACCCCCTGGCAGATACTGTGCTCACAGGACACACAAGCACTCAACAGAGACATGAAAACAACTGRGAGCATTAGGCACAGTGCCTAAAAAACATGATACCTTTCCCAGAGGGATTTCAAGACAACACGGTAGGGAGGAAGGAAGTTCTTCAAGATAAGGCATGATTACATGTCACCTCCTGAGCTACACCTCAAAACATCACAGCCATTCTACCTTCTTTCCACTGTTTTGGTATTTATTGTTTGCAAAGTCAGCTACAAGTTATGAGCCATARTTAGTTTTTCCAGTTAAAAACATGCTGACCATTTCCAACTCCTACACAAATGAAGTCAAAGCACTAATGAATTTGGGAATTTAAAGACAGTGCTTACATTACTCCTTACAAAAGAATGTGCTCTGCTAAGATTTCAGGAGAATGGTTTTTCAAGCAAAGCAATGAACATTTGGGYATGTGAGGCAGTCAGTTTTAGGGTGCATGATGATCAGGAAAATGAAAACTAGACATCAAGGCAATACAGATGTGTGAACAAAGGCAAAGAACATGTCCAAAGCATTTCATCCTTGTTGTGAGAGCCAGCAAATGCAAGTTATTTGGCCTAGGGGTTTTTCCCCATCAAAGACATATTATGGAACAGTASGCCTGTGTAGCTTCTCATAAGATCACAGAAAATTCAAATCAAGTGTGTGCCCAATAAAACAAACCCACTTCTCTGCAGACTCCCTCTTTTTCATGCTTCTTTTTAATAGAAATCATTGTTAATACAAACTTTTTGTTCCTTTTCAGACAGTGCTATCACAGTTGCACAGCAATTACTTAGTACACTCACTTGCCCACAGCATAAACACTATCTGTTATTCACCAAGAGTCACACCAGAAACTTCCTTCATTTTTCCAAGTTTTGGTGGCAATTTAGGCTCCATGACACTTGTGTGTCAGGACTCACAACAAGGAAAATTTCCCTGAGTAACATCCTAGCTGTGACCTACTTGCCCTGTGCTCCACCACACCAAATCATCACACAGACCTCCACACCTGCTTCCTGCAGCTCACAGCCCAGGCTAGGGAGCAACTGGACCAAGGAATTCAGCAGCTCAAGAGCTACAGGCCATGACATCAGTGTGGGTAACCTGGCAAGTGACTGGCATCACCTTCCTCATCCAGTGGCAGTGTAGTGTATATATGATATTGGACAAAACAGCACACAATCCCTTGGGATCCATCTAACCCAGCAGTTTCCCAGTGCTGCCTCACCCAGCTGGGATATTCAGCCACTGTGGTGGCAGACAAGGACACCACCATCGTTCTGGGGAACCACCTTTCCAGATATTTCTAATTAGGAGAAGGCTTAGTAGCCACATGGGGGTCTCACTATGCTAAAGCAGTGGGGGTTTATACCAGCATGAAGAGAACTTCACATTTCTGACAAACTACTGGAACCACACACAAAAGATTATGAACAAAACCCACCAATCTGCATGAAGGGGAGGCTGAGGTAGTGTTCTACACCTTTAACAACTCTAACCTACAATCATCTTTTATACATTAGTATCAGCTCACATTTGCAAGATACACAGCTTCAGCCACCCACATGGAAATGCAGGCAATGACAAAAATCAGGCTTAAAGCACCTACACTTGTAAAACCACACTCAAAATGTAGCAATTCCATATTCATTTATTATCAGAGTACTTGTAAGACTGCACATTCAATGGTGTTTAAGCCTATGTAGACTTCATCCACCTTTTCCTCACCTATTACTGTGCTTGGACTTTTCCCGGTCTTTTTCCTTGTCCTTCTTGTGCTCTTTGTGCCGGTGTTCTCGGTCTTTGTGTTTATCTTTGTGTTTGTGAGAATCTGTAAGCAGAGAGGCAAAACAAAAGAAATTAAATTGGGAGAAAACTCCACACCTCCCTCGTGAACCTCTGTATTTTTCCCCACCGCATCCTAGTATTTCTGTGATTCAAAATTTGTAACAAAAATCTTGGTTTCAGAGGTCCTCAATGGATTCATTGTTCCTGCAGCACAAGTTAATTCATCTTGGCAACAGCTGCATTTACATGGTCTTTAGTTCAACAATCTTTAAATGCTTTATAGACCCTGAAGAAATGCAATCCTTCCATTAACTAGGTACCTCTTGATATAGCAAGTTCAACCTTATTTGGCAGATGGGCAGCCTGGCTTCTTATGCCTCCAAGTACTCATGCTGAATATACAGAAAGGATATAGGAACAAAGCACAAAGCTGAGGTGTCAGGCCTGTTGAATCCTAAAATTTATTACTTCTACTTCCACAAGTATTTAATCTTGACAAAGCATCCTTCCCTTCTCCCTGCTGTGAATGAAAACCATTTTATTCTTATCCCCAACAGTATATAACATGACAGGCAGAAAGCAAGGAAAACGGGGAGTAATGGCAGAAAATGAAAAGAAAGGGTGAAAAGGAGCAAGAATTCTCTCCTCCTGCTTCTCTACTGCAGGACACATTTACCTCCCTCCGGTAACAGCCCCACCAAGAAAATGCAACCTGACAGCTGTAATGAGCTGTGTTGGTGGTCACCCACCTACACAGGTCAGGGCGGTCCCAATTATGTGACAGGTCAGAAATGGGAGCTGGCACTCAAGTGAGTCTACAGGAACACAGTAATTTTATTGCTATCAGCTTCTACTCTGAGTGACACTTCCCATCCTCAATGACAACTGTGCTGTACAATGAAGTCCTTTAAAGCACCAAGGAAATTAATTCAGCCCAGAAAAAGAGCAACACAGTTGAATTGCAAATAAAYGCATTTACAAGCATTTTTTTACAAGTATATTAAAAAGGAGATGAGGCTGAACTAGCACCTCAAAAGGCCATTTACAGTGAAGATCAGTATAATGGGAGGAATATATGCAATACCCAAAGACTCCCCCCAGGTTTTGTTTAGAACATGCTACTCAAAGTAACCAAAATTAAACAGGCTCTTCAAAAAGCCTAAAATCTGTGCTGACTTTGGCAATTGTTTTTCAGATACCAGAGATAGAATTTCCACCAGAAATCTTGGATGTAAGATATTAATGCTTCGTTAATTGTAAAAATGGTAACATGCCTCTAAAAAGACTCCTATCCCTGCACTAAGAATAGGAAACTGCAACAAAAGGATTTTGTGACTTTCACAGTCACATGGGAAATGCACTGCAGAGCCAGGAACAAGCCTTATCCTCCTGACTCCAAGTCTTTTGCCACAAATTCATTTTCCTACTTAACTGACACCAGCTCTTAAAATCCCAAAACATTCAAATGGATTTAGAAGAAACATACCCGCTGAACATGATTTAACCTATTGTTTTCTGTAACTTCAGTGTTTGCTTTCAGACACCTGCAGAAGGCCAACATAAGCTAACACAGGAATACTGACATTCAAGCCTTCAACTTGCCCTCAGCACCTTTCCTCCACCCCCTAAACTCAGCAACGTTTCCTGGTGCTCTGGTGTACACAGTGCACACGTTTAAATCACAGAGCTTAAGTTTTCCATATTTTGATACACACGTGGCAGGTTATGCGGAACATTTGGTGTTACAGCATAAAGCACCCAAGAGTTTTCGAGTACCTAAAGAGCAAAATCTCTTTTTCAGCAGGCAGAGTCTGCAGGCATCTCTAGCAAACTGTGTGGGGACCAGACACCCACACGCTCTGAACTGCAGAGAAGCAATTTCTCTGAGCCCTTCTTCCCACCAGGACAACACACATTTCACTGGCAAAAATGTTTTCGCCGTGCGTTTCACACTTGTGATTCCTCAGTTCAGCCAGGAGCTGGAAGCTCTGGCTGTTTGCAAACTGCCTGGGGTTTATTCCACAGAGGGTTTACTCACTGATTCCCACAGCCCCGGCTGCAGCAAACAGCAGCCATTTACACTTGATGAATAGGTAAATTGCGAGAGAAACCAGCGTGATGCTGTACACAGAGCTATGTACAGTCACCATATAGCACACACACAATCAATTTTTCCTATCAACCAATCAATGGAAAACGTGTGTGACTGCRCTCAGTGCTACTCTCTTTAGAGCTAACAGCCACACAATGACTTGTCACCAAGAAAAGCAGATAACAGAACAGTTTACCTCGATCACCAGATTTCCTTGCAGCTGACTTGTGCTTCACAGCTGAAATTATTATTTACTCTTGGAAAGCAGTTCCAGGGATATACCCTAGGACTGCTGGAGTTGGGTATCTGTTTCCTCAACCCTTGGCTCTGCTTACAATGATTTGGTATTTTCAGGCAATTAAAGCCTGGTACTGCAGGGGAAAAAGAAAAAAAAAAGCTTGACCAGTTAAACTAGCTCTGCTTGCTAGGATTTGTTACCAGACAGCTTTCCTTTGCTGTCTACCAAGGACTGCCAACATGAAGATCTTCCACTGAGCTATTCTGGTCCAAAGGCCACAGTGGCTGGGGAACAACRGGTCCTGTGCATGGTCTCAAACCAAAAGCACAAAGATGTCAAGGCAGAACTGCCTGGTGTCTCTCACAATAACCAACACTTTAAATGTAGTACTTCCATGGAGGTCTACCTCCCAGGCATATCACCTAAGGATTAAATTATTCTGGAATATTTGCCTAGTATTCAAACTCCATGGTGTTGCTCTCTGACATGATGCCATGAGGTAGGTTAAGAATGAAGACTTCAAAAGAGTTTATTCAATTGTCTTGAACTGACGCATGTGTGTCCTCAGAAGGCATTAAAGCTCTTGGTCTTCTTTTTGTTGAGGGTGGAGCTGGATGAAGTTCAGGAGACTGGGTCATTAAAAAAGCACAGGATTCTTTTTTTTTTGGCATTCTACACAAAAATGCTTTGTTCCAGACTGGCTTTATCTAGGGGTCCATGCCAATGGTTATTTGATGGCTGACATGAAACAAATTTAAGCCATTTCACTCTCATTTGTGTACCCACTTGCCAGGAGCCAGGGTAGCATCACCTCTGACTGAACTACACAGGCAACAGATGACTGAGCYGGGAATGGGGCCACCTCACTCCAAGCCTCATCAGCACACAGGCAATCAACGGGAAGTGTTCCTGTCGGTAATGCATCTTCCTTGATATATTTAGCATATTGATTCCTAGAAGAATCTTCCAGCCTCCAGTAATTCTCTCCCAGCTTGCAGCTGATTAGTAGTTGACTAAGTCCAGCCTCACATCAGCTATGGAAAGAGCTCTGACATTATCACACATTCAGATTTGTTTCCTGCCTTATATGTCTTCCAATAAGTATGCCTGATCCCTCTAACACTAAACAAGGAGATAAATACTATTCCCTCTCCAAGACCATAAGCAAAATCCACCATCTACCRTGAGCACAGTTTAAACCCCCAAAAGCTTATGTGGCATTTAAATATTTCTGAAAATGCAAAGTCTCTTTTCAGCACAAGGTTACAGCAGGGACAGGGGTTATGCTCACTGGGCAAGCATCCATTACCCCTGAGGCTTTCCCTTCAGTATCCTCTAACCCAAACAGAGCTTTTGGCATCTCTTCTGTTCTAGAAAGCTTGATGTCTCTGGCACTGGATCTCTGTCTGTTAATGCTGAGCCTGGTATGTCTCCAAAAGATTACCGCAGTCCCTGTACTATTCCTGCCATTYCCCTGTACCTCCAACAAATCACGAGCAGCTCTGCATTTTTGCAGGGTTGATTCATCTTTTAACTCTGTTAGATTACAAGGACGTTGCTTTAAGGATGGGAAAGTCTAAGCACTTTTGGTCTGTGGCTCTGTGTTGYTCCCTGCTCCGCCTTCGCTCCAGCGCTGAGTCCCCGGGGAAAGGCTGAGTCATAACCCCACTTGCAATACTTGTATATATGTCTGCCTGCAACAGGGAAGTTTYACTCTTTATCCAGGAACAGAGCTGTAAAAGGTCAGGCATCTCCAACTGCAGCATGGCAAGAACAGGGATGAAGGCAAGGAAAGCCTCTTCCAGCAGGCAGTTGTCACCCGGAGAGGAAGAGTCCCAACAGATGGCAGAGGTGAGCAGTCCCCTTTCACAACAAGCACAACCCTTGGCTTAATTAGTCTGGTGACAAAACAATTATGTGGGACTGTGATGTTTTAATTCACAAGCCAAATTCATTTGCCACAAAAACACTTCTGAACACCTGTCTCTGCACACCTTTCAAAATACTACTTACATGTCRCAATCAAGGGAAGTAGGGCTACTTCCTACATTAATACTGCAATTCTGACAGCAACTTTACTAATAAAATACTGAAATCAGAGAAGGGTGTAAGCTCTTGTATGCCCAATCAGTACAGCTGTCAAGAGAATAGTGCTGGCACATGATACAGGATGCTACAGATGCTATTTTATCCCACTCCCACCCCCCACTTTAATTTCCCTTCCATCATTTTGCATTAGAATTTTTTTTTAAAGAACTGAAAAAAAGGTCTGAACACAATCTGGTTCCTTCTAATTTTTCCCCAATTAGGTGAGGTAGCCAGCAAATTAACACCTGGGAACCTCAATTTCTGGTCAACAGTAGCTTTTCCAGATAAATATTAGCCTTTCAGATTTGCTGTCTTTCTGTTCACCTTCTTCTAAGCTTTTGTGAGCACAATGTGAATAGCTCATTACTCTGCTTACAGAGTGGTTTCTTTGTTCTTTAAAATATCTTACTAGATTTTGTGGACAAGGACTTTTTGTATTTTCCTTCTGGTTCCAGAAACATCCCAGTTTATTTTCCTCTTGCTGGAAATACTTGTAATGCTGAGTATGCTTGAGTTTATGCATCATCTCAATACTTCTCTACACTGATGTCCAGAAAGGTGATTTAAGCTGTCTGGATTCTTGGAATCACAATCTGTGCCCAAAATCTGAGGACACAGCATGAAAAATCCATCTTGTTACCAACATTTTTAACCTCTTGTCATTCCACTAACACTTCTGCTTCAGATGAGTGGCTGAAATTTCTGCCCTGAGTTAAATCCAATTCCTCAGTGTTAGTTGTGTGTTACAGGAGAAGCAAATGAGCTCTCAAGGCTTTCAGGATCACTGCTGTGTATGAGAACAGGGCTCTCTCTTGTACTCAACTTGAAGCATGAGCAAGAAACCCTCTGGTTTGGCAGAGATGAAATCAGCAGGGTCTTTTCAGCCTCTCTGGAAAGAAGAGAGTCTTAAAAAAAGACTTCTCCAGTTCCACTGCTAAATTATGCAGCTGAAAGTGAGGTAACTCTAACACTGGATTAGGTTCAAAAGCTGGTCAAGTTCAAAAACTTCCTGTCACTGGAGAAATGGTCAGTCCCTTCTCAGCTGAAACATCACCTTCATGTTAGGCCATGTACTCCACAGGAGCCTCTTTACTAGTTAGCCTGAATTCTTCTCACTGGTTGTGATGCAATAGTAAGCAAAGCTTAAAGTCTCTTTATTATTGCCTAAATGAAAGAATTTAACTGCTTTTTTCCCTCCCCCACAGGCTCTCCTTTTAAGCATTCATACTAAAATGCASAGTATCAGAAAAAGACTTCTTACTTTAGGGGGATTTTTTTTCCCATTTATTTTGTCAAATCATATTACTTTTAAAGTTTTAATCTCTTGCATTTTGTATATAAGGACTTTTAATAAAATTACCACAGTTTAGTTGATGAAATGATGCCAGGGAGGGTTATGAGTGTTCAAATGTGTGAATGTAGTCCAAGGTGTCTAAAATACTATTCATGTTCTTGGCAAAGAACACATACTTTTGCCCTTGGCATCTGACCAGAAYGGTCTAGTGTTGCACTAACTTTTACAATACACAGACACCAGCCAGTAGAGAGTGTAACATACAGTCACTACCCAAGATCTTTAACACAGATAGTGACGGGGTTATAGTACATTACCTAAACAGGCAATGCAATCCCACGTGTAAAGGTCACTCTGTGAGGTGATGGTCAATTTATAAATCTTGCCTGAGAAAGCAAACATGGTGCAGAATTAAAAAATCCTATTTGCAGGCCTTGTGTGGCTCAGAAAAACCACCATATGGCAAACGTGGCATGGTCTGAGGCACAGGGACCCTCACTCTTGAACAGGCTTTAACTCTGGACAAGTCATCTCTGACTTTATGTGTCTWGATTTAACCATTTAAAACCCACCTAAAATAATCCCACCTGAGTAATCTGGAAGAGGTCTAAACTTTTCTAAAATATTTGTATTCCAGTTAGAGGAAGTCACATTATGGTCATGATGTTCCAGTAATCAATTAAACAGCACTTCTGGAATTTATTTAAATGGATTGACACTGCTGYAGCCCAGGAAAAAGAGAAGAGAGAGAAAACAGAACTGCAGCTAGGTATGGGAGACAACACCTTTGCCAATAAAGCAAGGCAGAGAAAGAAAACCAAAGTGTACATATGAAAGATACAGAAACTGGAAAACCTCTCTACACAGCTACACGTGTCAAGAGCAGAAAACCATACCCAGAAGGCATTGTTCAGAGAGATGATGGTATTATGGATGATACACTGGAGTAGAAAACCATAATCTAAAATAAACTTCCCAAGTGAAACTGGATATGTCACTTACTGGCCCTATTTACACAACTGCAGAATCCACATAAAACATTTACCCTGAGAAAGTATTGCAGGTCTGTTTGCTGTGCTGGTTTATTTCTGCAATAACTCACTGCAAAACATTTGGAATACTGAAATGAGAGTGACTGAAACAGTGAAACCACCACTTGAGTCTCCCATAACCTAAGCCTGAAATTCAATAGCAGAAGTAGGATCTGGGTTTTCAGTCAAAAAAGGAAAGAAACTACAATGATAATGAAGCAAGACTGTCTGGCTTCTGCTTCCTCATTTCATAACGCCATAGTTAATGGCAAAGACACCTACTCCAAAAGCAACTTGACACAAAACCTTTTACCAGTGTTTATTATAAAGATACCTCCACAATCTACACTGCTAAAGAAATATAAATCCTTAAAACCCTCCTCAAAATCAAATTTAAATGAAATAWGTTACTGTGCTATCACAAGCTTATTTCACTTCAGGTGCCTCACCGGGTCAGGTGCAGCAGTTCAGGGATCCTGACAATTCAACACTGCACTGTTTCCCTCCATAAACCAGACAAAATCCGAGTTTTATGGTATAGTATGTTTACTGCAAAATAAGTAAACTAACTGTGACTAAGCACAAGTGGAATACACAATGCAGCTCTTTACTGCAGTCATTCATTTTCCAATCTTGGAAAAAATTTAAGAATGAAGTTGTGAAAACTCAAAAAGGGAGCCTGGAGAAGCACAGCAGAACAACCCAACAGTTTTGCCTTTCTAGGGCAGGAACTTTATTACAGAAAGTAAAACTCCAGAGAGYATTCTTCCTTTTTCTGAGGCCTCAAATGAAGGAATATAGCACAACTGAATAGATTTGAGTCTATTCATTTCCCAGACTATATTTACACTGAGACAAAACCTGTTTTGAGCTGAGCCAGAATTGACCACACCACATTGTACCCAATTCTGCCAAAGCTTGAAAACTGAGTACTTTTGATAGAAATAGAGTAAAACCAATGACCTCACAACTCCTTTCCACACTTCAGCAGTTACTTGAGGCAAAAGATACTCCAGGGCCAGACAGACATTATGTCTTTTTCCTTAAAAGGACTGGTCTGGGAAACTTGGCTTCAGAACAAGACAGACCCCTTAGATACTGCATTCTTCATTAATCTTGTCATTTGAAGGCAGTATTCCTTGCTTTTGAATAGAGCGAAAAGAAGAAACCAACTGAATGACTTGGTGATGAATCTTCACAGAATAGACAGGCGGATAGAGAATTGTGTCCAGCCATTCTCAGTCCATTAGAACAGCTCCACCAACCTCTTGAGAAGTTCCCCTAAGCTCCAGTTTTACTATGCAAGCAAAGATATTACATATCTTGTTAAAAGCATCAAGTTTGCAWAATGAAATCAATGCTCCTTTTGCTCCACTGAAACCTCAGGACAACTTCAATCCAAGGAAGAAAGGTAAAACAACGTGCCAGCACTGCTAACAGGGACAGCACATGGTGGCCACAGGACAGGGCAGGCTGGTGTGTACACTTGTCCATACCCCAAACATTAAAAGCTGATCAGGGAGATGTTAAGGATGCCAGAAAAAAACCTGACTGATCACTCCTACCTTGTGTGACTGGAGCCTCTGGGAGATGAAGTTAACCTGAAGCAAATGTCACTGCTGGCATTTCATCAATCTCACCCAGACTGGAGAGGCTCAGGAAGCAAAGCAAGACGTGCTTTAAGAGCCTCTTCAGAAAGAGGACAGACACTCTTAGTGCACATGTTTTGAGCCCTTCTTCAAATTTTTTTTCAGCCACACTRGATTAATTGCTTATTTTCTGTGCACCTCACTTTTTCACCCGCTGGGGAAGTAGCTAATACTCTGTGGGTAATTAATGCTTAACTAATTGAGATAGCTGTGTGGCATACAGGGATGCTGACCTTAAGAAACTGCTACACTACAGGCATCCTGCAACTAAACAACTACTGGTGTAGACAGAAGCAGAAAGTTTAATGACTTGTCAGCACCTTTTACATGGCCTCTTCCCAAAGAGGTGGCACATTCACATACGCCCGTCCACAGCAGATCTTAGTTGTTGTAACAAATGCATAAAATCACTGCAAGTAAAATTGCAGTAGACAATACTACACAAATAACAAGTCCAAGGAAGCCTTTTAAAGCATGAAAATACATGTTTGATCAGCACAGAAAGGCTAAATTAATAGCTGCTTCTTACACATGCCAAAGGGCTCCCGACCGAGAGGCAACAATGAAGTTTCAATCCATTATTTGCATTCAAAACCAAAAAAGTTCTATGTGAACAGAAACATGTGTTTCCAGGGATTCCCAAGATGTAAAACACTCTCCTGTAATTGTATATATAAGAGTTAGAGACTGAAACCCATTAGTATGTTTCCACTAACAAAGCAGAATAAAACAGAACAGCAAATTAAAACTTCAGGGAATGACCAGCATCAGTGAACAGCTTAAAATGCTGCTGTGCTGGCATGAAGAGAGTAGAGTCCAGAGTAGTCTCCTAGGGAACCAAAAGCAAACCCATTCTTGTCCCTAGTGATATTTATTCTTATAAGGCTACACTCTTATGAGTGGAAGTACTTATTTTCCATTGCCTCCTCCATTCAGAACTGGAGTTCCTTGCCTTCCCTTACTGGGGTAGAAATGGTTTCAGCAATTTTTTTCCTATTGCTTTATGAGTCTASAACCACATGAATAAACAAAGTTCTGCACTGCATGTCCATCTTTTAAAAAGATGGCAAAACTAAGACACATTTAAGAGCCATAGCCCACACTCCTGCACATCAGAAGGCTGGAATGAGGCAGAGAGTGGGATCTAAAGAGCACAAGCAGATCTAGGGGAAACAAGTTTAATYATAGTTACCTCTGAGGTTTCAAAAGCCTTACACATATTGTAGCTCCATCTGCATSCCCATTTGCTAATACACAAGACTGGAATCCTGAAGGACTTACAGGTATATAAAGTGACTGTGGCTGAGCACAAGCAGCTGTAACAAATCGACAGGAGGGGGAAAAAGCAGTTGACAAAAGCAGGTTCCTTGTGGATTTCAGGTCTACTAATATTGAAAACTTTTACTACACCATCTAATCTCAGGCTTTTCCAAATCCTCCCCCGCTTCCTCCCTATTGCGCAAAACACAGCTAACATAACCGGCACGGCAGGACAGACGGACTCGCCAGGAAAGCCTGGACAACTGTTCACAAACCAGTCTGGCATCCAGGGCTGTAAAACTAGCTTAAAATTATGAAAGAAGGTAAAATTTCAGGGCATTCAAAATAGATAATGCAAGGGAGACTAATCCTATTTTCAGTCAGAAAGAAACCAACCTTTAGCACAGATCCACAGCTTAGCGCACAAACTGTCACGCGGTGCTGTCACACAAAATCTTTTCTCGGGAAGGGACAAAGGGAGGGATGTACCCACCACACCGAGGGATGTCTGTGCAGGAGACAGAGAGAAYTGCCAGGGTCACCCAGAGTGGCTGAGGAGAAGGAAGCAGAGGCACACGCCTCTGGAGAGCCAGGGCAGAAGGTGAGCAAACACGGCAATCCYAACATTTACAGCCCTGTTTAGACTTCGGAGCTATCAGGGACTGCAGGAGATAACCTATCCCTTCAATATTATCTAAAGCAAATCCCTTTTTTCATTAACCCTTATTTTTCTGGTTTGCAGGAATCTTTTCCTTTAAGAGCTYTTGGCAAACCATTTTGCCTGCAGAATTTTGGGGACAACACATTACTTTTCATTAGTCCCTTCTGAGGAGGGATGTGCAAGCCAGGTGGACTGAAACACCAAGTGCACATACACCACAGGCACTTTAACTCTCTGGTTGCCTCCAAGCTGGAAGAACCTGAGCCACACTGCTCAGCTGCAGCACAAGAACCAAGCCCAGACCACCAGCACAGCATGCAGTGACATTGCTGCTGCCTCACTGCAGACACAGGTAGGTGAGAGCTAGATCACCTTTGGGAGAATTTTGGCAAAGAACTGCCCCAGGAACAGCTCTGAGAGCTACTTCAACAGACTGGGTCAAGAGCAAAGAGAATCTTTTGKTGCAATCTGTCACAACTTCGCACTGCAGATAAGAGAACTTCATGTTCTGAACACCATCCGCACACTGAGTCAGTGCCCCCAGCACAAGCTCCTTCCGCCTCCAAATGCTCTTTACACCATCATTAGCCTGGAAAGGTGCAAACAGCACAATTTGTGATGCAAAGGCAACAGCTGATTACTGCATGCCAACTTACAAGGTGAACCAGGAGAAAACAGGGGCAAACAACAACAAATCCTAGTCCTTACAGACCATACTAGAGACTTCAGCCTATATATCAACCTAGATTTTAAAAATAGGTTGATATTATTTTGGGGTGAAATTTAAAAACTGTCGTAGATTACAAGAAAACTGCTGTGTTGTCAGGAGTAATCACCCTGCAATGATGTCAACTAGAATAACAGTTTCTCTTGCTGGCTGTGTAAATCATTGCTGTACTTGGATCCATGGAAAATAAGTTTTTTGTAAAGACTACCTGAAATCCTGACACCTCCTTAGCGCAAGAGTGATGTCCCAAGAGCAGCTCACACAGAGTCTGTGTTCACACCAACACCACACAAGGACAGGGCTGGTGTGTTTGACTGACCTGGGTTTAATCCAGAACAAGGGSTCCTCCAAGGAAAAATTTAACAAATCAGGGGGGGAAAAAAAGCAGTCACATTGACCTGCCTCTCCTGCAGCAGTGGATGGCCAGCCTGTGTGAGCAGCCAGGATCCCACACTTTATACACATGGGAGTGGTACATGCTCAGCGTCCTCAGGGAGAGGCTCTAATGGCATTTGCTCAAAGCCTTTTATTAACCATGCCTTGACAACTCCGCGTGGCTTCGGCCAGTGCTGGGCTCCTGCTTGCTGTAGGGAGGAAAGACTAAAGAGGCAGCACCCTTGGGAACAAGCCTCTGCAATGCTTGGTTTGACMGTGTAAACTGAATGCACAAGACAAAAAAGTGGCTGGTAGAAGCTTTAAATCTWTCAAGCAATACCACTGCTTTATGCACCACAGTCAGATTCTTCTCCTACTTGTTTAATATTATTCCCATTRAGCTGAACTGATGGGGTAGCACGGCCGAAGTCTTAGAATAAGTTTGTTTCAGAAGACTGAGAACTTATTTTTCTTACACTTGAGCTGGTTCCTCACTGTAGGAGCAACTCCCACAATGATCCCAGACAGGATTTTTTTGGTTGGGTCTTTTTTTTCCCTTGTATCTACAGTGATTCCTTTCAAGTGTAGGGCTGCACTGGATGGATACAGCCCGATTTTCCCCATTGTGGGTGAGTTAATTGATCACTCACCCACAAGAGGCCAATTCCAGCAGTGTCTAGAAGCATTTTATCAGAATCTGCCTTGCCACAAGTCCCATTCTCAAGTCAAGGGAGGGAATGCAATTCCCTTGCCTCAAGGGGATTTTACCACAATTAGCATACAAGAAGAAATCTGATTCCAGCTAAAACACACAAGAAAGTAAACACAACGTAAATGTTTAATGACAGTTGAGATTTCTACACTTCTGTACTCCAGAGTCTTCTGAAGGAAGGGAAAGAGGGTGCAGAAAGAAGGATCAGCAGAGCAGTGTAGAACATGGTAGTTTTAAAGTAAGACTATGACTGCAATATTTTAATAAGTAGCTGCACTAAATTCCAGTGGAAGTCTTCAATTTACAAAATGTTACCTTAAGTCACTGATTTTAATCTCTTCATGCAGCTGTAATCTGTTTATTATGTTAAATCCAGGCCAAATCTCACTAGTTGACAACTGTTACATCACACCATTACAAATACYTGAATATGAAGCATAACCTATTGACACAGGATAAAAGGCTGTGGCTACATTATTATGCATGGTACACTCCTAGCTTCTTCATTTAAACTCCATGCAATGTATTATCAGTTTGGTGAGGGGTTTTTTGTTGTGTTTTGTTTGCTAGCTTGTTTTCTTTTATTTTTTTTTCTTTTTTTAAAAACTAATAGCTGGCATCTCTTCATAGAACACACAGCCAACATTTTCTGATTCCACCCCATGAAAAACCCAAATCTGCCTTGAATAAGACATGAAGGGGAGKAAATGTTTATGTAATTTGTTTCCCATCTAAAAGAAAGCAAGTATAGCCCTCAAAACCTGAATGGAATAAATTCTGGTTACTTTGTGCCTCAATTTTAAGAGCAGCCCTTTCTTTACCTATGCAGAAATAACAAGTTGTGGAAACAGTTTTTTCTTTTTAGCTTTCAAATGCCCTCCACAACCACAGTCACTAAATGAGCCGCTTAAACCAAAGGAAATAGGCTGCAGGTGCAGAGTGTCATCAAAAGTTCATTTATCACTACACTTCAAACTCCAAGTGCTTAGACTAAAGGCTCCCATCATATCAGAGCTTCTGCTCTACAGCTACTGCAACATAATCACATTCTCTACTTTCCAGTTTTCTGAACATGGAACCTGATRTTTTTAAAATGTTGACTGGTGAGAGGGGTAGAAACATGCTTGAAAAACTATGAGCAGTACAGAAGCGACCATAAAGATTCAAGGCTCCGTTATTTCTCTTTAATATAACCTAAGTGAGAAACCCAAGTTATAAATCTTATTTTCAGGGGTATTCCAATGCATTAGGAAATATTTATTTCCACTTGATTATTTTACAGCAGAAATAGGCAAAGGAAACAAGATGAACATCTAAGACTATTTACAATCTCATAATTTATTCCTGAATGATTCAGCTCTAATGCTATGAAATATTTTGAAATTTCTTGGCTGCCAGTTTTAYATATGTTAAGACAATTTTTTTAAAGTTATGATAATTCTTACTAGAGTCAAAATTGAATCAATACATCTATTAAAATTTATTATCAATTTTACATGAATGATTAATACTAGCATGGAAGCTGCACCACTCCAGCTGATTTAGCAGTTTGCTCTCACACAAAGRGCCCAGAGCAGCAGCTGCAGCATTCYCTCCTGTCCTGATCTCCCAAATATTTCAAGCCTGTGCTAGACAAAACCACATGTGGGAGTGAGAGCACTATCCAGGTATCCAGCAGAGAGCCAGGCTCACYCTCCTCTGGGCAAGTTCAGCTTTACCCAGGAGTGCACAGCAGCCCCAGCAGTTTCTGAAACTGCAATACCCAAATACATTTAAGCTGCTTGAGTTTCCAAGCATTTCAGTGACATTATTCTGCAAGTTTTAAAGTGTACCACATTATTTTTGAACTAGCAATTATCTTATTTCCTGTACTCCAGTCTCCAGCAGACCAGGGAAAATTTGCTCATTTTCCTGTGGTCACAACTGTGACCTGTGATCACCTTTTACTTGATCCTCTCAGATGTAAAAAGGCTCCAACAGTGAAAGCCTGGAGMCTTCTGCTTTCATTAATGGGCTGTGTAATACTAAACAGGGCCTATAAGTGGAGAAAGCTGCATGACAAGTAGCCCTAATACGAGAAGAAAGAATAATTGTGACTAACCTATTCTGAATATTAGCAAACAACATGAGATATTTAACTTCACAGGCCACTCTCAAAACTAAGCAGCTGCTCCAACAGATCAAGATACCCTGGAAGAAAAGGGTTTAATAAAATTGAGAATTAAGTAACAGCTTGTAACAGGAATACTTCTCTTCTCCTGACGGGGTACTAAATACCCAAAATTTGTTGGATACAATGTAAGTTCAACCTGGTTCCCTAAGTACGAGGTAAAGCAGTGCAGTAGTCTCCGCTCAAGAAAGAATCTACAGCCAGAGAAACAGTTCAGCACTAGGTTTTCACAACAAGAGACTTTGGAGTATAAGTTACTTGAGATCAAAACATAAACCAASACACTTTCTGTCACTGCAGTCACTGTGACAAGTAGTGGAATCCTGTTGCATTTCACAGTAACACAGCTACCCTGAKAGAGAAACTGCAATTTTCCTTTTTAAGTGAAAGCCATAAGCACAGACRAGTAAAACAAGGGGGTAGGTAATTTGCTAATACCAAGCATCATATGCTAAAAAAACAAACAAAAAAACCCCATCTAACTTTGCTGCTATGAAAAGTACAGTTAAGGTCATGCCCAGCATTTGTTCCACAACAGAATGTTTTATGAACTACGTGCATGTCTGATGTACAAGGGTAATTCTGGGTGGATTAAGTGCAAGGAAAATCTGCAGCAACCTACAGGGAAGAAACATCTTCTGACTCTTGGTGTACAAAGATGCCTGACAACCTAAGTCTGTGCCTTTTTGAAGTACCAATCTCCCCAAGTAACTTGATCTGAATGTAACTAAGCCCATTCAGACGACAGGATCTGGGAAATCACATACCTGTAGTTAGCAAAGTGCTGAACACACCACCTAGTAGTATATACACACTGTAAGAATACCTGGCAGAGATGGAGAAGGGACAGGAAAGATTTTAAAAAGAGCCTGAGCTCACAGGATGAGGAACTGAACAAGCGTCCCTGACACTTGCTGACCAACGACAGCATCTTCAGAACTGGATATAACAGACCTGTCACAAACCTAGAAATGATACAAATCTGCMTTAATTCTTGAACCTTCAAATACTTCATGGATGCTTAGAAGAAAGCCCTTCTGAACACTTCATCTTTCCAGAACTGAAAACYACTTGAAAACTTACTTTGTCCAGCCTCTGGAGCTACTATGATAAAAATTACCACTATACTTGTTTGTAGTCCATTTACTACAATAATTTTTAAATACTTAGTACTGGGGAAAAACAAAGTCAGGCCATGTTTGACTCTGGTTACCTATGGAGCTAATTGCCAAAGACTAATTCCAAAGCTCTGCTGAAATTAAAATGTTAACAYATGCAAAAAGACAATATAAAAATATATCTTAAGAAAAAAAAAAATCACACACTAACAAATTCCCTTTGGAATTCAAGTTTTCTTACTCTGGATTAGAATCTGACCATGAGGGTCCTGGGCTAGGGTGAATGGATGAGGTATTTACAAAAAAGGAGAAAAAACACGAAAACTTAAATTAAAACCAAACTAATTCTGCCCTTAACAAATGAAGCTCACATCTGTTTTGAACACKGTTTCATGCTATTGTGAAATACAGCTACAGGGGACTTATTTCACAAAGCAATGCTCCACAGCTCATTCCCTACAAAGGAAACCATTTAAAAATACACCCTAACTTCAGTACACAAAGACTTAGCAAAGCTCTGATCCCTCAGAAACGTGGCCGTGGTGTCAGCATCGTTCCACATTCTCACCAAGCACACTGAGCAGCCATGGGCACAGCCCAGGCACAGACTGGCTCCTGGGAGATCCAGTGCCCCTGCTGAACTCACTATCCCTGCTGTCAGCAGCCGTGTACTCAGCTTGCTGAAGTGCACTCACACCAGATTCAGCTGCTGTGCAAAGACAACRCCGGCGGCTTTGAAGAAAAATCCGCTAGATTCTTGAAAGAGGCAAATATTGCCCAGGATGAGTGCTGCAGGAGAGGCCCACTCATGAACACAGGGAAGGAGAATTTTAACTCAGGCTACGGTTCAAATGTAAATTCATGTTTTGCTGTGCACAGACAAGCTCATGTTTTGACAGTGATGTGGAACAAAACCATAAACTGACGATTATGCATCAGYGGACAGAAGTCACAACAACAGGGCAGGACAGGAAGGAAGGGGAAAATGTGTTGGACAGAAAGCAGTGCTTCCAGAATAACAGCTTTACACCTTTGCTTCTGAAACAAGAAAATGATGCACGTGCCAGTTCAACTGCCTCTGCCTTTTGCCCAGGATTCAATTTAAGAATTAAATTACTGGGATAGCCATCTTATTGCCAGCAGCAGCCTCCATCTACTGCAAGACAAGCTATAGACTAGGGCAAGTAAAACTACACYGTGCTGGGCTCTCCCAAGACCTCATGCTGACAACTAAGGCTGCCAAGCTGTACTTTTTATATCTATATGATTACAACAGCCTAAACCCCAGGAAGTATCTTCCTTTAGACACAGGTGATGCTGAATAAGCCCACTTGATGATAAAAGAAAGACACTGTTTATGACAGCTACCAAAATCCAGAGAGCAGCATATTTTAAATTAGAAGACTCTATCTACTCACAAAAACAGGTATTTCAAGGACAGCCTGCTTATGCTCCCTAATGAAGTGCAGGTGACATACACAGCTATGATAACATGACTCAGACAAGATGATGGCTCCTCTGACAGTATTCCAGATTTTGGAGTAGGAAGAAGGCAGGAGGACAGGAGATAGCAAAAGTGTAAAAGGCTCTTGAAAAATGCAAATGTTTTCSACATTCATGTCCAAAGGTATCCTGGACAGCTGGAGAGATGTCCCATCTGATGGAGCAAGACGAAGTAACCCAAACACCTACACACTTCTAGGATGACAACTTGTGAGCATCAGAGTTAACAGCACTGACATTCAGACTCTGATTTGTGCCAGTGCTTGCTTACTGCAAAGATGGATGGAGATGACACCTACAGAGGGATTGGGCAATGCTGCAGAAGTCAATCAAGGTCACTGTTGTTATGAGTTCATCTCACACCGCAGTTCTGTCCACATGAACTGGCTGCCCCTGGGTGTCTGGCCACTTACACTGTGCACAGGAACACAACCTGCAYCTCACTTTTTCTACTGCAGAAAGAACTCAAAGACTTCTGCTCTGTATCCCTGAGGTGCTCTGTAAACCACACTGCAAGAATCTCATCTTCAGTCAAAACTCATACTAAAAACCAAGTGTTGAGGGGAAACGCCAGCAAGGAAAGTTAACTCTGATCCACACATCAAAGGGTTTGCTGTGCACAAGCAGCATTACCACAGATACAGCACATTTTAACAGCCTCAATGACATTCCCGGTCCTCAAAAGAAAAGCAGGCTGCCTTTTATTCCCCATCTGGTGGTCATTAACTCTAGAGAACAAACCTCAGAGTACGTCACTAGCTCTCCTTCATCCCTCCATTTTGTACATGCTGCTTGTCTTGCAATGAATCATCCCCTTCTCATGGATCTCCAAAGAGCTCCAGCYTCCCGTTTCCCAAAAGGCTGGATTAAGCTGGAGAGTGCTCGTCTGACCTGTAAGGTGCCTTCCTAAGGCAAGTTTAAACCGGTACCTGCCCATCCCAGCTATTTTATCTTTCCAAAACCTGATCTTACTCATACACTCACAAGCACTCACAAACTGGGAGAAGACATAATTTGCTCTTCCTATTGCTCCAGGCCCAGTTAGGAGACACTCATAGCAAGGTGGCTGTATGGTGCAAGAGACTGACGCACCTGATACCAGAACCCTGCACACAAACCAGGAAGACACTGTCTCTCTACTGCAAATCCAGTGATTTCACTAATTGCAGAACCTTCCACACAACATTTCTAATTTGTATGGTATCATAAGTGTTCATAAAATAATATAGTACCACAGAAAAAAATTGCCCACCTTAGCCCCTGAGATGAGATTTGCATATAACAATATGCTAAAACTGTAGAAGCTCCTTTTTTTTTTTTTTACTGTGTGCTGCCCTTTGATAAGCACCTCAGTCTTAAGCTGGAGAAGGAATTAAAAGTCAGAAGCAAGTGTCCAAGCTGGAACGGAATCTCCATCCTAGCCAGACAGSTTTACATCTATTTCTATGCTGGAAAAAATCACTCCACTATGTTCTGGTTTCTCCAGCTCTGAGAAGGGCATAGTACTCCTTCTTTCCCCTTTGTGTTGCCTATTTAAACAATATGGCCTGAGGACAAGATAACAATGTACAGCACAAATGACCTTAAACCCAGACACAGCATCCATGAGTAACAAAACGTCCCTCCCTGGTACTTCCTGCYTTCAGCTTCAAAAGAGTCTCTCTTCCCATTCAACCCTTCACCCTCATGTCCTSAGCAGAGCACCAAGCACTCCAGACAAGCTGACAGCAGGCAAGGTAGCACTGCACCAAACCAGAAGCTGGAATCAGAATTGCCAACTTWTCAGCTACTAATCTCCCTAAGGACAGCACAAACTCCATCCACTTGCACCTGCTGCAGAGCAGATGAAGGAAGACAGGCTCCCACCTGGTTATCAGGTCTCCAAAGAGACTGTATGTAACAGAGGGTCTGTCTCCTTCTACTACCTGTGCTTTTCTCCCCCTAAAACTCTGCTAACAAGTTGTGCTTAAACCCTAACTCCAGAAATCTCTGCCTTTTACTTAGAAGATCACCAYGTTTCTCAACTCTACCTCCAGCTACTGAAAAATCTGCAACARACACTATAGTTTAAAGGGGGAAAAACCACTGAAGCATGTTCTCTCCTAAAAGGTCTTTATAAGCCACCTCTGCAAAACAAGAAAGTGCAACTCCAGAGGAAGAGGAGCAGCTGTTTTGACAAGTCTGGCCCTAGTTCAAATACCAGGATAAGCCTTGAGTAGTAAAATATTGCCATCAATAAAAAGTTCAACTAAAGTACATTGCCCTGGCCCTAAAGTACAGGTCATCTATTCCATGTTACATGCACAGGAAAAGCTGCTGCAATGTTGTTCAATTGAAAATRTGTACAGAAGTGACAAATGAAAGAAAAAATGTTCTGGATAACACTCTACAAGTTCATGCTCTTGTGTGTCAGAAGCTGTGTTAGGCAACAGAGCAGAGTATGTGACAAATGCCAGGAAAAAATTAAAAAGTTATCTGCACTTGGGRATTGCTCCATCCCTAGGAATTATTCTCTTGACTTTTTAACTACGAAGCCACATCTCTGGCCAATGTCTAAAAAAACTGCTCTTAAAAATTCTTAAAACTATTCCCTTTAGACACTGCCACACATCTAGCTGCAACAAACTGACAAGACATTTGGATGGAAACAAGACAACTTCCAATTTCCTGCTGCATCCACTGAGTAGTAGAGTGAGCCCAACACTTCAGAAATTCCAAAGCATTTGGTAAAACTTATTTCAGGGCAGCCAAAYGGTAGGTTTTAGACAGAAAAGCTGTATGCAGTTTTTCCATGTTCAACACCAGATCTTATATTTAATTTCTTCTTATCGTTTATTCTTAAACACAGCAAAATATTCAACTACTGAGGTCCTKGATGCTCGCTGCAAAAATTAGTAACACTATGCAAATCAATGACTGGAATTACAAAATGAGCAATAAGGAGTAAAAGCCACCAGGGTCTTATTTTTAGAAAATCACTGAAAAATAGCATTATGGAAGAAAATGGACATCTTGAAGAACCAGAACTATGCCTTCATTGAGAACATAAGAGTATTTCTCCCCCAAATAAAGCTGCACTATGTACTGAATGCTGTGTGTGTGAAAGAGACTGTCAGCTGTACACTGCAGCTGATGAGACCTAGCAGGCACTTATCTAGTTGTCCAAACAACTAMAACATCAGTGTGTTATCAACACTATTCTCATATCAAATCCAAAAGCACAGCACTGCACCAGCTACTATGAAGAAACTTAACTCCAGCCTGCCCAAAACCAGGACACAAGTACATCCCCACCATGGAACATGAGTTTAGTGAACATGGCCAAAGATGAGTTACACAGACTGATAAAAATATTTTAGTGAAGCTACAAGTACATTCCAAGCTTTCCTGAGGCAGAAATCAATCTCTCTCCAGTGATGGAAAGATACAGGCAGCTGCAGAATTACTCTGTTGCAAAGCTGAATTCCATGAATGTCCATCTGTCTGTAACATGYCAATGCTAGGCAGAATTATGAAGGAAAATCTCCATCTTTTGATGAGCACCATGAGGCTCAGCATTCTGCAATACTAACAGAGAAGAAAGCCATTGTCTTGCTAACACTCCCTAAAAAGCTCCTTCTCTGACGAAGGTATAAGATAAAAATACATACAGGGACACCCACACAGCTCACAACTGCACAAAGCATATGGCAAGCTTGTGAACATGAACAAATACACTCACGTCAAAAATATCAATAAGGAATCCAAAAACCTCTACTGATCGGAAGCTCTGTGGGAAGCAACTTTTGTCTCTTTGAGACTGACAGGAGCCTCCAATTAAAACCATTTCCCAACAGTCTGATGCTGTCCCTCTTTACCCTGCCATCATCCCAATTTCAGAAGTTAACACCTTCAAACTTAGGGAGGGGTTTAAGTACTCCAGGTGGAGATGCAGGGTGTTTTTCTTGAGGAGACACTGTCTGCCGAGGCTGAGTGACAAGCACCTACACTAACTTTCCTGCCGTGCCTCCAGTGAGCCTGCACTGCCCCCATCCCATCAATATAAGCACTTCAGACATTTTCCAGCCCCCGCCTCCAAAGCCTCCCAAGACAGGAGTAAGGCACGCTCACTGCTGCCCGTCCTTGGGACTCCTTCATATTGGGAACAGGCAGATCCCAAGCCCAGAGCAGCTGTCAGTGCAAGTCATTCTTCCAAACTGAACTACTGCTGCAACCACCTCCAAGAGAAGCTGTTCAGACTCAAGCAACAGCCATGAAACAAGGTGAACTTCCCCAGGGTGAAGCAGCAGTAGAGTATTTTATTCTAGCAGAGAAACAGGCCYTGAGATGATAGAAAACATCACCAGAACTCTGTGACAACACTAGAAAATTTGTGAGGCAATTCTTACTTGAACCGCTGTCCTTCTCCTACTCATCTTCCCTCATTACAGAACTCCATCTCTATCATTAGTATTAATAGAGAACTAATTGCCAAGGTCTCCCACGTCTCCAAAAGCATCAAGTCTGATCTCCACCAGCTGGAGGATCTCCCAGATTATTGTTTGTTGCAAGGACTGGCACAAAACTGTATTTCCTGCTACCRCTCCTGCTGACAGAGAGGGATTTTTWAAAAAATCCTGATTTTTTTTTAAAGAAGTAGGAGAATCATTGATGCTAAGTACATGTTACAAAAGAACAAATTTTAGGAAGACTGACTACTGCTTCACATTCTCCACTTTCATTCTCAACTCTGGAGCTCTCACTTGTTCATCAGCTGAGCAGCTACAGAAGTCAAATTTAGAAACCAAATTTCCACTTGAAAACATGCAGGTATGCTCATACTTCTGAAGCCAAAACCAATTTTTTAATCCTCCTTATACCATGCAGGTCACAAGAATCCAAAATTAACTTCACCCTTTCTTTTCACATYACCTTCCAAAAGTCCTAACTCTCGCTGTGACACYGCAAGATATTACAGCAGTTGACTAAGATCAGTAGTTTAAAAAGCAAGCATTCAAGATGGAAATATTTCCAACTATAAACCTCATTAAATCCACTGGAACTATTTAGCATTTATGTCAGCCAGGACATTTTGAACAAACGCTGTGCTAAAAATACTGTAGTCTCATACACACCGGGAAACCACTACTACAACGTGTTCAGCTGAGCTAGGGAATAGCAGGAGCCTGCAGCAGAAAAGGCTCTCTCTGCTCTGCCTGGAACAGCCCTTCCACGCTGTAGTAATTCAGTGYTCAACCACTGATGGACAGTGGAAGCCACCAGAGCACACACAGAGGACTTGCTGGAGCAGGCAGCTACTGGCAGAGTAAGGACAACAGTAACTGGGAGCACTTTAAAAGCAGTAATCCTACTGCAGCTATTCACTGCGGTTTAAATTTATTTTCTACTGTTTTTTTCAGAAGAGCAGGACAGCAGCTGCTGAACCCACAGCAAACTCATATCCTTCTCTCATTCCCTGACCAGGAGGAACCTGAAATTCTGAAATCTAAAGATGATCCACATTTGAATGCTGACAGTGCTGAACAGCTCAGAACAGAGAGTCCTGCAGGGAGAAGGTACAGGCAGATGTGTCATATGCTCTGTCAAAAGGGACAGTCCCAGGACAGCAATGTAATAAACACTGATTTCAACAGCCACTATCTTCTCTCAGATTTGGAAAGCTAAGACACAGACCTTCAAAAACTCAGGCAGAAGCAGCATATATAACACTAAATAGATTTTGCTCCCATGTTTTGGAGTATGAGGTTTTCTATAAAATGGGGAGCAGTATCTATAAAACTGGAAGCCACAAAATCAATTAAATTTAATAAGCCAATAAATATTTGTGAATGCTCTACATGTYCTACAAGGATATGAGAAACTGTATCAGCACAACCAGCTCAAGAGGACTTGAAAGAGAAACTGTCCCATCTTGAAAAGCCACAGGAAAAAGAAATCTGCAATGATTTCCTAGGTTAAACTGTATTTCTCTTAAATAGTCACTGTGCCATTAAAGCCCATCCCTGCAGTCCAGKACCAAAAAAGCAGACACACTGTCAGTGCTCCACCGATTTTAGCAGAACTACAGCAATTTACAACACCAGGAAGAATCTGACCTGGAGCCTCCCTCTAACAGGGCAGTGGCTTGTGCTATTTCAGCAGGTATACTTTAACAGGAATCCAGTGAAATCATTAACAGAGGAATTTGAGTCAATGAGATGTTAAGTACTTGCTATAATTACATATTATTGCAGTTTCTGCTGACAGTGCAACTCAGGAGGTTGGAATTCAATGAACTATCTAACGAATATCTGAAGTCACAGTTGTAAATGAAATTAAATCTGATTTGTGCTTGATCACATTTATGAGCTGTGTGTCTAATTTACATGAAGCCATGTAAAAAAAGCACACTTTTACACAAGTCCCCYGGTTCAAAACTTTTCATGTTTTACAAACTGAACAAAGAAGCCCTGATAACACATTAATAACAGAGAGTGCTTAACACTGGAGTGAAAGAAGAAACATCTTAAGAAAACCTGCTAGGAGGAAGAAACACACGGGCCATTAACCCCTGAAACACATCTTCCAGCACATTTAAGTAATTCTGCTGAGTTTTAACAAAAACACAAGTCGGCTGYAGCTCCCAGAAACACACTCAACTCCCCACTCCCACCAGACACCCATTAAGTTTTAACCTAAATGCTGAATGTGTCAGAACAATTAACACAACAGACCTCAAGGTCTTTAGCAAAGCCTTTCTAAGGCTTCTGCTGGGGAAAATAAATGCAACCAACTTATGTAGCACATGATAGTGAAGAACAGCTTACCAACAATATGTTTATTTACATTTCTGAGAAGTGTCATGAATGACAAATTTACTTCAGAGTACTTGCACCTATCACAATCTGAAAATTCCCATAGTGAAGCTACACTGTCATATCCTAACAAGCCCAGAGAGAGATTGCTGTGAACATATTGAAAATCAATGCAAAAACAAAATTAAGAAATTTTGCAAAGATTAGCGTCTTATGTAAAATACTTCTGAAATTAAAAAAAAAAAATAAATCTAAGCAGTTGCAGATTTAAAACTACCCAAGTATTGTTCTGAGGCTGTGGGCAGCACTTCCCACAATGGGCTCACCACCAGCACTGCAGTCTGGAGCGAAGGCAGGGAAGGAACAAGCTACATTCTTCTGGATTCTCATCTCCATGTATCACAGAAAAGGCAAAGGAAATTTTCAGCAGAGATATCAATCTGCACCTAAATACTATTAATTACCTTTTGTACTTTGGATCCCTTGCCAAACGTTTGACATTTAAAGCATTCCTGAGACGTGTTCCCAGGGAACTTAAAAGACAGTTTCTCCCTGCCATGTCACACACACACAGAGCACAGGCAGTGCCTTCACACTTCCTAAATCCGTGCAGTTTGTTTAGCACAGTGGCTCTAACAGCAGTGCTAAGGTACACACAGCCCTGTGCCAGAAGTGGCCCTGCTCTCCTTCAAAAAACTCTCACCCATCCAGAAGGCGCCAGCAAAGGCAGCAGCAAGGAAGCACAAATCTGGTCTCCAACAGACTGTTTCACAACCACTGAGAAATCCTGAAGATCTCTGCTATGTTGCTCTACAGTTTGTTAGCATTTAAATCACCCACACCTCTTATTGCACAGCTCTGTCATCCATGAAACATGAATTTAATGCAAAACACAAAACGTGCTGAAATTCCTYAACTTGTAAGGCATTTGGTTCAGCACTCCTGTTATTTAATTTGAATTTCCCTCTTGCTCATTCCTTCATGTTGCCAGCCTGATAAATACACAGATGCCCCATGAGCGCTTAGGCCAACAAAAAAAACCTGCCAGTTCCTGATAAGATGCTGCAGCAGTAAGGGCTTCAGTTTTTTTCTCCAAAAAAATACTCACTATTCAAGCAAGCCCCTCTTTCAAACATGTTTGAAATGCAGAAGCCACCTCTGYGAGGCTGGAAAATTCACACTTGACTCCTGTTAATGCACTGTAATGGTTACTCCAGTGATACCTGACCTCAAATTGCATCTTAACATTACTGACCAAATCAACTGKAAGCAAAAAGCACTGCTTGAGGTGGTGTCCTGAGTCTCCACACTGAGCAGCTCTGGATTTTACACAAGTTCTGATCACAGGCTGCTAAGCAGCCAAGGCACTAATAGCAGTTAGTAGACTTTAGTAGTTTTGGAATGCAATTTGATTATTTTGCAAACAAAAGTAATTTTTATCTACTGCACTCTGCAAACACAATGGGAGAGCTCAAAGTCAAGATAAATTGCTTTTAGTCTCACTGCCCTCAGTAGTAAGAGGTTGTTACATCCAACCTGAGTAACAAAGCTCTTAAAGGCAAAACTCAAYAGAATCCAAATCTGTGGAGGTGGGGACATTTTCAGCATCCAAGCTGCAGTTGGAAACAACAATTTTGGACTCCATTTCCCTTTTGAATGCTGAGGACTGCAAGGATGTTACTTGCAGCAAAGGCTGGCTGTTTCAGCACAATGTGCTCTCAGCATGGTCTGCAAACAGGCACTGCTAGGACTGAACACGGAAAATTCTTTGCAATGCGCACGGATACTAAAAATACAGCTAAGGTGAAAAAAATACCCACCACAGCCAAACAGGGGGGAGAACCTGGATATTGAAATGGAATGCAATTACTCAAGTTGGAGTTTGCCCAGGACACTCTCACTTAGAGTGATCTGGCAATTTAATGACAAGAAATAGCCAGGAACACGTATTTACAGCTGGCACCCCCTCTCATAGGCAGCACTACCCTGCTATCAATGAAATGGGTGTGTAACCAGACCCAGCTACAACCAGGCTGCACCGTGGTGACCTGCAATGGGCAGACCCACCCAACCTACTGCAGCTGCAACAACTTGTGTGACCACAACTCGAGGTAGTGTGTCCACTGACCCAGAGAGGAACATTAATAACAGGAAGCTTCAAAGTGCTTAAGCTGCCCTATTACTGATACACTAGCCAAAAGTCACCCAAAACACTCTTAACTAATAAAAATGTTTACTGCTGCTACACTCAACACTTAGAATGAGTCAGTATCAGCCCCCAGAAAAACTTCCCTTCCCCCAAATGTGAAGTACAGGAGGCCTAAAAGGAGAGTTTGGCTCTACTGCCTGACAATAATCAAAGTACAGACCAATTCTAAACATCTGGGGGAAAAAAAACCTGGCACTCGGGATTCCTACCACCCACTTCTAATCTTTACCACTAAATAGGATCAAAAATCAAGAAAATAAGAGCAAGAGCCTCAGTGCTCTGCCTGAAAGAGAACTGCTGTTCTCACATCCACGTGTGACAATTCCCGACACACCAGTGCAAAGAGCTCCTGTGCAGAGGAAGCCAGGCTCAGAGCAGGAGAGTGGCAGATTTTCAGGGAGATCAGGGATGGTCACAAGGTCAGAGAGYCCGGTGTCTATTCAGCATTATTCCCTTAGCAAGACTAACAGGGTTACACGTACCTTCCAGTGCTGAAAAGGGTTTTGGGGTTTAGGGGCCTCTGATCAATGATGTTAMACGACTGTCACAAATAATTACAGTAGGAGGGAAAGGGTGCTGATGCCTGCACTGGTATGGATTTGCTGGGTGTGCTTGATTTACCAGGAATTCGGCTTTTTCACCAAGGTGTCTGACTTTGAATTTCTGTATTGAATTCCTTCAACACATGGTAGAAATAAAAACCACAGGAGTTTTAAGARCTGTATGACTAAAGCTCTTAGAAGAATAAAACAGCACATGGTCACAATAGAGGAGAAAAATCCCTCTGAAAGGTTCACTGGAAGATGGAGTCAAAAGGTCAAATATACATCACTTCCTCTATGTACAACAGTACTAAATAACTAAGGCTTACCAGGGAGTATTTTTCCCTAAATAAAGATGACCCTTAGATGCAGCAAGTATATTTAAAATGCTTCAAGAGTTACACTCATACTTCTTGGGAAATCCATTGCATCCTTTTTTCCCGATAAAAATTATTCATAGAGCCCCACTATAAATTCAGAATGCAAATGAAGAGTTCAAAATGTGCATATTTGATACTGTCTGCTCCTGCTGCACACACACAATCACATTCCAATGAACTGACAGAAGGAAAGGTGCTTGCAAGCGTAGATCTGTAAATATTTACACACAGTAGCCTACAAAGCAACCAGGCACGTGGACATCATCCAGAAAAGCATTCTAAAAATTAGTGTAACTATAAGTCAAGCAGATATTTTCAACCACCTTTTTTGTCCTCTAACAACTCAGCAGTCAGGGGACAGCTCAGAGCTCCTCACACATCCCAAACAGTGACAGTAATACACACACACACACAAAGGTTGGTTGTATACCCTCAACTCCCCTTCACCCTATTTAAGCCCTTCAATTTGACACCCATCAAATGAGATAAGCTTGCAATCAGCTTGCTTCCTATAAAAATTAATAAATTATCAGAAAAAGTTAGCAGTCAACAGGCTGATTAGAAAAGATAACACAGTATGTCTGTATATATATATATATATGAATATAAATATACATATAGACAGATATTTTTATATATTCATATATAAATATATATATACACAAAAATTATATATGTGTATATATATATATATTAAATTACAGGACTCCTGTAAATGTTTCTGAACAAAATGAAGTTTGCTTACAAAGTCCCTAAAGTGATGCTGTCTACCTTTCTGGAATTGTCTGCACTACGGTCTGTTGGGTTTTTAGAAGTAGGTTTTTATTTTAATTTTAAAAAACCCATCTAACAAGGTAAAGTCACATCATTTAAATAGCCAGGAAGAAAATAAGACTGATCTTAAAATGGATGCAGCAGCTTCTTTTAAAGAGCAACATGTTGCAATCACCTTTCATTTTAGGGGAAGGGAGGGATTCCCTCAAAGGAACAGAGACGGGGAGCAGTGGGGGAAGGGAGCCTGCGATTTAAAAAAAAAAAAAAAAAAGCGACTTGGGATTTTTAATTTTTTTTTTTAAGCTAAAAACTTTGCTTTCCCCTCGGTTACAAGGGGCTGGTGCCGGGGATGGCGGCCCGGTGCCTCTGCAGAGGCGGCTCGGCGGCAGCTCGGGGAGGAGGAGAAGGAGAGAAAAGCCACAGAGAGAGAGAGAGAAAAAGAAAATGGCGCAGAGACTAAGTCCCGACCGTCGACAAGGCGACTTTCCAGGGAGGAATCGGGGCCCAAAGGCGACCCCGGCAGAGCCGCTGCGCTCGGATCGGGGGCCTGCGGTGCCCCCACTCGGGGCGGCGGGGGTCGGGGGKGGCCGATCCCGGCGGGAAAGGGGCGCTTTTGGCAGCTCGATGGGAACAATGGGGCCGGTGAGCGCGGAGCCGGGACTTAGTCTCTGGGACGCCATGTCTGTGCGAGGGGCGCGCCGGGGCCGCACTCACCGTTCGCTCGGAAATCCACCTCGATCTGCGGGGAAAGCACACAGGGACACACCGTCAGCACGCCCGGCTCCGCGGAGCTCTGGGGGACCCCCACCCCCGCCCTCACCCTCATTTTTAGGGGAATTAAATACTAAATGAGAAAAGCCCGGCGCGATGCGGAAGGTGATGGAGGAACCGGTGAAGCGCTCCCCCGGCCCCCGCACAGCTCATGAGGGGACCCCTCCCGAGCCCCCCGAAGGGGAGCGAGCCGAGGGAGCGCGGCAGGCGCCCCCTCCCCTTCTCCGCCCAGCCCAGGGGTCACATGCGGGTCCCTGCTCCCACCGCCCCCCATCCCACCGCGGGGRGACACCAGGGCCGACAGGGCTCTGCCCAGACTTATGGGGGCGGCCACAGAGCACCGTCCCCCCGCTGGGGTTACGGGGGGTAGCGAGGCGGCCAGCCTAGGGCTGGCACGGGGAGATGCGAGCACCGCGGCGGGGGTCCCCCGGGAGCGCGCCCCGCGGGCGGGCACGGRGCGCTCACCTGGGAATCGTTGTGCAGCTGGTCCCCGCTCATGCCGGAGGCGCGGGCAGCCGGGCGGAGCGGGAGGAGCGGCGGGCAGAGGAGCGCCGGGCGGAGCGGGTCGCGGGGAGCGCAGCGCGGTTGTGTAACAGACTAAGTCCCGGTTTCAGCGCTCTGCGCAGGCGCGGCGCCTTTTAAAGCGGCGGGGAGAGGMCTGACGGGCAGGGGGCGGGAACTGGCCGCGCGGGTATTTGCATCCGAGCCACRCCCCCGGAGCCGGCATGATTTGCATGCGGGCCACACCCCGCCGGCGTGACCGCTCCGACCCGCTGCCCCCCCACCGTGCGCTGCGCCGGCTCGCTGCTTTACATATCCGGTCCCGCCCCTTCCTCTCCCTCATCCAATGGCGCGGCAAAATCAGACACTCATTTACATGCGAGGCCCCGCCCCCTCCCCGCCGCTGGCCGGCCCGGTGCATTGTGTAAGAACCCGTGCTGCTCCGTGCGCCCAGCGCGCATGCGCCACCTCCCCGCCCCACCGGCTGTATTTGCATACAAGCCCTGCCCCCGCGCACAGGCCCCGCCCCCGTGGCCGCATGGCGGGCGGGCTGCTTTGAGGGGCGGTGTTTGCGCTGCTCCCCGCGATAACCCCACAGCGACGGCCCCGCAGCCCCCAAGCCCCAAGCCCCGCTGGCTATGGGGCCCTCGGGGCTTCCCCTGAAGTCCCGCCGTGCCAGCCCCCCCATAGGCGCCAGCTCATGGGCAATTAGAGCATTTCCTAGTGAGAGGAGGCGAGCGGGTGCGCGCTCCCGTCCCGCAGACCCCTCGTTATCAGTGTCTGTTATCGGTATTGCTGGCCCCTCGCTGTCCGCCGCTGCACGCCACCGCACCGGGCTGGACTGCGGGAGCCGCGGGAACCACGGGGAGATGCTGGGGGGGATGCAGATGAGGCAGGTTTGGGCTCACTTGACTCGTTTAAGTCAAGGACAGCGCTGGTGCATTGCATACAAGAGCATTAAAAAGGGATCAGCCCGCAAGGTTTTTCTTCTGGCATAAACAGGCTCTTAAAATTTCTTTCTCCTGCAAGGAAATGGAGGGTAAAAGGGGGCCAAAGCTTTATTTTCTTTTAGGTGATGTGATAATGAAACACGTGCCTGCCTAGAAAAACACCCCTCCTTCCTCAAGCCAAACCTGAAGACATTTATTCCTGTTCCGCAGCAGCTCTTATAAACGGGTTTTCTTGTCGGTGTACTAAATGGCAGGTTTAGTATGCATGGCTGGTACGTGTCTCACAGGACTGCCTCCAGTCTTCTTGGAGCTTCCATCCTCTGCTGCAACACAGACTGTACCTTTCCTCAGCTTCTTTACACAACCAGAGCTTTGATTTGACACTAAAATAACCTGGCGCTGCCAGGCTATCTGAAGAGATACATCAAAATGTAAGCAGTGACAGCAGCCACCTATTTGCACTGCATATTTATATCCTGCAAAGGGAAAACTCTGTCACTTTCTTACCGTCTTCAGAAGAGGATCTGAGGACTTCCTTTTTTTACCGAGAGCAGGCAAATATTTCTGGCTCTGGAGCTGTTTATTATGCAAACTGCTTTAGTCACTGATAGATTTTTAAATATAAACATAATGAAAGGGCTGTTTCAGGCACCGGGAAGAGGTGTGTGCCCCTGGCTCACAAGAATGAGGTGAAAGCAGGCTTTGCCCTGGGTTTGAGCCCTTCCTTGCTGCCATCCAGGGCTGCAGGGCTGTGTCTCTTGAGACAGCCTGGGAGCGGGCTGGCACCTCCCGCTTCCAACATTAGAAATTCCTAAAAGCTCTTCCTTTGAAGTAGCAATTTCGCTTTAAACCTCGCATCTTTGTCTCTCCAAGCAGCCCTGCTCAGGTGGCTGTGCCTGCCGCAAGAAAGGGGCCCGGCACGCTGCAGCTGCAGCCAGCCTTGTGCAGGGGAAGGCAGCACGGCCCCTTCCAGCAGCTGCCACCTTCACTGCACGTCTGGCTGCRGGCAGAGCCCCCGAAACCGGCACACGAGAGGTTCCGCGCTGCGCTGCCGGCAGGAGCCTGCTGACAGCCGGGTGGGAGAGCCCCGAAGGAACAGGGAGCTCCCCAGTTTGCTATCTCAGGTCCTGACAAGGATCACAGCCGCGGCAGCAGTGCCAGAGCCTTTAGGGACGAGCACAACCTTGTGCTCGAATGTCAAACACATCTCACACCGCAGGGGAACCTGCAGCCGAGACAGCCCGAGCTGCCTCCCAGGAATCGCTTCCCATCTGCTGCACGGAGCCTCCTCCTCTGGAGCTATTGCAATCCCACCGGGACACAAACCTGTGCAACCTGCTGTAGGTGAGCCTACAGAGGCACCTCCCAAACCCAGCCGTGCCCTGTGATCCGTTTTGTCCCCAGTCTTCCACAGGGTTATGCTGGAGCCTGCAGGGAGCCCCTGCTCTGCTGTTAGAGTCCAAGAGGCAGGGTTCTAGATATATATATAAAAATATACAGCTTGTTGAAAACACATTAAACCAGAACACCTCTGTGGCCCCATCTGTTGCAAGGATCTGYATGATAAAAATCCTTCTGATCTCCAAACCTATAACCCGCAGCACCACCGTCCAGGAGGCTGAACCTCCCTCATGTCCTTCCACGCTGGCATCCCTTGGGACATGAGAGGCTTTGCCAAATGAAGGGAAGGTTCGTTCAGGACACACCACTGTGAAGTGGTCACGGCCTCAAGCCTGCCAGACTCAGAGGAGCATTTGGACAACGCTCTCAAGCACAGGGGATTCTTGGAGTTGTCCTAGGTGGGAGCTGGACTCGGTGATCCTTGTGCGTCCCTTCCAGCTCTGGGAATTCTGATTCTAAGCAGCCCTTTCCACGGAGGAGGCTGGCAGTGAAGGGGTTAACGTGCTAGGAGCTGCTTCCCTGGCGAGGCTGTGCACACCCCATCRAGATAAACGGGGGAAGTTCGCACCTCGGAGGGCTGTGGTCTCTCCCCRGGGCTCCCTGGGACCAGTACATCACCGTCGGGTTAATGTAGCCTAGGYGATTGCCTGCAAAAAGAAACAGCTGGAAACTATGTGTTTAAATTAAATCATAAATCACCCAGGATACAAAACCAGTAGAAAAGCCTCCAGTTCTTGATCCTGGTGAATTGTGAGATTGGATTTATCTGGTGCACCGGGGGCCTCACGCTGTGCTCAGGGTGCATGTTTTGGGACAGGGAGGTGGGTGCTGTTTTCCTGGGCAGCTTTGCAGTCCTGTGTCAGGATGGGATCCTACRCCGTGCTCCAGCCTGTCCCCACTCTCGTGCACAGACAAGACGAGAAACCTTTAACATCCAAACCCCTAAACCCTCCAGAGCCCCCTTTCCAAGCCTTGCTCTTAGCCTCGGGTGAAGCCATCTACATGGTGTTCCTTCAGTTATTTCTCCTTTATAGTTAACTTGATTATATGATGCATTTCAAGTTTGAAAGCAAAACAACACTGGTAATTAAATGTGCTCGTATCTTGGTATTTTTGATTACAATATCAAAAGTTCAGGCCTTAGAGCTTATTTTGGAGTGGAGAAGGAAGAGCACAACACTGCCAACTCATTCAATTTTATTAGCAGTCCCACAGATCCGAGTTCACTTCTTTAGTTTTCCTTTATATAATTTTGTAAAAATCTCTACTTTTGTCAGAGGCAGCAGCCAGTTTCTAGTATTTATGTTTCAGGAGGAAAAATAAAAAACAACAAAGCCCCTCCATCTGAATATGAAACAAATGCGTTTTGCTTGTGAAGACGTAACAAAGAAGAAGTTACGAAACACATTTAAACACAAACCCCTAATTTTTAAAGGTCTGTAATGATTTTTTTTTAGTCTCAGCTCATTTCTAAGAGCTATGGTTTGGATACTTCTATCACTACTGTATATTTTTTTCACAGCCAGAGACCTGCCTGATGTGCAGGATTCCCAACTGGCGTCATCCTGTAAACCTGCTGTCTCTAGAACCAAGTGACACTGGTACAAAATAGGAACAGTCAGATACACGACTCCCCACTCATTTTTCATTAGCATGACCTGCTCAAAACACTCATACTTATTATGTACTGTCGGATGCATTGAAACTAAACGATCTCAGTGCTCTGAAAGAAATGCACTTTAATAAACTGCAGCAATTGTTCACAGTTTTATATGTAAGGCAAGGGAGCAAATTAAGCAGAACCAGCAGATACGATTGTAAGTGGGAGCTTTCAAAGGTCAGTCTTAATTACTGAGTTTCACCTGGGATGGGAGAAGCTTGCAGAAGTCCTGGGAAATTACCAGGTAGAAAACAATAGCTGATATCACTTGAACTTCATTATGTCCTCATTTGCCTTCGTTAAGAGAGACAGCAGTGCTAGAGAGGCTGGTGTAATGGAAAGGAGACCATTTGGATCATAATCCAAGGAGCACGTACCTGGATTTCTAGCTAACATTCCCAATCACATCCGCACGCATCTGCCACGATGGTTTGTGGCTGCTGCMTGGCCAGTGTGTAACACCAACTGCTGTCAGGCACATCAATCCCTCTGTGCCTCATTGCCTTCCTGCCCCTAGCAAACAAAACTGACTCTCCTGCTTGACAAAACAATGAGAAAAAACCAATGAGGAGCCCATAAACAACACCTTGCTTCAGCCTGGCCTCCTCATGTTGCCGTGCAGAGCAGTCAGTGCCTGGTATTTGGAGCTTACCCCACCCTGGGGCTCCCAGCAGCAAAGCGTGGGTGCTTTGGGAGCCCCAGAGCACGTGAGAAAAGCCACCCTTGCATAACGTGGCAGGCGTGGGAGGCAATAGGATGGCTCTTTTAGAGCGTTCACATGTTGCAAATATAGCTGAGATAAGGAGCCATTTCGTCTAATCTGTGCCCCCCCTGGAATGAATTTCTCATGAATTTCGGCTAGCTGGTTTCACTTTTATCTCCTGTAGTTGATTTCAGTGGCTGTTTCTCACAATATGACATAATTCCGTGATGCAGATTCCTGACATTRCAAGGAAAAGCGTCCAAGCAGTTCTATTCACATCACAACTGCTACTAAAAAATACCCAGAGTTAAATTTGGTACCCACAGTTAATAAATGGCTCTCCTTCACAGTACAATGAGATAATATTTCTCCTGTGTCTACTGTTTTCCATCCAAAGGAGAGAAGAATCCCCATTTTGGGAAAGAAACTGCTCACTTGGAGTGTTTCCATTTCTGGAGTTGCGCCATGTGGAGAATGCTGGGCCCAACTCCAGGAGATCCAAGCAGCCTAAACGCATCCAAAATCCACGGGAGCTCTGATACTCGTCACTCCAAGCGCCAGTCCAGACGTATCCCAGAGACTGGCCCTGCTGAACTCGGGAACACTTTAGAAAAGGAGCCTTTAAAGACTTTGCTGGAGTCAGTGGCAAGCGCTGAAAATTCAGCAGAGACTCTTGGCACAGCTTCCCTGTGACGTGCCAGTCGCCATCGCCCTCCTGTCCCGTGCCAAAAATCTGCTTTTAGCTGGAGGGCTCTGAGACAGCCTAAGCTCAGCCTAGCCTGGAAAACTCAGTGGAAGAAAGCCCCGCAAAATGTGAGGAACTAACCGTAAGCTGGCTTGCCCTCCAGGCTGGAGAGGAGTCCGGCCAAACGTGGGTGCATTCCGACTTGAAAGAATGAGGTGCGAATTGCTCACGCCTTAGTCAGGAGGTGACATGTGGCCCCATTGATGGCTTTATTAGCTTGGGTGGCCCCGYGCAGTTGGGCGGCACTTCCCAGTGAGGAGATCAGGGCTGCAAGGGCTGCTCGGCTCCTGCTCTGGCGCAGCTTTCTCTTGGTGTCTGTGCTCACTGAACCTCTGCTTTCTACGGCAGGGATGGCCCCAGGAGCGCTTGGTGCACCCAGCTGTGCGGGGGATCCCACCTGCACCCCTTCCTGCACACRCCTTGGACAGCCAGAAAGGCACTGGCAGCTCTTCCCAGTGCCTCAGCTCTCTTCTGCAGCTCTTCTCGAGCCCTGGATAGACCTGGCACCCTTTATTTAGAAAATAAACTACGGTATTTATACCCTGGTACCCTTTATTTAGAAAATAAACCAGAAGTTCTTTTGCGAGTTAACACTTGGTAAAGGCGAGATAGAGACCAGCTCTGCTTTTGGGGCTGCAAACCCCCTGCTTTAAGGAGAGTCTGTTGTAGGTTACGCTTCTTTTGGGCTCTCCGTGCTCCATCTCATCATCTGGCAGATGAGGCYCGTGGCTCCTCCCTGTCGGTGGAGGTGATGGGGTGAGAAGTGCAGGTGTGGGATGCTCTGCTGATCRGGTGAGAGTGACCCAAGGTAGCGGGGGCATTTTCAGGTCTGAGCTAATCAGCCTGATCAATGCTGCCATTACTGAGCAGCTGTAGCTCAAAGTGGGGTTTGTTAAGGTCTCTCCTCTCCCTGGGGGTGGGTTAGCTCTTAGCATCCCCTCCCAGCCTATCAAACCGTGCCTGGGTCCAGCCTGGGTGCAAATCCTTGCATTAACATCAGGATGTGGTGAATCATCATTAGGAGCAGGTGCAGAACATGTCAGGGCTGTTCATTGAGGGCAGGGCTGCCRGCGCTCACCCCACAGAGCACAGCCAGCAGCACCTCACCCTGGGTGCTAACCATGAATTCCATGTCACTCCTGGATGCAGTGTCCACAGGCAGCATCACAAACAGGCTGGAGAGGTTTTGGAGGGATGTGTCTAAGCCTAGGGCTGTCCTGCTGTCAGGCTAAGGCTGCTGGCTCTGAAAATGCAATCTGTACATTAGATAGCCTTGCTTAAAAACGTCCATATCACTGGCTTTAAATATATTTATCATGGTTTTTGCTGGAACATAAATATTTCCTAAAATAACTTGCAATGTTAGTATTGTAACAGAGCTACGAAAGCCAAAGCGTGAACCCTTAATCAGGAAATCCACCAAAACCTCAAGTGGAAATAACTACTTTAATGTAATTTTGTCAAGGAGGAAGTAATGAAGATTCTTCATAAGGAAACAATAATCAATCTCAAATAATGAATGAAAATAATGATGAAACTGATTTTTAAAATAATTTGGTTTTTGGCATGCCTTTTTTATTTTTCAAAGAGGGTTGTTATCTTAGTTGGAATTTAAATTTTTAAACTCTCTAAACCCTTCTGGAACATTAAGAAATATTTCCATGTCCTGTAGAGCTCTTGATAATATGTGAGATGAATATTGTCAAGGCCAAGGATTTCATACCTCCTTTCAAAAATCCCTAGCCTGGAAATAATGAGACTAGATTTAAAATAATAAATGTAACTTTCTGTTTAAATTCTTTGCGCTGATGTCTTGAAGGTACTTTTTATTATCATTTATTAAGATGAGGTGGAATAGAAACATAGACCTGATCTGCTCAATATAGCTGCACTGATTTAACACAGCAGCAAATCAGTTTAATTAGATCAGTGATTAGAATTATGTGAGCACTCCTCCATGCTAGGGGAAACTTACACTGCAGGTGAATTACATCTTTGGGTCAGAGAAACAAACTGCTGGCTTAATAATAATAACAATTAACAACAGCAATAATAATGACAATAACAATGACAACAACAATGTTTTAACTCTAATACAGATTTTTTTTCTGGATGAAGCCAGAAAATGGGCAGGTAAGTGGTGAGGAGGGAAGTTGCCATCACCCCCTGTGTCAAGGTGGTGGGACRAACTTCTTATGGTGGTAACCTCTAAACCCTGTTCAACAACATCTCCTTGTCTGGTTGGGCAAGATGGAGCAAGGCAAAACACGCAGACCATAACCAGAAAAAGGATTGTCCAGGAGATCAAGTCCTTGGTCTGTACCAWCCGTGTCTGACTCAACATTTGTGTCAAAGGAGAGAGAGATAGCCAGGCAAAAATCATCACTGCTTTAGAGAGCCCAAATGCTGTGGGGACAGCTCAGAGTTGTGGATAACCAGCTATCTAAAATGGCATTTARCCTAATCTGAGGTCTCTGTCTGATGCTGAGGAGGATGCTTATCTTTGCTACTGTTCCCAGAGCAACAGGAGCTCTGTGCAAGCAGCCCCTGCTTGGAGAAGGGGCTAGAGCTGGCCTGGGCACACGCACAGGCAGCTGGCAGCAGGATCAGCCCTTCTCAAGACAGGGAGCTTTTCTCAGTGTGTCTGAGGGTTTCTTGCATGCAGCCCCAAGACCTCCTRGCAGCAGGCTGTGACACAGACAGGAGATGACTTCCTACAGCTTTTATCAGGGTAGTGCACCTCTGAATTCATCATGGAGATATGTGAGTGTTAACTCTAGGTAATAAAGCAAGGGTGTGCAGATGCAATTATAAGGAGARGCTTAGCCAGCTCTGTGTGGTTTGAAATATGGGCTTAAATATCTTTCTGTAGGGTTGGTATAAGTGGTGTGTTTGYAGGAAAGCAGCCTGGTGGCAAAGCAAAGCATAGCTTGTATCACAGCCCAGCCACGTGGATGTGAAAAAGCCTTAAAAATAAATAAAAATAACAAGGACCCCATGGGAAAGTGTCACTTCAGAGCCTGGAGCTGGAGTGGGAAGACAGCAATAGTGGTTTGGTCTCCCTGAGTTCCTGCTGCTGTGGACTGGGGCACRCATTTCCCCCCAGGCACACAGCAGAGGTCCAGGAGCCCATTGCAGCCGCTGCAGCCAGGCTCTGTGCTCCGAGGGGAGCAGGGACRTGGTGGGGGAGACAGGAGGAGGAGGAAAGGCTCTGGAGAGGATGGAGATGCAGCTGTTGTCTGCTTCCAGGCACCARCTGAGAACCCACCCGGGTGGGATCAGCTCCTTTCTCACCTCCAAGCTGGGCCTCAGCTCTGGTTGCTGCTGCTCCCCTTTCCTTTTCCAAAGGAAGAGAGTTGGAGATGGGGCTGTACAGAACTGCCACAGAGCAGCAATTTCCATTCATTCTGCCTGTGAAGACCACAGCCCCTGCAGTGCTGGGAACTGTTTTTTGATGATCATACTTAGAACAATCAAGATGCAGATGAAATAAATGCAAATACACTGGGCCAGCTGCTGGCACAGCACTGAGCCAAAGCCACTCTGAAAGCAGGAAAGGTTTATTATGGTTCACAGACTTCCAAGAACGGTCCMAAGCCAGACATGCAGAGGGGAGGGGACACATGACACCAGAGCAGCTACTCACTTCCAKTGTGGTCTGGAAGCACAGGGTGCCRTTCTGGCTCCTGGGAAGCTGTGGGTGCTGAGCATCAACACCAGCAGAAAACATTTGAGGTGTAAGAGAGCTCAGTGTCTGAGTGRCAGCATCCTGATGAGCCCTGACCTGGCTCAGAGAGGTGCTGGAAGGGTTTTCCCAGGAGTATGGGCAGAGCTCTTGGGCACACAAGGTGTTGGGCAAGTGAACAAGCTGTCACTGTCAGGTTTACACGATGTGCCTCCAGCGTGTGGAGCTGCCGAGCGCTCTGCCAGCTCCGTGCCTTCGCTTGCATGGAGCGTGTTGAAATCAGCCATCCTTCATCTCTGTTGTGTTTGCCGCTGTTAAAAACACAAAGTGTGAGCGTGGCAGTGCACAAGGGCTGCAGGCCAGCTGCTTGAGCTGCCTGCCTGCCCGAGGTCCCAGCGTGATCCCGGTGGGGATGCCCCTCTCCCAGGAAAGCCTCCCGTGGCTGGAGTTTGCAGCCCAGAGTAGCAGAGGGAAGCAGCACAACACAGCCCGTGCTGCTGTGCCAGGGGGTGAGGACTCGGGAGCTGTTTCCCATGCAGTGGTGCCAGCTGGCAACCTGGCACAGGCAGCCCACGGGTTGTAATCCAAAATAGCTCCCAACAAGCGGGCATGGGGCCAGGCTGGGGCTGGGAGGGGAGCGTGGCGCTGCGCCCTCCGTGGGGTGCAGGCTGTGCACCCCAAAGCTCTGCCATCCCCGTCCTGTGCTGCTCCTGATGGCAGAAATCCTGCCGTGCCTCCTCCCTGCAGTGAGACACCCCCGCTGTCACCAGAGCAGGGCACTCATTCATAAATCCAGCCCTGCCTGGGATGGGGCTTAGGGGAGGAGCTGGGATGGAGCAGGGAACAGGGAGGGCTTTGTTGGGATGGAGCTGGCATGGAGAGTGTGTGTGCGTGGATGGAGCTGGGGGAACAGGATGGGTGGCTTTGTGGTGGAAAGCTCATGGGCAGCTGATGCTTGCACTGCTCGTGGCACGGCTCAGCCCACCCCGCAGCACCCTGAGCCCCTGCCTGGGGTCAGCCCATCCCAACCCTGCTCTGTTCWTCCCAGAACAGGCCTGGGAAGGGCTCACAGCAGGGAATGGTGCTGGGAAAACCCCCTTATGCCAGCACACAGGACAAGCCCAGAGCCTGCAGGCTCTTCTGGCTGCTCACTTGTTTGAGGGCGCTCCTCAGGGCCTCAGTTTCCCCAGCTCCAAAATGGAAAGGGTGATGCTATCTCCTTGAAGGGCTTCAGAGGGAATATCCTGCAGGAAAAGCTGGCAAGGACAGGAGCTGCCATCAGCATTGCTGGCCCTGAGGGAGGATGGGGATGGGTGCTGAGCAAGGTGAGGGGGTCCCAGCTGGCAGAGAGTGGCAGCCCTGAGCTTGGCAGCAGCTCACGGGCTCTGGGCAGACAGTGGGACAAGTGCTGCCAGCACCCACAGCTATCAGCAGTGCCCATAATGCCTGCAGGGATCTAATTCACATCACACACGGTGCTGCGACACCTGCAAGGTGTGAGTGGAGTCACTGGGGCCCGTACAGCTCCTAGGTGCAGCACCTGGCCCAGGCATCATCCCCTTCCTCACTGAGATGGGCCAGGTAATTTCMTCCAGGATGGACTCTGGGATCTTCCCAAACCCCAACACATCACCCTCGTACTTTGCCTCTCTGCCTCACCCTGCTCTGCTCACACCTCTCCAGCWGCCCTGGAGTTACTCCTGATTTACACCTCATCTGGCCTCATTTTTTTTCTCCTTCGTACCAAATTGCTGGCGTGTGTCTGAGATCCAATTATTTTCATGACCATTATAAAAACTAATAAACTTCAGCAAGGCCTCTGGAAGCCCCATTGCTGTGTTTGTGCATCTGCATGGTCACCAGGGCAGGAGGCATTAGAGCTGTCAGCACATCCAGGCCCATACAGGCACCCCTGGGGCAGTCAGATGTGCTCATGGTGCTTAGGACTGAGTACTGCAACAGCCTGATAGGTGACTTAATATAATGAACTTGATCAGCACCAGCCCAAATTGCTGTGAGCCAGGGAACAGGGGGACAGGGCTCTGGGAAGGGTTTTCTGCTTCAGCCAGAGAAGAATTACTGCTGGCCCCTGGGCATAAACCCACATCTGTGGGTGAGAAGGTGTTTTTGCCCTTGCTGTTCAGTCTACTCCTGTCTCATGTACTAGTGTCAGTGTGACTGTGTCCCATCACAGTCCTGAGGCAGGGATGGGGACGTGGCCCTGCGAGCAGCTGATGGTCACAGTCACTGACAAAGGCAGGAGATGCCCCAAATACAAGTGCAGTGGATTGGAAATCTCCTCAGCCCTCAGTTCCATGACCTTTGGGGCCTGCAGTCTGTGATTAGCATGGGCTTTGTGCTGCAAGGGGCTTTGCTGGGTCCTAGTGCTGCTGCCCAGAGGAGGCCCCTGAGCCTGGCTGTGCCCCTGCCATGGGATAAGTGCTGCCCAGAGGAGGCCCCTGAGCCTGGCTGTGCCCCTGCCATGGGGTAAGTGCTGTCCCCAGGCCTGGCTGTGTCCCCTGCCATGGGGTAAGTGCTGCTCCTGTGCCCCTGGCTGTGTCCCTGCCATGGGGTAAGTGCTGCTCCTGTGCCCCTGGCTGTGCCCCTGCCATGGGGTAAGTGCTGCCCCTGAGCCTGGCTGTGTCCCTGCCATGGGGTAAGTGCTGCCCCCAGGCCTGGCTGTGTCCCCTGCCATGGGGTAAGTGCTGTCCCCAAGCCTGGCTGTGCCCCTGCCATGGGGTAAGTGCTGCTCCTGTGCCCCTGAGCCTGGCTGTGCCCCTGCCATGGGGTAAGTGCTGTCCCCAGGCCCGGCTGTGTCCCCTGCCATGGGGTAAGTGCTGCCCCTGAGCCTGGCTGTGCCCCTGCCATGGGGTAAGTGCTGCTCCTGTGCCCCTGGCTGTGTCCCCTGCCATGGGGTAAGTGCTGCTCCTGTGCCCCTGAGCCTGGCTGTGTCCCCTGCAATGGGGTAAGTGCTGCCTCCAGGCCTGGCTGTGTCCCTGCCATGGGGTAAGTGCTGCTCCTGTGCCTCTGAGCCTGGCTGTGCCCCTGCCATGGGGTAAGTGCTGCCCCCAAGCCTGGCTGTGTCCCCTGCAATGGGGTAAGTGCTGTCCCCAGGCCTGGCTGTGTCCCTGCCATGGGGTAAGTGCTGCTCCTGTGCCNCCTGGCTGTGCCCCTGCCATGGGGTAAGTGCTGCTCCTGTGCCCCTGGCTGTGCCCCTGCCATGGGGTAAGTGCTGCCCCCAGGCCCGGCTGTGCCCCTGCCATGGGGTAAGTGCTGCCCCCAGGCCCGGCTGTGCCCCTGCCATGGGGTAAGTGCTGCCCCTGTGCCCCCGAGCCTGGCTCTGCCCCTGCCATGGGGTAAGTGCTGCTCCTGTGCCCCTGAGCCTGGCTGTGCCCCTGCCATGGGCTAAGTGCTGCCCCCAAGCCTGGCTGTGCCCCTGCCATGGGGTAAGTGCTGTCCCCAAGCCTGGCTGTGCCCCTGCCATGGGGTAAGTGCTGCCCCCAGGCCCGGCTGTGCCCCTGCCATGGGGTAAGTGCTGCTCCTGTGCCCCTGGCTGTGTCCCTGCCATGGGGTAAGTGCTGCTCCTGTGCCCCTGAGCCTGGCTGTGCCCCTGCCATGGGGTAAGTGCTGTCCCTGAGCCTGGCTGTGCCCCTGCCATGGGGTAAGTGCTGCCCTTCCAGCCATGCTGGAGCAGCTCCTCCTTGCCACGGTGGCACCACGAGCTGGCTCTGTCACCAGTGATGTGCGCTCAGGTCCTGCCCTCCGTCCTCCACCCACCCATGCATATCCCATGGTGGCACTGCACACTAKAAAGGGAATTTTCAGGGCCACATCTTGGAATGGGCAGCTGAGATTTGTTTCTGAATTMCTGTGCACGGCTTCCTCTGCTGAATTGGGGTGGGGGGCTGTGGGAGGAGGTGCTGGTTCTGGAGAGCAGAACTCTCSAGGTTTTATCACACTGGTGAGGCTGTCTGTCCTCCAAGTGCCCTGACCRTCTCTCCCTGCCTCATGCCGAGGTAAACGAGAGGAAAAGCCCCAGGACAAGGGAGAGGCTGGAACACTGCGTGGAGGGGCTGTGGGTGGGGGCACAAGGCTGAGCTGCACCGCCGTCTCTCCCCTGATGCATGAACTCCTTTTGTGCTGCTCTCTGCTGCACCCTTCTGTAGCAGGGTTGCAGGTCTGATCTGCCCTGTTGGCAGCTCCATCAGCAGCCTCCAGCCTTGGGAACCAGGAATGAGGAGCAACAGCAAAGCATTAACRTGTGTCTGGTCTCTCCTGATAACTAAAGAGCCCTGCAGATGAGCAGGTTTGAGTTGTCCCATGYGTGCCTGCTGAAATCTTCCACCACTTGCCAACAGAGGAGCCTGCCTTGTCAGTGCTTGCAGCTGACAGCACCTGCTTGGATTTTCATGTTTTCAGACTGGTCATTTTTAGAAYTCAAAAGTTGCAGCCCATTTAATTTTTTTTACATTTCATTCATCTTGGCAACTGAAAACAGCCCGAGCAGTTTCAGATCCTTTTTTTGTTCTTCTTTGTTTTTTAAAATCATCAGTTTCATTCTCAGATAATCCTTTTGCTGCAAAAAAAAAGAAAAAAGAAAAAAGAAATATGTCTTCAGATAAAGAGATTTATTGTGGGTGTTGGTTTAAAAGCTACTAGTAGAATGACCCAAAAAAGTGCCACCTCCATGTGCTCTGTGACCATAAATCCTGACCATGAATCCTTGCCAGATTCTCCCACTGGTAGCCAAACTGATCCTGAGTGATCAGTGTCAAAGGGTTTATTTTCACAATTCAGAAATGGATTAGATGTTGTGCTTCTGAATTTCCRGAATACAGGACCAGGGTGTGGGGCTGTGCATGTTCGGGGTTACCTTGTGCCATGGGATGAAGGCAGCCCTGTGGCTCTGGGCTCACACAAACCCAAACCTCTGCACCCCAACCCCCTCTGCCCAGGACACACACAGACTGCACGAAATATCTAACTAAAAGTGAAAACTGAGTGATACTGATTTCAGATTAAAATGTGTTATCCATGTGCGTTTGTGCAAAGGCCAAAAAACACAGCAGCAAATGCTCAGCACTGTGATGGGAAGGGAAGGGAAGGGAAGGGAAGGGAAGGGAAGGGAAGGGAAGGNAAGGGAAGGGAAGGGAAGGGAAGGGAAGGGAAGGGAAGGGAAGGGAAGGGAAGGGAAGGGAAGGGAAGACAGCTGTGTCAATGCAGGAAGAGTGAAGGGATGCCATTGGATATTGGAGGTGAACATCCAAATTGCAGTAAATCCTTCTTGCTGGCCCCACTCCACAAAGCATTTCCCATCCCAGGGCTGGAGTGCATTAAGCCTGGAAAGCCAAAGCYCCCAGTGCCCAGCCAGGGCTCAGGGGCTCACTGCAGGGCCCTGCTGAGCTCCCAGGGTGCTGGGTTAGTTATCAGTCACACCATACAGAGCTGCTGTCACCCTTCACTTGCATGCCTGAGAGGGGACTAACATCTGGCAAATGCCACAGTGAGACTGTCTGGTCAGCCCCAGCTCCTCACCCCATTCCTCAGCTCGTGGCTGAGTCCTTGTCCACTTGGGCTGGGGGAATGAAAACAGAGTCACAGCTCTGCTGCCAGCCAGGCAGAGGGGATGGCTTCAAGCCTTCCTTTGGATTGGTTGCAGCAGCAACAAAGTTATAACAGGAACTGATATTTTTATTCTTTTCATTTGCATTTGAAATGTCACTCTGGGGACTTCACTATTATTGTTACTGCAAAYGCTGCCTTGATTTTTCCAGTCCTGGCCGTGCTGCACACGCAGATACTGGGACTGATCTCCTGCCCTGCAGAGACCAGCCATCCAAATTTCACTGCCAGGCAGAACCTAACTGGAGTAGGAGGCAAGCAGAAATTAAATGGGGTGGGAGAGAAGCATACACTYTTCACCTGAGGAGCATGTTACAGATCTGCTTCTGCACTCGTGTCCACTTTGGCTAACTGATAAAACCAGCTTGGCAACAATAAAGTTTCTCCTGAGTGTTGTGATTTATTTGTGATTAATTCCTTCATAGCCCGGAGCGGAAGATTTTATTTTAAATGTATCCTTGTTGCTAGTAATTTTGGAGTGACACCCATGGAAGGGTAATTTTGGAGTGACACCCATGGACTCTCTTTAGGTGCTCTACAAACTCGGGAGCTGTATTCCAGCTGTACCCCAGAGGAGCTGAATGAGAAGCTAAATCCTGGTTTGTTTTTTTTTTTTTTTCCTAGAAAACCTCACCAGACCCTTGCACCCAAACCCCTTATTGCAGCAGCAAGAGGGTCTTGTGAGCAATGTGTGTGGCCAGGGTAGGTGCAGTTGCTGCACATGAAAGGAGCCTGGGTCCTGGAAATGAACCCTTGGATTTTTTCCCAGCCCAATGTGCTCGTAGGAGAATAACAAACAGAAGATCACAGGGGGCTTTACCAGGTCATGCACCATCTGGTCTCTCATTCTTGGCTCCAGCAAGGCTGAAGGGCTTGTCCCAGCCCACCACCACTCCTGGAAATGGTTAGCATGTGTGAGGGCTCCTGGCAGCCCCCAGAGCTGGCCAGGGAGAGCAGGGCTTTGAGGGGAGACTGAGGTGAGCTGGCCTCCTCTGACCCTCCTGGGTGCACCAGAAATATTTGGGTGCTCAGATCTGTGCTCAGCTCACCAAACTGAGCTGGAGTCCCTCTCGCTGTCCCAGGTGATGCTGTGATGTGAAGCACTTGTGGTGCTGAGGCAGCGAGAGGACAAGAACCTGCTGCTCACCGTGGCTGTGACCAGGAGCTGCCCTCTCCACCCTCCTTGCCAGGTGCCATCTCCAAGTGCTCTGCTCCAGCTGGTGATGGCTGGTGCCATCTGTGTCACCCTGCAGCAGGGTTGTCCTCTCCTGGCAAACCCGCTTGGCTCCCTCAGGCTCTGGTGAGGCTGGAGCTCTCTCAGTGGTGCTGTGACAAGCAACAGAGACCTGCTGCCAAAAGGGGCATCTGCAGTGGTGCTTTTGTTTCCCATGTTCACATTCTTTTCTCCTAGAAAACACTCCAGCTCTTCCTCCTCAGCAGGGCAAAAATAAAAAAGGCTGCAGGAAAGGATGTGGAACATGCTAATAACTGCACCCGCCTCTCGGGGCACATATCAGTGCTCCCACCATGTTCCCATGGAGATGACCCAATCCTCCTTCTCTTCCAGAGCTCTTGAACCTGCTGCACAGACAGTCAAAGTTTGTTGAAACCAAATCTCTGAACATCCAGCTCGTGAAAATCCTTTTGGGAGGGAGRTGTAGGGACAGGAGCTGCAGCAGGGCCACCCTCTGCTTCACCCCAGGGAGGAAAGCAGTGCCCAGCATCAGCCCCTTGGAAGGACGGGAAAGATCAAAGCAGGGGGAGCACCTGCCTGATGCCTGAGGGTGACCTAGCCCATGTTCACCCCATGGGATGTTGCTGCCTGCCCCGCTGCATCCCTGCAGGCTCTGGGGGGAAAGGGAATGATGCTGGAGGGCTTGCTACTCCAGCCTTGGGAGAAAACAGCMTGCAAAAGTCATGGCTGCATCTGCTGAGGGGCTGATAACTGGGGACCAGCTCTGCTCATGGGTAGGATAGGCCTTGTTTTAGCTGATAAGGACAGAATGTGGGAGGAATGACAGAAAAATATAGCTGTWGGACCTTTACTCAATGAATTCTTCACTTTTCCAAGTCACCTCGGAAACTTTGGGGACCAAAAAAGGCTTGGAATACACTAGCACAGATTCCTAGTGAATGTGCAGCTGGAATTGCARTGTAAGAGGACTCCCTTTTTTAAACATGACCAACTGGCCTGTTGCTTCCCAATTTCTGCTGGATGCTCCCTGTCACTGATAAAAGTTTTCGGAAGAACCCCATAACCCACATAAGCTGCAGCTCTYACACAACCCAGGCACCCTGAGAGTCACTGCAGAAATGGACCAAGTTCCTGGATGAGCCAGGTCAGAGCTGAGCAATTCACAGTGACAAATTTAATGACCATTTCCTGCATCAGGCAGAACCTGGCAGTGCCAATGTGACAATCCCACGGAGATAATAGAGCCATGGGCACCCAAAAGAGCTCTGGAGCACTTTCAAGCACAGCTGGGTGAGGGAGCAGAGTGTAGACACCATGGCAAGGGCTCTTTGGGTCTATCTGGGAGACCTGACATCTCCAAGGGCCAGATCTGCCATGGCCTTCCCATGGGAGCCTCTTCCCACACATTTTGTGCACTGTGCCCCCTGCTTTGATCTTTGCCTCCTGCCCTAAATCCGCTGACCCTGCCATAACTCCCCAGGCTGAAACCTTCCTGGGCTTAAAAAAAAATAAAGAAAAGTGCAGAAATACCCTCTCTATCACCCCAGAGCCCTGACAACACCATCATTCTCCTTAAGTGTGTGCTAAATATGCTGTATAAAAATAAAATGCATCTTTTCTGATGACACAGAATCCTAGTCTTAAAATGTAATTTATGAGGGAGGCAGAAATCACCAATAGCCAGCATTGCTTCTGCTAACTCATGAGAAAAAGGCTTTGTTCTGAAATCTTGCCTGTGGTGTTATTGGCAGTGATTATTCTTATGAAAACCTCACCAAGTTTACCCAAAGTCCCTTGCAGACATCCCTGGAGTCACTGTGTCACAGAGGGCACTGCCAGCATCCCCACAGTGTTTGGTAAATTGGGCTTTGGGCCACAAGTGGACTGAGTTGGGCTGTTTCCCTTTTCCCCAACAGTTTTACTCCAAACCCACCTGAAGTTCAGGCGTTGGAATCAAAAGTCAGCATGGACACAGGCACATTTAGCAGGATTTCTTCATGGGCTTCTCCCCCCACCCCAGCAAAGAGCTGAGTGCTGAGTGTTAAGAGAGGGTGAGATTTAGCATTGAAAAGAATGAATTTTCATCACATCAGAGGACATTTGCAGAGTTTAATGAATCAGATATTGAAATCTGATAGGAGGGGTTCTGCACACCTGACACTTGTTGTTTCATTTGAAAGCCATCACCCTGCTCAAGCCATCCCTGCTCTGTTCCAGCATTAACCAAACCCCCAGCCCCATGCCATGGGCACCATCATTCTGTGTATGTTTGTCCAAAATCCCCTGCTGGGATGTCCTGGATGGGGTCATGATGTGGTGGGGTACAGCAGAGGCYGTGTGTGGGGATTTGCAGGCAGTCCTGACACGGGAAGAGATGAGAATCTTGACTCCGTGTTTCAGAAGGCTGATTTATTATTTTTTTATTATATATATTATATGAAAACTATACTAAAAGAATAGAAGAAAGGATTTCATCAGAAGGCTTGAAAGGAAAAKAATGGAATAGAATGATAATAAAGTCTTGTGACTGACCAGAGAGTCTGACACAGCCRGACTGTGATTGGCCATTAATTAGAAACRACCACATGAGACCAATCACAGATGCACCTGTTGCATTCCACAGCAGCAGATAATTATTGTTTTTCTTTTCTTCTGAGGCCTCTCAGCTTCTCAGGAAAAAAAATCCTAGCAAAGGGATTTTTCAGAAAATATCATGGCTACAGCTGTGCCAGGACATTCCTGTGCCACACGGCAGGTGCCACCCTTCCCTGGGCCACGCTGAGTGCCAGCCACAGCAGAACCGGACTGAGRGCAGGAGGGGAGCCGTGCCAGGCCAGGGCTCTCTGTGCTGGCCGCGGGAGATGTCCCTGAGCAGCCCCGGCAGCGCTGGCTTGCGGGGAAAGCGGGAGCGAGAGCTCCGAGCACCATCGTGTGGCACGGACTGTGCTGGCATGTGCTCCACACGCAGAGCTCTGCTGTGCTTCCAC
>JACDOX010000285.1:16688-30868 GCA_014549065.1 Cardinalis cardinalis
GGCAGGGCCACCTCCCACTGTGCCAGGTGCTCCAGCCCCAATGTCCAGCCTGGCCTTGGGCACTGCCAGGGCTCCAGGGGCAGCCACAGCTGCTCTGGCAATTCCAGCCCAGCCCCTGCCCACCCTGCCAGGGAACAATTCCCARTTSCCAAGATCCCATCCAGCCCTGCCATTCCTCTGGCACTGGGAGCCATTGCCTGGGTGCTGTCCCTCCATCCTTGTCCCCAGTCCCTCTGCAGCTCTCCTGGAGCCCCTTCAGGCCCTGCAAGGGCTCGGAGCCCTCCCTGGAGCCTTCTCCTCTCCAGGGCAGCACCCCCAGCTCTCCCAGCCTGGCTCCAGAGGAACAAGGAGCAATTTCTTGGTAGTTTTTGGTGAAATCCCTCTGAAGTCTGGGATCTGACCAAGTCCTGGCACAGAGGAGCTGGAGGCACCCTAAGATTTCAAGCCTTTGGTGGGGTTCAGARCTGTGATTTAGGGAGCTTGTTCCCCACAGGATCTCTGTGTTCCCAGGATGTTGTTGGACATCCTGGGGAAACCTGCAGTCAGCATTCCCATCAGGAGAGACAGCCAGGGGGGACAGTGGAGTCTGAATCTCTGAATCCCAAGTGATCGGGGCTTTCTCAGAAAACCTCTGACAGATTTTCTGCACAGATTGTGCTCTTAGCCAAGAGATAACAGCCTGAGTGCAAACCCCCCCTTTCCCATCAGGAGCCATTTTCCACTTCAGTCCCAACTCTGAACTTTGTTCCAGGTGTTGAAACAAAAAGTGGGAATTGTGAGAATTCCAGATGTGTGGGAAGCATCAGTGCCCCATTGCTCAGCTTGTCCCTCCTGGCTTTCCTCACCTGGGAAGTGCTTTACTCATCCTGTGGCAATCCTGCTCCTTCCAGGAGACTGGAATATCAGGAATATCAGGAATATCACCTGGTGGCTTTTGGGAGTTGTTGCTCAGTGTGGGAGTCGGGGTGCAGGAGGTGCTGGACACTCCATTGCAAGGCAGCACAAGGAGCTCTCAGCTCTCCTTTTCCTTGGGGAAAAAAAGGAGGAAAAAGAGTCTTCCCCTTCCTTGGGAAAGGAGAGTTCTGGCACCAGCTCAAGAGAAATTTGCCCAGCTCAGAGATGTAGAATCACAAAATATCCTGAGCTGGAAGTGAGCCACAGAGGTCATAATTAATAATTAATTAGGCTGTTATCAGATACAGAGTTCTCATCCAGTTTCCTGCATGGATGCTTCCTCCAGGTGTCGATGGCTGAGGAGTGCAGCTCCCTCAGCTCTGTTTTTATGGAATATTTTAATTCCAGCCCAGCTGCCAGGAGCTGCCTCTCGGCAGCCAGCCCTGCCAAGCTTTCCTTGGAGCTGTCCCCTCCGTGGCACAGATTCCTGCAGCCCATTTCCCTGGGATTCCCCCTGCCTCACCTGGGCCCTGCAGGTCCCTGTGTGAGCAGGACCTGTTCCCTGGACTTCGTTCCACCCAGGAAAATCAGTGCAGGCTCCTCCTGCACCAGCAGAGGGATCCCAAGCCCTGCAGGAAAGGCAGAAATCAAATCCTCTGCCACTGTGCCGAGCCACATCCTGAAAAATTGCAGGGAAACAGCACTGGAAGGTTTAAGTTTGTTCCTGTCAAAGCTTCTCTTTGTGGGATGAAGCATCACCTGTCCCCATATTCCTGTTTTGGGTCCCACAGCATCTCTGTTAATGTGGCTGCAGATATTTCGACCATTTGTGAAAGCACAGGGGTTTAAAACCTTTATTGGAATTAATTTATTAGTATTTACCTGTGTTTAATAGTGATAGATTTGGGCTTTTATATCCACATTTTTTATACTTTTATATCTATCCCCCAGCACACTTCTTTTAACTTAGTCCTTGCCAGGGCAGCAGGAGAGGTGGGAAGAACCTGAGGATGGAGGCAAAGGCAGTGGAAACGGCAAAAAAGCTGAAATTGGGGAGTGTTGGGATTGCCACTGGTCTGGTTCAGACATTTTGGACACAGGAGGAGGAACAGAAGTTAGACTCTGTCAGAAAGCCACAGTCAGAGATGTGATGTCGTTGGATAGAGTCAGAATCACAGAATGTCCTGGTTTAGAAGGGATCATCAGAGTTCTTTGCTGGAGTCTGTAGCTGTTCCCAGCCTAATCCAGCAGTGCCACAGATGCTTGGACACATCCCCATCTCAATTCCTTGGTGGGCAGCTCAGTCAGGAATCACAAAATGGGATCATGGAGGTTGGAAGAGCCCTCTGGGGTCATTGGGTCCCACCTGTGACTGATCAGCTCAGCCCAGCTGAGTGCCATGCYCAGGAATTCCTTGGACACCCCAGGGATGGGGAATCCAAACCTCCTTGGGCAGTTCCAAGGCCTGCACATCATAAAACAGGATCATCAAGGTTGGAGAAGCCTTCCAAGGTCTTGAGGTCCAACCTGTGACCAGTCTCCACCGGGGCACTGAGTGCCACATGTTCATTCCTTTGGCATCTCCAGGGATRGGGATTCCAAACCTCCCTGGGTGATTCCAGTGCCTGAACACCCTTCCAGTGAGGAAATCCTGCCTAGAAATCCCACCTAGAAATTCTTCTTAGAAATCCCACCTCAAAATCCKGCTTAGCTGAATGCCAGACCCCCCTCATGCTGGAACAAAACTCGGGGATCCAGTGTCACATCTGTGTCCTTGTGAGGCCCATCCATGTCCTGTTCCTTTATCCCCATCCATGCCTTGTTCCCTTGTCCCCATAAGACCCATCCATGTCCTTTTCCTTTATCCCCATCCCATGCCCTGTACCCTTGTCCCACAAGGCCTAGCTGTGCCTTGTTCCCTTGTCCCCATGCAGCACATCCATGCTCTGTTCCCTTATCCCCATCCATGCCCTGTTCCCATGTCCCACAAAGCCCATCTATGCCTTGTTCCCTTATCCCATCCTTGCCCCCATTCCCTTATCCCTTCCATGCCCCGTTCCCTTATCCCGTCCATGCCCTTATCCCATCCATTCCCTTATCCCATCCATGCCCCGTTCCCTGATCYCGTCYRTGCCTCGTTCCCTGATCCCGTCCATGCCCCGTTCCCTGATCCCATCCATTCCCTGATCCCATCCCTGCTCTATTCCCTTATCCCATCTATTCTCTTATCCCATTCGTGCCCCATTCCCTGATCCCATCCGTGCCCTGTCCCTTATCCCATGCATTCCCTGATCCTATCCATGCCCCGTTCCCTGATCCCATTCCCTGATCCCATCCATGCCCTGTCCCTTATCCCTTGCATTCCCTGATCCCATCCATGCCCCGTTCCCTGATCCCATTCCCTGATCCCATCTGTGCCCTGTCCCTTATCCCATCCATTCCCTGATCCCATCCATGCCCTGTCCCTTATCCCATCCATTCTCTGATCCCATCCATGCCTTGTCCCTTATCCCATGCATTCCCTGATCCCATCCATGCCCCTTTCCCTGATCCCATTCCCTGATCCCATCCGTGCCCTGTCCCTTATCCCATGCATTCCCTGATCCCATCCATGCCCCGTTCCCTGATCCCATTCCCTGATCCCATCCATGCCCCGTTCCCTGATCCCATTCCCTGATCCCATCCATGCCCTGTCCCTTATCTCATCCATGCCCTGATCCCATCCATGCCCCTTTCCCTGATCCCATCCGTGCCTCGCAGGGGGGCTGACGAACGGCAGTGGCCGTTACATCTCTGCGGCGCCGGGGGCGGAGGCCAAGTACCGCAGTGCGAGCAGCGCCTCCAGCCTGTTCAGCCCCAGCAGCACGCTGTTCCCGTCCTCGCGCCTGCGCTACGGCATGTCCGACGTGATGCCCTCGGGCCGCAGCCGCCTGCTCGAGGACTTCCGCAACAACCGCTACCCCAACCTGCAGCTGCGCGAGATCGCCGGCCACATCATGGAGTTCTCCCAGGACCAGCACGGATCCAGGTGGGCTGGGCAGCCTGGGCGGCATCCCTTGTGTTTCGCTGGTTGTGTTTCATAATTGTGTTTTGGGGCTGTGTTGGTTCCATTTTGCGGTTGAGTTTTGCAGTTGAGTTCTGTGGCTGTGTTTTGTTGGTTCTGTTTTACGGTTCTGTTTTATGGTTGTGTTCTGTGGTTGTGTTTCGTGGTTGTGTTTTGCAGTTGTGATTTGTGGTTGTTGATTTGTTGGTTGTGTTTTGGGGTTGTGTTCTGTGGCTGTGTTTTGTTGGTTCAGTTTTGCGGTTGAATTTTGTGGTTGAGTTTTGCGGTTGTGTGTTGTTGGTTGCGTTTCACAGTTGAGTTTCGCAGTTGTGTTTTTTTGGTTCCGTTTTGCAGTTGCGTTTTGTTGGTTGTGTTTTGTGCTTGTTGTTTTGTTGGTTCCATTTTGCGGTGGTTATTTTGTTGGTTCCATTTTGCCGGTTGAGTTTTGTTGGTTCCATTTCGCTGGTTGAGTTTTGTGGTTGTTGCTTTGTTGGTTCCATTTCGCAGTTGTTTTGCGGTTGTGTTTTGTTGGTTGTGTTTTGTTGGTTGTGTTTTGTGCTTGTTGTTTTGTTGGTTCCATTTCGCAGTTGTTGTTTTGCAGTTGTGTTTCATTGGTTGTGTTTTGTTGGTTGCATTTCACAGTTGAGTTTCACAGTTGTGTTTTGTGTCACTTCCCCAAGCTGAGGCACACCAGGGAATAAGCAGGAACAGCCGAGCCAGTGTCACACTCAGAATCCCCAGGGATTGTCCAGTTCAGGGACATTGGCATCTCCAGGGATGGGGACTCCAGACCTCCCTGGGTGGTTGCAATGCCTGAACACCCTCCCAGTGAGGAAATCCTGCMTAGAAATCCCACCTTGAAATTCTTCTTAGAAATCCCACCTCAAAATCCTGTCCAATTCCTGGCCCTGCCCTGACGCCCCAGTGATCCCACCCAGTGCGTGCCTGGGGGTGTTGTCCAGGGTTGGGGACAGGTTCTGGTTGCAGGAATTCCCCTTCAAATTTAGCCTGGAGAAAAGGAAACTCAGGRGTGATCTCATCACTCCCTACAGCTCCTGAAAGGTGGCTGTGCTCGGGTGGGGTTGGGCTCTTTCTCCAGGAACTGACAGAACCAGAGCACASAGCCTCGAGCTGCCCCAAGGGAAATACAGGTTGGAAATTAAGAAGTTTTTCATGGAAAGAGTGATAAAGTTCTGGAATGTTCTGCCCGGGGAGGTGGTGGAGTCCCCATCCCTGGGGGTGTTTAACAAAGCCTGGATGTGGCACTGGGTGCCAGGGTTGAGTTGAGGGGTTGGGGCTGGGTTGGACTCGATGATCTTGAAGGTCTCTYCCAACCCAGTGATTCTGTGAAAAGGAGCTTCCCTGCCTTGTGGTTTGCTCACTCATCCTGCTGGCACAGCTAAATGCATTTCAAAAGCCAGCTGGACACGAGGCCATCCTCCATTACTCCCTTGAGATCTGCTTTGCTTGGAATGAAGATTCCAGCATGTGGCCATGGACCTCATGGCTGTGACCACCCCGAGCTTTCAGATGGCTGGATAAAATATCTGTGTTTGCAAGAGCTTTGCAAGTTGTGGATGACTAAAATGTCTTAAATTTGAATATTTAACTTGTGATAGGAAGCTTAGGTTAATGAAAGTGCTTAATCTTCATGGTGTAATGGGATTTTTCATGGTCCTTTCTGGAACACACGGGTGAGGCTTTGGGAAGGGGTTGAATGAGCAGATGTGCCCGTGGCGTCACTCCAAGGCCTGCTTTTCAGATTTATTCAGCTGAAACTGGAGCGTGCCACCCCAGCAGAGCGTCAGCTGGTGTTCAACGAGATCCTGCAGGCAGCCTATCAGCTCATGGTGGATGTGTTTGGGAATTACGTCATTCAGAAGTTCTTTGAGGTGAGTCTGCCCTCCCCTGCAGCTCTTCCTGGGGCTCCTGCTGTGCTGGTGTTGGATGAGCCTGGAAAACCCTGCCTTGAGGCTAAACCCCTTCAGCACTGACACCATCTCCTCCCCACAAGCTGCTGGATCTTCACTGCTGGGGTGACTGAAGGGTGGGACTCAGATTCATCTGAAAAGTGACACTTTGAGAAGCAAAATGTGTCACAATAGAGAGCAGCGTTCAGGAGGTGTAAATTTCCAGTGGAAGGTGGATGGGGGTTGGAATGAGCTGAGCCTTAAGGTCCCTTCTAACCCAAACCCCCCCGGCATTCTGTGAGTGCAGATCCAGCACAGCTTGTCCAGGGTGCTGCACTGAGCTGTCACTGCTCCTGGGCTTGGGAACAAGGGAGAAACTTCTCCAGAACAGCAGCTGCTGGAAGGGTGTTGTGTCCCTCCACCCCTCTCTCTGGACACTGGTCTGGTCCTTCTCCAGGTGTTCTGGTGCTTCTGCCCAGTAATTGAGAATGAGAATCACAGAACCTCCTGAGCTGGATAGGACCCACAAGGCTCAAATCCAGCCCCACCCACACCAGCCCCACCCCAGCATTCCCACCCTGGGCATGCCTGAACCATTGTCCCAGCACTTCTGGAGCTCTGGCAGCCCTGGGGCTGTGACCTGCCCAGGGTTGGTTGGTCACTGTGGTRGCCCSAGCCCCTTTGGGRTGTGCAGGCAGGCACAGAACCCGTCTGGCTGTGCCAGTTCACCCCTTTCCCATGGTGACCTGCCCAGGGTTGGTTGGTCACTGTGGTAGCCCCAGCCCCTTTGGGRTGTGCAGGCAGGCACAGAGCCCGTCTGGCTGTGCCAGTTCACCCCTTTCCYGTGGGGCTGATCTTGGATCCTTCTCAGTGGGCAGCTCCTGCCTCCAGGGAGGGAGGGCAGTGCCAGTGGCCAGGGCAGGGGTTTGTGCTTGCAGTGACTGTTTCTCCTGTCCCAGTTTGGCAGCCTGGAGCAGAAGCTGGCTCTGGCAGAGCGCATCCGTGGGCATGTGCTGTCCCTGGCCCTGCAGATGTAYGGCTGCAGGGTGATCCAGAAGGCCCTGGAGTTCATCCCCCCAGACCAGCAGGTAATTGTAAGTTTCAATTTTAACTTTCTTCTTGATGTTTGATGTTCCTGAGCTGTCCCTTTTGTGCCTGGTGTTCCCTTGGTTTGGTTCCTGGCATGTTTGTGGTGTTCCTTGTGCGTGACGAGTCCGTGCCACTGTCCTTGGTTGTCCTTGTTGCCTCCTTGTTCCCCTTCCCTGGCCATGGGGCTGCTTCTCTGTTAATTCCCTGGAAGCAGATCGTGTATGTAGGGAAAACTGAAAATGAGGGTGAATTAAAAGAGATTTTTAAATCCCTTGAAGGAAGAGTTTTGCTTTTAATATTCACTGAGTTATTGCTATGTGGGTCAGCATCCTGCGCTCCTGCAGGGAGATGGATGAGGAGCTCCTCRTGCTGGCTTTGGAGAGATGTGGCTGATAGCCCCACTCAGAGCTCATTAATAAAGCACTTCCTCAAGGGCTTTAGGAACAATGAATTGAGATGAAAAATACGCTGGGCAGAAAGGGTTGGGAATGGTTGTAACAGGAATCTCAATGTAGGTTATGAAATTAAAAATATGAAAGAGGCTTTAGGAGTGGTCCCTCCCTTTAGGCTGAGCCTGAGCCAAGTGTGTCAGCAGGGCCATGCCCAGGCTCCAGCACTGCTGCTCCAAGGATTTACTGTCTCCTCCAGAGTGGCATTTTTCAGTACTCAGTGCTCCCAAAATTCCTGGGTTTGGTTCAGTTACAAAACTGAATTCACCCAGATCTTGTCAAAGCATTAAAATGCCCCAAAGTGTCATTTCTGTTTGTGAGTGAGGCTTCCACTCTGCACATGGGATACATAGCCATGTCTAAACTTCATTAATTCCTTAATTAGCACCTGTGTAAAATCCCAGCAAGTTCTGAGTTCAGAGCTGACCCTGTTTTAGTGACAGGTGACCCTGATAACCCAAAGAGTTCATGAACTTCGTGCATTTTAGATTTGCTTCTCTTGAGGGGAGCAGAGAGGAAAATGGGGRATGCACAGGAAAACTCTGGCTCTGTTAGGATTTCTTTAATTTGGATTCTTGGAAGAGGATGCTCACAGGAAGGAGGGCTTCATCTTCCTAGAGTCCCAGGATGGGTTGGGTTGGAATGGAGCTCCAAGCTCCAGTTCCAGGGCCCTCCCAGCAGGCCAGGCTGCTGATGGGGTGTCAGAGCAGGATTTTCCCTGCTGGTTTCTGTCCAGCCAAGCCTCACCTCCTGGCCACGGGAGCACCCTCACTCCCGTGCCATTCCTGCCCAGGCCAGCAGTGCCAGCTGTGCCCTCTGAGCTGGGGATGCTGGTGGTGCTTTCTGTTTGTGCTGTGTCCTCTGTAGAACGAGATGGTTCGGGAGCTGGACGGGCACGTGCTCAAGTGCGTCAAGGACCAGAATGGGAACCACGTGGTGCAGAAGTGCATCGAGTGTGTGCAGCCCCAGTCCCTGCAGTTCATCATTGATGCCTTCAAGGGACAGGTGAGGCCCTGCCCAGCTCCTGCTGCCAGCTTGGAACAGCCTCAGAGTGGCTGGGACTTCAGCTCCTGGGAATTCTCAGTTTTAGCAGCTGKTGCTTGCAGGGTTGATTCAGCCACGTGAGAGGGCAGAAACTCCTTGGTCACATCTGTGTTATCATTTCTGGGCAGAGTTGTCAGAGTGAAACCTCCTTGCAAGAGTCTGTTCTCCTGGAATACTGAGTATTTTTGAGTGATGAGGGAAATCAAGGCTCTCCCTAATGCATCTTCCAGTGAAGGTGGTGAGCAGAGTTTTGTGCTGCTGAGGTACCTTAGTCATGTCTAAACTTCATTAATTCCTTAATTATCACCTCACTTATGTAAAATCCCAGCAAGTTCTGAGCCCAGAGCTGTTCCCCTTTTATTGCCAGGTGACCCTGATAACCCAAAGAATTGGTGAACTTTGTGCATTTCAGATTCATTTCTCTTTGAAGGGAGCAGAGAGGAAAATGGGGGATGCACAGGAAGGCAAAGTTTCATTATGATCCCTGTCTGTGCAGGTGGCTTAGAGGAATGCTGAATGCTGATTCCCAGGGGCCTCAGAGCWGGGAAAAGGCAGGAGTTTCATCTAGAAATGGACAATTGTCCGTCACTCTCACTTTTTAATTGGTGTCCTCTCCTGAATTGATTATTGGGTATCAGTTGTGGCTGGCTTTACTCTGCCTGCCTCAGGTCCCAGTACAAAAGTGCTGCTTTTGGGGTGTTCCCAGCCTCAATTTAATTGGCTTTGCAGGGGCACTTTGAAGTTTTGAGGACTTGCCCCAGGGATGTGAGGACAGCCAGGGGCTGTTACAGCAGGAACCAGGAGCTGGGTGTTTAAGCAAAGTCAGGATTTGGTTGATTGGGTCAGAGCAAGCAGGATTCTGCCTGGAAACTTGCTCCTGATTAGAGTTTAGGCTTGGATTTTCCACTGGGAGTTTGGGAAGGCAGAAGCATCTCTGTGAGCTCAGCTGATGGCACTGACATTTCCTTGACCAGTTGTCGCAGTTTTATCTGAACCTTCACACAGCAGATTAAACTTAGCACCTCCAGATGATTTTCCTGCAGTTAATTGCACTCCAAGCCCTGTTTCCCTGCAGGGTTTACTCACCAGTTATTAAAAATGTGTGACTGTTGATTTAAACTTCAGTGCTTGGATTTGCTGCTGTTGTTAAATCAAAGCAACCAAACGGGACTTTGTGCTTCAGACAGCAAACAGAGCAGCAATAACAGAATGTGTCATGTTCTCACCCACAGATCTGCTAATCCATTAGAAATGAGAAAGATTCTTTATTGTCACTTCTCCTAAGCACTGTTAAGGCTTTTAAACAAATCCAAACAGTTGAGGAAAATCCTTTGCTGGGCATTTTTAACTTTTCTGGCTCRTAGCATTTCTTAAATAGCTTAAAATTTGTGCTGGCAAACAAYGTGCTGGAATTGTTTGGAAAGAATAACCAAGCTTCCAGCAATGCTTGGTTGTTCCAGAGGTGGTTTTTTTGATGAATTAAGAGGTTTTACCATCTGTTTTTTATAGAGGGGGATGCTGAGGCTTCCCCAGGTGGGGATGGGATGTGCCTGGGATCCCAGTGGGTGTTTCCCAGCTGGTGCTGCCTGGAGCTGGCATTCCCTGCAGGAAGCCTGGCAGTTTGTGGGATTCCCAGGACTGATGGCGTGTTGCTGGCTGTCCTCTGTCCCCAGGTGTTTGCTCTGTCCACGCACCCCTACGGCTGCCGGGTGATCCAGCGGATCCTGGAGCACTGTCTGCCCGAGCAGACCCTGCCCATCCTGGAGGAGCTCCACCAGCACACGGAGCAGCTGGTGCAGGTCAGTGGGTCMCCAGGTCACTGCTGAGTGCTGGGACAGCTSCTGCAGGGAGATTCCCACCTGGAGAAGGGRTGGGAGTGAGCRCAGCAGGCAGGAATTTCATCAGCACTGCCTGCTTTGGCCACGGGCACAGGTCTGGGGGTGCCAGGGGTGTTGGCACCTCCCTGCCTGAGGAGGCCCCRTGTCCTGGGGCTTCTCTCCAGTGCAGGGAAGAGCCAGGAGCTCTTCCAGGAGCTCCAGTGCAAGAGGGATGCCAGAGCTGATTCACTCCTTTTCCTTGGAGTGATCAGCTCCTGGCATCCCTCCTGGCTTTAAGAATTCAAAGTCACTGGAATTCTTAAAAAGAGTTGGTTCTGTGCTCACCCCCTCCTGGCTGCCTTCCCTCCTCCCTGCAGTCTCTGGGAGAACCTGGTGTGCCAGGGTTTTACACAGATTCTGCTCTTGGGGCCTGTGGAGAAAGCAGCAGACCCAGTCCTGGTGCAGTTCCCAAATTGCCACTCAGATCCCACAAACTGGTGAAATATGAGCTAAAAAATGGCAAACCCAGTGCTCATCCAGTTCCCAAATTCCCATTTAGGTCCCAAGGCACAAACTGGTGAAATATGAGCTGGTCCAGTGCCAAGTCCTGTGTGCTCAGCAGTGGGAAAGTGGGAAGAGGCTGGACATGGACATCAGGCCATGCCTGTGGTACCCTGAACTGGAAAATAAATATCCTGTGGTCTGAAAATTCCSAAATTTAGAGCAGTGTCCCATAGCCAGACCCATGGCACGTCCCTCCCGGACGTGGGATTTGGTAGGTTTGAACCTGGAGAGAGGGGAAAAAACCTGGGAATAAGCAGAATATGGACATTCCCCGTGCAAGGACATCATTTTGAGTTCTATAAGTAAGAAAATTTTTACAACAATGCATCATTTTACCACCTGGTACCACCCTAGAATGTACATTTTTTGCAGAAATAGAAAGTATTGAGCTGATTTGTACAGTAAATATTATAATTAATCTTTAGTTGAACTTCTGACTCGGAATGCACTTTGGGAATCAGTTTGCTGGGAATGCTTCTAGTCCCTTACCCACCTTTTGTGGCCGTTTCTGCTGTCTCCCACCCAGGATCAGTATGGGAATTACGTTATCCAGCACGTCCTGGAGCACGGCCGGCCTGAGGACAAGAGCAAGATCGTAGCAGAAATCAGAGGCAACGTGCTTGTGTTGAGTCAACATAAATTTGCCAGGTAGTGATTCCTTCCTTAAATTCTCCCTCTGGGAGCATGGATACATGGAGGAGCTGCAGAAGACTTAGGGGTGGGTGTAGGGGAGGTGAAAGTGACTTTTGCTTCATAAGAAATGTTTTTTATAGTAGTTATAAACTGAAGTGTGTCAGCCAGTGTGTCATGGAGGAGGATGGACATGTGGAAGGGTAGCTCTAATCCAAGCTCCTGAATTTAACCAGGAATTCTTGTGTATTTTGCTTTATCTGGTTTATTTTCATGGGGTTTAAGTTGTCACTACCCCTTGGATAGTCAGAACATTCACTGCCCTGGGATGCTGTGTCCAGCCACGGGGAGATTTGGGTAATCAGTGCACCAACAATCCATCATCCCACTTTTCCCAGGGGAATTTCCACTCACAGTCATTCCCAGCTCTTTGCTGTGTCCCTTTGGAGTCACACCCAGAGACCCCTCCAAGAGGAGTGCAGCACTCCCAGATGCTGCAGGGCCACACGTGGGTGAGGCAGGATCCAGGTATTTGTGATGTCAGGACAAAGCACTGCTTCCCACGTGGGTGAATCCCTGCTGGATGAGCTTCCAGCCCTCAGAACATGAGTGCAGAGCTCTTCAAAGGCTCAAAATTCCCCCTTGCTCTGATGAGAGTACCCATGGACACGAGGGAAGTGGAACATTAATGAGAATTAGGAGAGCGTGGTCTTCACGTTGTTATTTCAGGTTCTTCCTCCCTGCTTTGCCTGGTTCTTTTTTCCCAAACTTCTTTCCAGCTGGATCATTAATTAGTGGAGGGTCCCCTGAGCTGAGCAAACCCTCTGGGTGATGCTGTGAGTCAGGCAGGGGTGTGGGATGAGCCCAGCACAGCTCGTGGTCCCCTTTCATGTACCCTACTTCTGGCTCTCCAGAGAGCTCAGGCTGCTCATTAATATRTTCAGGAATTCTGGAAATCCTCTGCTTGGCTGAGATTTTTCATTCCTGAACCAGCATTTCTGTGTTGTTCTAACCTTGGATGTCCATTCCCACCACGTTCCAGTGGGGAGAAAATCAAAACAACAACTTGGCTTCTCTTGTGAGAGTGGACACTGACCTCATAGAGCGTCACTGGACACTGGCCTGAGCTGGTCCAGTTCCCAAATTCCCCCTCAGATCCCAAGGCACAAAYTGGGGTGAAATAGGAGCTGGTCCAGATCCCAAATTTTCCCACTGAAGATCCCAAATCCTGTTTGACATTGCTGAGCTCTGCCAGCACAAATCCCCTGCCCTTGTAGCAGCACGTGAGATCTTCTTAGGGCTGGGTGAAAAGGTTCAAGGAGACATCCCGTGCTCAGGTCCCTGCTCTGTTCCCAGTTCTCTGCTCCTGTTCCCAGTTCCCAGTTCCCTGCTCCATTCCCAGTTCCTGTTCCCATTCCCAGTTCCTGTTCCCATTCCCACTTCCCTGCTCCCATTCCCACTTCCCTGCTCCATTCTAACTTCCCTGCCGAGTTCCCTGCTCCATTCCCAGTTCCTGTTCCCAGTTCCTTGCTCCTGTTCCCAGTTCCCATTCCCAGTTCCTGTTCCCATTCCCTGTCTCCATTCCCCATCCCCATTCCCATCCCATCCCCATTCCCATCCCATTCCCGTTCCCATCCCCATTCTCATCCCCATCCCTGCTCCATTCCCAGTTCCCTACTCCCATTCCCAGTTCCCTGCTCCATTCCCAGTTCCCTGCTCCCATTCCCAGTTCCCTACTCCATTCCCAGTTCCCTGCTCCCATTCCCAGGACCCCACTCCATTCCCAGTTCCCGTTCCTAGTTCCTTGCTCCCATTCCCAGTTCCCATTCTCGTTCTTGTTCCCATTCCTAGTTCCCATTCCCAGTTCCTATTCCCTGTTCCCATTCCCAATTCCCACTCCCAGTTCCCATTCCCCATCCCAGTTCCCAGTTCCCATTCCCCATCCCATTCCCTGTCCCCATTCCCCGTCCCCATTTCCCATCCCTATTCCCGTTCCCATTCCCCATCCCCTCCCCACTCCCAGTTCCCATTCCTAGTTCCCATTCCCCATCCCCATTCCCAGTTCCCAGTTCCCATTCCCATTCCCCATGCCCATCCCCATCCCCATTCCCAGTTCCCGTTCCCAGTTCCCAGTTCCCGTTCTCAGTTCCCAGTTCCCGTTCCCAGTTCCCAGTTCCCATTCCCATTCCCCATGCCCATCCCCATTCCCAGTTCCCATTCCCAGTTCCCAGTTCCCATCCCGTTCCGCCCTGACGCCGCCGTGTCCCCGCAGCAATGTGGTGGAGAAGTGTGTGACGCACGCGTCGCGCACGGAGCGGGCCATGCTCATCGACGAGGTGTGCACCATGAACGACGGCCCCCACAGTGCCTTATACACCATGATGAAGGATCAGTACGCCAACTACGTGGTGCAGAAGATGATCGACGTGGCAGAGCCRGCCCAGAGGAAGATTGTCATGCACAAGGTGGGCACTGGGGCTGGGGAGGGGCAGCCYGGCACTGCTGGGCGTGCAGGGAAGTGATGGCAGAGCGGTTGGAGTGTTTCAGTGCCTGGGAGGTGGAAATTACGGAAGGGTTTGGGCTGGAAGGGACCTCAAAACTCATCCTGCTCCACCCCAGGGACACTTCCGCCGTCCGAGGTGCTCCAGCCCCAATGTCCAGCCTGGCCTTGGGCACTGCCAGGGCTCCAGGGGCAGCCMCAGCTGCTCTGGCAATTCCAGCCCAGCCCCTGCCCACCCTG
>JACDOX010000285.1:31519-41544 GCA_014549065.1 Cardinalis cardinalis
CTCTGTGTCCCCCATCTTTGTCCCTCTGTGTCCCTCTGCCTGTGTCCCCCATCTTTGTCCCTCTGTGTCCCCCATCTTTGTCCCTCTGTGTCCCCCATCTCTGTCCCTCTGTGTCCCCCATCTCTGTCCCTCTGTGTCCCCCATCTCTGTCCCTCTGTGTCCCTGGGGCTGTGTCCCTCTGGCTCTGTGGGCAGTGTTCCTGTGGCCTGTGCCCCTCTGCCTGTGTCGGTGTGTCCCAGTGTGTCCCCCTGCCTGTGTCCCCCACCTGTGTCCCTGCAAGCTGTCCCTCTTTGTCCCTGTGGGCTGTGACCTGCTGCTTGTGTCCCTCTGTGTCCTCCTGCCTGTGCTCCTCTGTCCCTCTGTGTCTGTCCATGCTGCTTGTGTCCCTTGGTCTGTGTCCCTTTGGCAGTGTCCCTCTGTGTCCCTTGGGCTCTGTCCCTCTTGCTCCATCCCTGTGGGCTGTGTCCCCCTGCCTGTGTCCCTGTGACAGTCCCTGTGTCCCTGCTGGATGTGTCCTTGCTGGATGTGTCCTTGTGCCTATGGCTGCCAGCCCCACCTGTCCCTCCATGTCCCTCCAAGGCCACTGGTGCCACTGTGCTGGTGCCACCTCGGAGCCCACAGCCATTCTTCAAATCCTGTTTCTCACTTTTAATTGAGTTGTGGTGTGACACTTGCCAGAATCCTGGGATCTCTGAGGCTGGAAAAGCCTCCCAAGGCCACTGAGTGCAGCCTGTGCCCCATCCCCACCTTGTCCCCAGCAGAGCCCTGAGTGTCACCTCCAGGAATTCCTTGGACACCTCCAGAGATGGGTGCTCCAAACCTCCCTGGGCAGTTYCAATGCCTGACCACCTTTTCCATGGAGAAGAATCCTCCTGATATGCCACACTCCCATGGCTTAGCGTTACCCTGCAGTGTGTGAATGCACAGCCATCCCAGGAGCTCAGATTTATCCAGAATGAAGCCGTTTGGAATGAAATCTGCCTTGCTGCCATCCCTGTGCCTGCTGCTCCAGGGGCAGGGAGCCCTGGCACAGGGAATATCTTCATTTTCCTGCTTTTAAAGGTCACATTTGCAGGGCTGCAGAATGGCAGTGGATGGAAAATAACAGGCTTTAGATGGGGGTGGGGCTGAGGGGATTTTAATTTCCTTCAGTGACATTTGTTGGGGTTACTTGATGAAGAAGCCCAGGTACAGCCAGAGAAATGAAATMCTGACTGACCCAGGCATGGAAAAGCTGAGATTTATTTATTTTGAATAATGTCAGGTATTCAAATGCTAATGAAGTTTTTTTTTTTAAATTATATTTAAGCATCTTTGACTAAACCAGACTGATTTTTCTGTAAGCAATGGGAATTTGTGTGAGGGAGCTGCTTTGACCTCCACATGCATGGAATCAACACAAACAGCTGGAATAATCCTCAGGGATGTTAATTCTTGGGTTTAGGAGCCACTCAGAGTCTTTCCTTTAACCCCAAATCTGTTTTAGTGCAAAAGAAATGCTAAAGATAATTAAATAAAGGTATCTGGCAAGGGATACACCCAATTTATCTGTGGCAGCAGAAGGGCCCTGGATTTGTTAATCCATAACAGAGAGTTGTGTATTAAAGAAAAAATACTAATTATTGTTCCTAACGTTTCTTACTTTCTTTTTCCCATGGAGCAAAGCCTTTGGATGAAATGCAAATTAGATTATCAGTGGGGCTGTCAAAAATAGCTCAGGGTTGACAGCTAAGTGGGCCTGAGTGAWTGTGATTTCAGCTGTGATCCCAGGCTGCAGGAAAGCCTGGAGAAATGGAGCCAGGGGCTGTGGGAATGGCTGCTGGTTGTGGAAAACAGCAGCTTGGGATGGGGCTAAAAACGGGATTTTATTCAAGTTTTCACTTAAAAAAATGAAATTGAAAAGTGATTTTAACAGTTGTGTCAGTAAAGAGAAAGTGAAAGGGATGAAGCTGGACAGAGAAGGAATGGTTGGAATTGGGGCTTCTCTCTCCTGCTGGGCCCAGGAGTGATTCCTGCTGGGAATGGGGGGCCAGGTTGGATTTGTGCTTTGGGAATGGGGTCCCTGGAGKGGAACAGGAATGTCAGGGACTGGMGGCTGAGCTGCTGAGGCAGGAGCARTTGGAGATGAGGTCCTTGGGTAGGGGCAGTGGTGGGATGTGGCCACCCTTGGAGCAGGGAATGCTGCACATCCACTTGGAGAGGAGAAAATGGTAAATCATGGAATCCTGGAATGCTTTGGGTTGGAGAACCCTTGAATCCCACCCAGTGCCACCCCTGCCATGGCAGGGCCACCTCCCACTGTGCCAGGTGCTCCAGCCCCARTGTCCAGCCTGGCCTTGGGCACTGCCAGGGCTCCAGGGGCAGCCACAGCTGCTCTGGCAATTCCAGCCCAGCCCCTGCCCACCCTCACAGCCAGGAATTCCTTCCCAATATCCCACCTGACCCTTCCCAGGCAGTGGGAATCCATTTCATTCAAAGCCCCAGTGCAGAATCCCACTGGGAATTGGGGAACACGGCCTGGATTCCAGAATTGTGTGATGCTGATGCCTTGGGAAGGCTGCCCTAGGACAGAGACCAGACTGAGCTAAAGAATAAAGCAGGGATTTATTAAAAGGATAAATTAAAAGGATAATGGATCCATGGTGGATCCATTAAGGATTAAAAGGATCCATGGATCCACCTTGGGCAGCACAAGAGCCCAAGATGAACCAAAATGGTCACAAAATGCACGACCAGTCGCGAGGTCTCTCACTTTGATCAGTTCTGCTCAATTTTCATSTTGCAGTTCATTGTCCAATTACAGCTCCAGCCCATCCAGTCCCATCTTGCTTGTTTTTCTCTCTCCAGCCCACGTTGTTTGTGCTCTTGGGCCTGACATTTGGATCATTTGTCCTTGGTGCCCAGCTGGAGCAGGAATTGTTTTGTCTCCCTGCTCTGTGCACAGAGCTCACCATCCCATAATATAAATCCCTGGCCCACACACCAAAGCAGAATCTGAAAAATACAAAATCCAAACCTGAGGCATCCGTACCAGCCGAGACTTCTGGGGTCTGGGGGAGTTGGTTTGACCCAGGGGATGGGTGTGACCCCACTCAGGTTCCTAAATCCTGAGGGGGGCAGGACACGGGGCAGAGCTGGGGCTCTGCTGTTCATGGAATGTTCAGTTGGAGTTCGGAGCTTCACTGTGGGACCAGGACACRGGGGAGGGTTGGAGCTGTGCTTTTCATGGAGCTGGAGCCTCAATCCAAGGCCAGGACACAGGGGAGGGTTGGAGCTGTGCTTTTCATGGARYTGGAGCCTCAATCCAGGGGATCCAGGGGCAGGACACAGGGAAGAGCTGRGGCTGTGCTGTTCATGGAATGTTGAATTGGAATTGTGAGCTTCTGTGTAGGAGCAGGACATGGGGAAGAGCTGGGGCTCTGCTTTTCACAGAATATTTAGTTGGAGTTTAGAGCTTCAGTGTGGGACCAGGACACAGGGAAGGCTTGGAGGAGAGTTGTTCATGGAATGTTGAATTGGAATTTGGAGCTTCCATGTGGGAGGAGGACGCAGGGAAGGCTTGGAGTTGTGCTTTTAAAGGAGCTGCAATCCAGGGGCAGGACACAGGGCTCTGCTTTTCATCGAACTGGAGCTTCAGTCCAGGAGCTGGACATGGGGAAGGGCTGGGGCTGTGCTGGTCATGGAATGTTGAATTGGAATTTGGAGCTTCCATGTGTGAGCAGGACATGGGGAAGGGCTGGAGCTGTGCTGGTCATGGAATGTTGAATTGGAATTTGGAGCTTCCATGTGTGAGCAGGACATGGGGAAGGGCTGGGGCTGTGCTGGAGTGCTGGGATGGAGAGCAGGGGAAGGGGCATTTTTAATTCTCTCTTCTTCAATCCCATTTTTTTGCTGCTTTGCCCCAGATCCGGCCCCACATCGCCACGCTGCGCAAGTACACCTACGGCAAGCACATCCTGGCCAAGCTGGAGAAATACTACATGAAAAATGGGGTGGATTTGGGGCCCATCTGTGGCCCCCCCAATGGCATCATCTGAGCGGGGGCTGCTCCAGAGGCACTCCAGGATCCCAGGAATCCACCAGGAATCCACCCCAGAACCCACCCACACCACCCGCCACGGTTGCTAAAAAAACACAAACAAACAAAACCCACAAAAAAAAAAAAACAAGCAAAGAAAAGCAGAAAAAAAAACCACAAAAAAAAAGAGAAGCCTTTGTAAATTTCTTTAATTTTATTATGCATAACATGTACTAATTATTTTTTTTAATTAACTAATTGCCCTGCTGTTTTACTGGTGTATAGAATTCTTGTACATAGGTCTCAGATGTACATGGAAGGCCACATTTTTGTTCACTGTTGTATCTATATTCCAAATGTGGAGACTTTCAGGGTGGTTGGTTTGAAGACAACAAACAAAACAGGAAAAAAAACCCTGTTTTTAATTCATCCTTTTTTGCAAATACCTTTTTTTGGGGTTTTTTTTCCTCCTTTTAGCCCAAAAATCAGCAAGAAGTTGGAATTTTAGTTCAGTGACACCACTGGTAGAAATACTAAAAAGAGAAAAATTCAACTTGCTAAAGTTTGTTTTTAAACAAAGACACCAAAATTCCGATTTTGGGACTTTTTAATGGCTTTATTTCTATTTTATTTGTGACTGACATGCTGAAGGAGGGAGCTTAGCTGGCGTTTTGAGAAAACACCCAGAGATGATCTACAAGTGGAGGATTTTTGGGGATTTTTATGCCCACTCCTCTGTTCACCTGGAGAGACACAATTTGATTATTTAGCATGAGGAAAAACAAAAAAATCCAACTCGGCTTTGGTCTTGCTTCTATAAATATATAGTGTATACTTGGTGTAGACTTTACATATATAAAAATTTGTAGTATTTTCTTGTTTTGATGTCTGATCTGTATCTATAATGTACCCTAGTAGTGGAACATACTTCTGACTGTACAATTGTACATTTGTAAACCTCTGTAATGTAAATGTGGAGAAGTTTGAATCGACATAAAACCCGTTTTTTGGTAAGAAAACAGGAAAAAAAAAAGAATTTAGCAAAACCTGTGCATTTCAGTGTATATTCACACCTTTTATGGTCGTAGCATATAGTGTTGTATATTGTAAATTGTAATTTCAACCAGAAGTAAATTTTTTCTTTTGAAGGAAATGTTCTCTTTATACAGCCTAGTTAATGTTTAAAAACAAAAAAGGAAGAAAAATAAACTGCTTGGTTTTATTTGTCACCTAGTTGGACGGTAGAGATCCTTTCTAAATGTTCTACAGACCTGATTCAGTTCCAAATAGTGTTTTTTTGAATCTTACAAAGTAATGTTTTGCTTCTTTTGTGACAGTAAGAAACAAAAAGTGCAAAAGTACAGCCCCCTCCTAGTTTTCCTTACAATCAGAGCCCCTTTTCACCTTGTAAAGTGTGAATCACCTCCCCCTTTTTTGTACAGAAGATGAACTGTATTTTGCATTTTGTCTACTTGTAAGTGAATGTAACATACTGTCAATTTTCCTCGTTTGAATATAGAATTGTAACACTACACGGTGTACATTTACAGAGCCTTGTGTATATTTCCAATGAACTTTTTTGCAAGCACACTTGTAACCATATGTGTATAATTAACAAACCTGTGTATGCTTCTGCCTGGGCGACTATTTTTTGTAACTCTTGTGTAGATTGTCTCTAAACAACGTGTGATCTTTATTTTGAAAAATACAGAACTTTGGAATCTGGCTCGGGGTTTCATGGAATTGTTTGTTGGAGTTTGGAGCCTCAATCCAGGGGACAAGGGGAAGAGCTGGAGCTCTGCTTCTCATGGAGTGTTGAATTTTCATGGAGTTCGGAGCTTCACTCCAAGGGCAGGAGCAGGACACAGAAGAGCTGGGGCTCTGTTTTTCATGGAATGTTGAATTGGAGTTTAGAGCTTCATTCCAAAGGCAGGAGCAGGACACAGGGAAGAGCTGGGACTGTGCAGTTCATGGAATTGGAGCCTCAGTCCAGAGACAAGACGCAGGGAAGAGCTGGGGCTCTGCTTTTCATGGAATGTTTTGTTGGAGTTTGGAGCTTCAGTCTGGGGGCAGGAGCAGGATGCAGAGAAGAGCTGGGGCTGTATTTTTCATGGAATTGGAGCCTCAACCCAAGGCCAGGACACAGGGACGAGCTGGGGCTCTGCTTTTCATGGAATGTTATTTTGGAGTTTGGAGATTTGCTGTGGGACCAGGACACAGGGAAGGCTTGGAGGAGAGCTGTTCATGGAATGTTAAATTGGAATTTGGAGCTTCCATGTGGGAGCAGGACACAGGGAAGGGCTGGAGCTGTGCTTTTCATGAAATTGGAGCCTCAATCCAGGTGCACAGGGAAGAGTTGGGGCTGTGTTTTTCATGGAATGTTAGAGTTTGGAGCTTCACTCCAAGGGTAGGAGCAGGACACAGGGAAGGCTTGGAGCTGTGCTGGTCATGGAATGTTGAATTTGAGTTTGGAACTTCACTGTGGGACCAGGACACAGGGAAGAGCTGGGCTGTGCTGGAGGGTGAGGATGGAGAGCAGGGAAAGGGGCGTTTTTAATGACATTTCTGTCTTTTCGAGTCTGATGTGCTGAAGGAGGGAGCTGAGCTGGTGTTTTCTGGGGGGAGAAAACACCCAGAGATGATTTTAAAGCGCAGCACTGGGGGCCCATGCTGAACAGGCTCCATGGGCACAGGGATGGGGGATTCTCCTGAGATCCCACCTGCAGAGCTGCCCCAGCCCTGGAGCCCCCAACATCAAGGATTTGGAGCTGCTGGAGAGAGCCCAGAGGAGCCCACGGAGCTGCCGCAGGGCTGGAGCCCCTCTGGAGTCTGGGCTTCAAACCCACCCTTTCCGCGTGCTAAGCCAAAATAAGTAATTTCCTGTAAAACGGGCGTTTTCTTGCCCTCCATCCCTTGGCCACACGTGACCCTGCCTCCACAAGTTCCCAGATTCATCAGCATTCGTGAACCATTCCCGCCCCTCAGCAGGGCCAGCACCCCTGGGACCCCACTTTGCTATTGATCTGTTCCTGTACTGGGATTGATCTGGGACCCCACACTGGGATTGATGTGGGACCCTGTACTGGGATTGATCTGTTCTGTACTGAGACTGATCTGGGACCTCACACTGGGATTGATGTGGGACCCTGTACTGGAATTGATCTGTTCCTGTACTGGGATTGATCTGGGATCCCCACATCAGGACTGATCTAGGACCCCACACTGGGATCCATCTTTTCCCACACTGGAATCCATCTTTTCCCACAGTGGGATTGATCTGTTCTCACCCTGGGATTGATCTGAGACCCCACGCTGGGATTTATCTGTTCCCACACTGAGATTGGTCTGGAATCCCCACACTGGGATCGATCTGGGAACCTGTACTGGGACTGATCTGGGACCTCATACTGGGGCTGACCTTTTCCCACCCCCTTGTTGTGGAGTTCAGCAGAATTGGGGTTCGACTCCATTTCTGCCCAGCGTTTCTGCCCATTCTGTGTCCCAGCATGGCTCTGAGCCACCAGGGGCACGGACACTCAGACTTTGGGGTTTTAGAGCTCTTTGGGTGTCTCTGAGCTCTTCACCACCTCATTTACCTGGTGGTGCCTGTGGAGCTCAGTCAGCCACAGGTTTGGGGACAAACACGGTGAAAACGAGGGAGACAAACCTCTTTTTTAATGTTTAATTCAGCATTGAGTGTTCCATTCCGGCTGCAGAGGAAGGGGAGCGTGCTCAGGCTCTGTGTTCGTTCCCCAGAGTCTTGCGGGTCCGGGGCCAGCCCTGGCGCCGTTCGCATCCCGGGGAGTTCGGGAATGGGATCAGAGCTGCTGGCCCTGCCGGGGGACAGAGGGGACACGGCCGGGAAGGACACGGGGACTCCGTGCTGGCCCTGCCGGGGGACAGAGGGGACACGGCCGGGAAGGACACGGGGACCCYGGGCTGGCCCTGCCTCGGTCCCTCCTGGGCACGGCTGGTGATTGCTGCTGGAGAAGGCGTGTGAAGGGATCTGTCATTCCAATCGGGACCTGTCACCCCAACCAGGACCTGTCTCCTCAGCCGGGATCCCCTGTGCCACCCCCTGTCCCATCGCTCTGCCCAGACCAGAGGGGACACGAAGGGACGGAGCTGCCGCCGTCACCGAGGGCGCGGGGGACAAGGCCCCGCTGGCAGCGCCCCCCGCCCGCCCCCAGCTCCTCCTGTGGGGTCGCACAAAGCCCCGCCACCCTTCAGGGGCCACCCCTGGGGTGCCAGCGCTCGCTGGGGACCCGCGGGGACCCTGCGGTCCTGGCCCGGTCCCTGCAGGGGTGGCGGCGGCCACGGCGGGGCGGTGCAGGCCCAGCAACGGGCCCGGGCCGGGCGGGGCCTGTGTGGGGACAGCGGGGCCCGTGTGGGGACAGCGGGGCCCGTGTGGGGACAGCGGCCCTGCCTGGGGACATCCCCGGTACCGGGACCCTCTGTGTTGGGTCAACAGCCCTGTCTGGGGACATCCCTGGTACCAGGACCCTGTCCCTGGGACCCCCCAGCACCGGTGGCCCCCTGGCCACGATCCCCCCTACATGGCACCCACCTGTGTCCCCGGGACCCCCCTGCCTTCTGACACCCCCGGCTCGGTGTCCCCACTGTCCCTGAGCCCCCCCGGTGTCCCCGGGACTCCCCCACCCCAAAGCCACCTCCTGTCCCCGGGCGCCCCCCGGCCCCAGGGACACCCCCGGACCCCCTCTCTGGGACCCCCCTGCTCTGGGGCCACCCCGCTGTCCCGGGGATCCCCCCACTCTGGGACACCCTCCCCTCCCCCGGTGTCCCTGGAATGTCCCCGGGACCCCTTTTCACCCCCTGCCCCGGGGACCCCTCCCCACCTTTCCCTGGGTTCTGCTCCCTCTTCCCATTTCTCACTCCTTCTATAAATGCAYTTAAAAATTCTAATTTGGATTCTGCTAATTACGGGACAGTTAAAACCCAGTGGATTCACTCAGGTGGGGGCCCCCAGAGCCCCCCGATGTTTCCCACTCCCCCCCGGGTGTTCCCTGAGTTCCCAGTCCCGGGGCAGTGGGAGGATCCTCGGGGGGATCTGTGGGGAGCTGAGTCCCGGCTCCCCCAGCCCGAGGGGGTTCCGCTCCATTTTTGGCTGAATTTGGCTGATTTTCCCTCCTTTGTCCCAGTAACCCCCCTGCCCCCCCGAGCCCCTCCCGGGCTGTATTTTGCGGGTAAATGAGGGGATTTAGGGGAGTTCGAGTCTATTTCTAGGCCTGTCAGGAAAGGAGGAATTCCACGTGTGGAAATGGCTCATTCCCACCCCATCCCAGCTCGCCCGCAGCCTCACCACCCCCAGGGGTGACCAAACGCCCAAATTCAGAGCGGAGCCGCTCCCGGGACACCCGGCAGGTGTGGGGGTGTCACCGCCATGGTCCCGCAGGTGTGGGGGTGTCACCGCCATGGTCCCGCCCTCTGATCCCGCCGCCCTCCCGGCCTCTGAGTGGGGAAACTGAGGCTGGCTCAGCTGTGGGCCCGGGAGTGACTCCCGGAATGCCCGAAGGTTTCCCCCTCCCATCCATCCCTGGGTACCCCCCCGGTGTCCCAAACACCATCTTGGCCCCCCCCATCTAATCCTGGGTGTACCCAGCTGCCCCCAGACCCTCCCAGCACCCCCTGGATCTCCCTGATTTGCCCCAGATACCCCCCCACACACCCCGGGCTGCCCCCAGTTTGCCCCAGTGCATTCCTTCACCCATCCCAGTGCACTCCACCTGTCCCAGACCCCTCCCCAACTGTCCCTGCTCACCCCCCAGTCTGCCCCAGGTGCCCCCTTCCCATCAGGCTCCCCCTCTTTAACCCACACCCACCTAATCTACCCCAATCCCCCCTTGTGCTCCCCAGTCGTCCCCTCCCAAGGTCCCCCAGTCTGCCCCAGACCCCTCCCACATRTCCCCATGGTCTCCCTCATCCACCCCACGTCGCCCCCATCCATCCCCAGGTTCCCAACCTGCCTCCGCACGTCCCCCACGCTCCT
>JACDOX010000285.1:60656-81317 GCA_014549065.1 Cardinalis cardinalis
CCCAGCTCTCCCAGCCTGGCTCCAGAGGGGCTCCAGCCCTGCAGCAGCTCCGTGGGCTCCTCTGGGCTCTCTCCAGCAGCTCCAGGTCCTTCCTGTGCTGGGGACAGACCCCAAGGTGGGAGTGGAATCTGGTCTGGATTGCTCGGGAACGGGGAGGAGGAGGAGGCTGGAAAAGTCTCCAGGAGCTCTGGAAAGCCAMACTCTGCTCCCAGGGTGCCCATGTGGGTCCTGGTGTGCAGCCCGTGGTGCTGGCAGGGCTCCCCTGTGCTCCAGCCAAGGGATATTTCTGCCCCACGGGGACACGAGGGAGAACAAAACATCCCCATCCCCGCGCCCCTGCAGCACCCGCGGCCCAGCCGCGCGAGTGCGGCTCCTCCTCCTCTTCCTCCTCCTCTTCCTCCTCCTCCTCTCTCCGCCCCCAGCACATCCCAGGACGCAAACCCTGCAATCCCCACCTGCGAGGGTCCCCACGGGGCCACCAGCCCATCTGCTCCTGGCCACGCTTGGCCAAACCCTCCTGAGTCACCCAGGGCTCGTTTTTGGCATCCATCGCTCTGGGCTCCTGGTTTCACATCTCCCTCCGCAGTTTTCGAAAAAAAAAACCCCAAAAAACAACCCATTAAAAAATAAGTCATCATTATAAAAAGCCAATATATAATATTGTTTATTGTGGATTGTATATTATGTATMTATATTATGTATATTATGTACATTATATATTGTATAATATATAATAACAATTTCAAACCCTAAAACCCTACCAAAAAAATTACACCAAGTTTATTTCTGCCTCAGCTTACCTCAAACATAACATTAAAACAATTAAACCAAAGTATTAAATAAAATTTTAAAATTGATACTACTTCCATTACAATTAATAACATAATAATAAATATTAATACTGTCAAACATACAACSTTACAAAATCACCACCAATTTTCTTTTACTAACACATAGACATAATTATAAAAACTTTAAAAAATTATATAAATTTATCTAACCATTCAAAATCCATCCACAAGCAAGYTCAAAACAGAAAAAATTTAACAAATCAAATTAAAACAAACAATAAATCATAATTAAACAACTTATTTTAAAAATAGAGTTTTATTCCTTAAGTAAAAAAAWTTTACAAATAAAAATTTATATACATTAATTATTATAGTAACAATGTTAATAATGATACCTTATGCACTTCACTACACACAACAATCCATAAACAAAACCATCAAGAAAGTTTTTCCCATTCAAGAGAGAGGGGGGAAATGTGGGAAAATAAATTTATAGAAAACTCTCAAAACCCAACAAAATACTCCCATAGCATGCATCTGTATCCAAACCTGGAGGTAAGAAATACTTAAAAATACCACAGAAGAAGACAAGCATTGTGAAGAGAAAAATAAAACTAAAACCAAGTTTTATAAATTTTCTGTAAATCCATTTCCCACAGTTTTTTCCCCGTCTTAGTGAACGGGAACCCTCCAGGTGTGCAGTGCCAGCAGCAGTGACCTGTTCTGCACACTCTGCTGGGACAGGGACAGCAAACCTGGCCTGGGAGCCAGCAGGGAGATAAACCCGGGATTTGGTAAAACCTGGCCTAGGAGCCACTAGGGAGATAAACCCGGGGTTTGGTAAAACCTGGCCTGGGAGCCAGCAGGGAGATAAACCCGGGATTTGGTAAAACCTGGCCTGGGAGCCAGCAGGGAGATAAACCCGGGATTTGGTAAAACCTGGCCTGGGAGCCAGCAGGGAGATAAACCCAGGATTTGTTGAGCCCTGGAGGGAAGGCTGAGGCGGGCCCAAGGCTGGGTCCAGCCCTGGTCCAGCAGCTCCATCCCCTCCGTGCCTCGGGGACAGCCTTTAGGCAGGGCTGTTGTGAGGGGACAAGGGAAAATGGCTTTAAAATAAAATAGGGAGATTCAGATGAGGTCTAGGAGGGAAATTATCKGCAGTTAGAGCAGTGGGACACTGGGACAGGATTGCCAGAGCAGCTGCGGCTGCCCCTGGAGCCCTGGCAGTGCCCAGGGCCAGGCTGGACTCTGCGGCTTGGGGCTCTCAGGACAATGGGAGGTGTCCCTGACAGGGCAGGGGTGGCACTGGACGGGATTTCAGCTCCCTCCAACCCAAACCACTCCATGAATCCAYGATCCCAAGGTGCAGGTTGGTGGGACACCCCTGGGCTGGTGGGATTTAACCCAGCCCAGAGGGTGCAGAGGATTCTGTGCAGCTCCTCCCCGCCTGCTTTTCCTTGGAATTTGGTGGCTCCCAGGTGTGGAGCAGCCTGGTGCCAGCAGTGCCCGACCAGCTCTGGCAATGCACCCGGGGCTGCGGCCTGGGGCTGCTCCTGGGCTTTCTGTGGAGCTTTCCTTGAGTATTCCCGTGCCATTCCGCAGGGAGGAGGGCACTTCGCCCCCCAGGAGCGCCTCAGAGCTGCCACAGCCCCACCCCGAGGCCCACCCCCTCCAAAGCTCCAGGCGTCTGTCCCCTGCTTTGGGACACTCCCCCTCCCCCCTGGCTGTCCCGGAGCCATCTGGGCCCTGCAGGAGCAGCCCCTGCTCAGCCCCGGAGCCCGGAGYGGATCAGGAACCCTGAATCCATGGGGGAATGTGCCATGAGGGGCTCAGCCCCAGGCAGGATCCCCCTCAGAGCCTCCCCRTGTCCCCAGAGGGGCTGCCTTGGGACACTCCTCATTTTGGGGTCCTGGGGTGGCAGGGGTGGGTTGCAGCTGCAGGGCTGACTTTGGAGCCAGGTGCATCCATGGAAAGAGAGGGAAAATCTCCCAAGGGCATCTCCCAGCTGTGTTTTGGGGAGGTTTGGGCCAGAGCCACCTGCCATGGCTGGGATTAGGATGAAGGATCTCAGAACGGCTTTGGTGGGAAGGGAATTTAGGGATCATCCTGTTCCAGCCCTGACACCTCCCACTGTGCCAGGTGCTGCAGCCCCAATGTCCAGCCTGGCCTTGGGCACTGCCAGGGCTCCAGGGGCAGCCACAGCTGCTCTGGCAATTCCAGCCCAGCCCCTGCCCRCCCTGCCAGGGAACAATTCCCAATTGCCAAGATCCCATCCAGCCCTGCCATTCCTCTGGCACTGGGAGCCATTCCCTGGGAACGGGGCTCCTGCCCCTGTGCTCTGTTGGATCCCCGGGAAGGTTCCCCTGGCTGGACACTGTCGCTGCTGCCACCGCGGCTCCGGTGGCTCCGTGTGGCCGCTGTCGCCGTCTGAGCGGTGCCGTAATTCCCGGTAATCCCCGGAGCGGCTCCGGCCTCACCTGGGGCCGGCGCTCACCGGAGGGTCAGAGCGGGCAGGGCCGACGCCGCAATCGGATTAGGGAGATAAACCGAGGGGACAGAGGGACAGGGGGACAGAGGGACAGGAGGGGCTGGGGGACAGGAAGGACGGGGGGACAGAGGGACAGGGAGACAGGGGAAAGAGGGATGGGGGGACAGGAGGGGCAGGAGGGAGAGAGGGACAGGAGGGAGATAGGGACAGGAAGGACAGAGGGACGGGAGGGACAGAGGGACAGGGAGACAGGAGGGACAGAAGGACAGGAAGGACAGAAGGATAGGGGACAGGAGGGACAGGAAGGACAGAAGGACAGAGGGACAGAGGAACAGAGGGACAGGGTTACAGTAGGAACAAAAGGAGCTGCTGGCGCCTGGGGATGGGCACTGGGCCATGGGGGTGGCCATCAGCGGCTGGGTGTCCCGGGTGACAGCGGTGTCACCCTCAGGGCAGGGTGGCCTTTGCCCTCTCGGGCCGTTCCCGGTTTGTCGGGGCTGCTGATGGTGGCACTGGGGGTGCTCTGGGCCGGGGGGAGCTCTGTGCACATCGGGGGGGGGTCGGGACATTTCTGCTCTCCCTGGGTRAAGCCTTGAGGTCCCTGGGCCACCTCACTCCTGGCATCCAGGGAGAGGAGTTTCCTGGAGGGCTTTCCTGAGAGKTTTTCCTGGAGGATATTTCTSTAAGTTTTTCCTGKRGAGTTTTCCTGTAGGGTTTTCCTGGAGAATTTTCCTGGAAGTTTTTCCTGGAGAATTTTCTTGGAAGTTTTTCCTGGAGGATTTTTCTGTAGGGTTTTCCTGGAGGATTTTCCTGGAGAGTTTTCCTGTAGGGTTTTCCTRTAGGATTTTCCTGGGAGGGTTTTGTGTAGGTTTTTCCTGGAGGTTTTTTCTGTAGGGCTTTCTTGTAGAGTTTTCCTGGAGGGTTTCCCTGGAGAGATTTCCTGTAGGGTTTTCCTGTAGGTTTTTCCTGTAGGGTTTTCCTGGAGGATATTTCTGTAGGGTTTCCCTGTAGGGTTTCCCTGTAGGGTTTCCCTGTAGGGTTTTCCTGTAGGGTTTCAGGACGCTGCCCCTCAGACATTGTGCAGACAGGGAGCAGCGCCCCGAGTGGGATGTGAGGGCAGTGGGGCTGTTCCCTGTTCCACAGCCGGGTCCTGGTGGGGTTTTGGGGCCAGAACCGTCAGCCCTTTTCCAGCATTCCCACTCCAGGGTTGGGCTGGGAGCCCAAATCCACATTTTGAGCTCAGCCCAGTGTGTAAAACCCTTCATTTGGGATAATTGTAGGTGAGTGTAGGGCACAAGAAAAGCACTTTATTTTGGGTACTGTGAGGTGGGCGCAGGGCACGGCGCCTCCTCCACCCCCGAAAGGGCAGCTCTGTGCCCTGGGCATCGTCCTGCCCCGTGTCCCTGTGCCTCCCCCATCCTGGGATCGATGTACCCTCCAAAATCTGGGAATGCCACCATTCCCACAGAGCCTGTGATAGGAGCTGCTAAAACCAGGGGATTGATGCACAGAGCCGTGGGCTGTGCTGTTTGGGACGTGGGCAGGACGGGGCTGGGGTGAGCCGGGGCGGTTTTGGGGCGCTGGTGTTTGCAGAGGAGACCCCTGCTCCTTCCAGAGGTGATTGCTGGTGAAGCGCTGAAGAGGGGGGCCCCTGACTCAGTTTCCCCCTGGGTGACAAAGGGGTGGCACCGAGGGTTAGAGATGCCTGGGAAAAGCAGGAATTTCTGTCCCATTGCTCAGACAGGGATTGGTCACCCCCTCCAGCGGATCTCCCGTGCCCATCCCATGGGGAATTTCAGCATTTCAGCCTCTCCAAGTTTCATTGCACCCCAAAAATCCACCAAAGGCAGAGCCCCAAACTTTCCTGTGCCTCTCCCGTGGGGAATTTCAGCATTTCAGTCTCCCCAGGTAAATCCTGTTGTATTACACCTTAAAAATCCACCAAAAGCAGAGCCCCAAGGTTTCCTGTACCTCTCCCACAGGGAATTTCAGCATTTCAGCCTCCTCAGGTTTTATTATACCCTAAAAATCCACCAAAGGCAGAGCCCGGAGGTTTTCTGTGCCTCTCCCATGGGGAATATCATCATTTCAGCTTCTCCAGGTTTTATTACGCCCTAAAAATCCACCAAAGCCAGAGCCCTGAGGTTTCCTATGCCTCTCCCGTGGGGAATTTCAGCATTTCAGCCTCCCCAGGTAAATCCTGTTGTATTACACCCTCAAACTCCGTGGAACGCGGAGCGCCGGTGTTTGCCGCGCCCTCCCCCCGGTCTGGGCAGGGCTCTGGGTAATCCCTCCCTGGCACATCCCTGATCCTCGCCCTGGCTGAGCCTGGCAGGGGCCAATCCCCGCGGCCGTGGCTGGGGAGCGGTGCCAGCCCCGCTGCCAGGGCTGGAAGTGGCACCAGCAGGAGGAAAATCTCCTGGATTTGGAGAGCCTGGATTGCTGRAGTGTGACGGTGTTCACAGGGGTCTGAGGATGGGGGAAGAGACGAGGCTCTGACTCCATGGTTCAGAAGGCTGATTTATTATTTTATGATATATATTATATTAAAACTACACTAAAAGAATAGAAGGAAGGATTTCCTCAGAAGGATGGCTAAGAATAGAATAGGAAGGAATGATAACAAAGGTTTGTGGCTCGGACAGAGAGTCTGAGCCAGCTGACTGTGATTGGCCATTAATTAGAAACAACCACATGAGACCAATCCCAGATGCACCTGTTGCATTCCACAGCAGCAGATAACCATTGTTTGCATTTTGTTCCTGAGGCCTCTCAGCTTCTCAGGAGGGAAAATCCTAAGGAAAGGATTTTCCATAAACAGTGTCTGCAACACCGGAGCATCCCCTGAGCCTGGGACAGCCCCGTGTCCTCCCCTGGGAGCTGCAGGGACAATCCRGGGGTGTCCCCAGGGGGTGGGGCTGGGGCACCTCCAGGTCCCAGTCTGGGTTTTCAGCCTGGAGTTTGGGGCTGGGCGCTCAGGGAGGGCTGGGCTGTGGTTTGGGCTTTGGTGGCCGTTCTGGGGGACAGCAGGGTCCCCAGGGGTTGGGGACATTCCCAGAGCTCCAGGAGCATTGGGGCCCCGCTCCAGGGATGCCCAGGGTGGATTTTGGGGTGTCTGGGCAGGGCCAGGGTTGGACTGGATGATCCTTAGGGGCTCCCCCAGGCTCAGGATATTCTATGATTCCATGAATTCTCATCCCAAAGCGTTGCTCAGCTCAGCTCAGCTCAGCTCATCCTCCCTGCACACCCCACTGCTCCCACAGGCCCAGGTGAGCCCAGCCCAGCCCCGCAGCCCCTCCAGCCCGGGCTGGGCTCTTCCCTTTGCCCACAAACCACATCCCACAGCTTTTCCAGCACCATTCCTGGCACTGGGTTGGCTCCCACAATTTTTGGGAATATTTTAGGTGAAACCACCACCAGCCCTGCAAACGACCCAGGAGAAAGAGGCAGATTTTAAACCTAAATTCTCCCTTTTTCCTGATTTTCTCTTTTAAGCGAAGCAGCAGCTGGGTGAGCTGGCTGCTCCTCTGCTGAGCAGCACTCCGTGCTGCTGGAGGTTTTTCCGTGCAGAATTGTGGCAGCCGGAGGATTTGAGGAGGCTGCCAGGGAGAGGCTGGGTCTTTTATTAGAGCAACTGATACGGTTGGGGAAAAAAAGCTCCAAAGCAGATCAGCTTTTGGGCTCACCAGTCCTTATTCAGGTCCTAAATAGAAACAGCTCAGTCAGATCCCTGGGTTTATTTTAATCAATTTTACATCTGAAAACACACAAAAAAAAAAAAAAAAAAAAAAAAGAAAACCAACTGGTGAGCTGAAAGCTTTTTTCCCCCTTTCTCTGGTGTTTTTTTCTGCTTTTTTATTTAGGATTTGTTTTCCTGAGAGCCTCGTGTGTGGTGCTTGGCAGAGCTGCTGCCTCAGTCACGGCCCTGACACCCCCAGACACCCCAAATTTGGGCTTTTCTCCCCCTCCAGGAGAGGCTGTGCGAGATGGAGGCCAGGCCAGCTGGATCCGCTCCCAGATCATTCCAGGCTCCAGGAAAACACTGCCCAGCTGCTTTTGGACTCATTTCCCCCCTGGATGTCAGGGATGCTCCCAGTCCCACATGGGGSTCTCCCTGAGCTCCACGGCCCTGTGGGGTCGGTTCTGTGGCCCTGAGTCATTCCCAGGATGGATCCATCCCTGGGGAAGGGACATCAGCCCCCTGAGAGCTGCCTCCAGCCCTGGAGATCACCTGTCCCTGGGAAACACTGGGAAATTGGGAATATTGACCCTCCTGAGAGCCTGGGGGAGCAGAGCTTCCCTGGGCTCTTGGAAAAGGGAAAGGGGCAGAAATCCCTCTGCTGCCCCATTTCCAGTCCCAGGGATGTGACAAAGGAATGACAGAAATGTGGTGGGACAAGGCCTTGATGCCATCCCCTGTGTCCATCCCACCAACCCAGCCTGGAGCAGAGCCAAGGCTGCCTTTGTTTGTTGAGGAAATGCTGGAATTTGTCACTGCTGGGCACTCCCTGCTCTGCCTCAGTTTCTCTCTCTCTTGCCAACACAGGGGGAGGTTTTTCCCYCCCATGGGAGGAGTTTGATCCCTTCCATCAGCAATCCCTTGGGATGGGGAGATGGAGGGAGCCAGGGATGTGAGGGGCTCTGGAACCCCTCAAACTCCAGCTCAGCTTCAGCTCTGCCCTCCTGCTGCATCACTCCATGGAATCACAGAATTCCGGGATTATTTGGGCTGGAAGGGACCTTAAATCCCATCCCATCCCACCTGTGCCATGGCAGGGCCACCTCCCACTGTGCCAGGTGCTCCCAGCCCCAATGTCCAGCCTGGCCTTGGGCACTGCCAGGGCTCCAGGGGCAGCCCCAGCTGCTCTGGCAATTCCAGAATTCCCAGAATCACTGGGTTGGAAGAGACCTTCAAGATCATTGAGTCCAACTCAACCCCCTACGCTGGCACCCAGTGCCACATCCAGGCTTTGTTAAACACCCCCAGGGATGGGGACTCCACCACCTCCCCGGGCAGAACATTCCAGAACTTTATCACTCTTTCCATGAAAAACCTTTTCCTGATATCCAACCTGTATTTCCCTTGGGGCAGCTCGAGGCTGTGTGCTCTGGTTCTGTCANTCAGAATCTGATTTTACTGTGGGATACACTCAGGTATTGTGGTATTTGCAGGGGTCCCCAGGACGAGGTGAGAGATGAGTGAATCTGACTCCATGTTCTCAGAAGGCCAATTTATTATTTTATGATATTRTATTATAGTAAAGAATACCATACTAAAACTATACTAAAGAATAGAGAAAGGATACACAGAAGGTTACCAAAGAATAATGATGAAAACTCATCACTGACTCCTCAGAGTCTGGCACAGCTGATGGTGATTGGTCATTAAGTAAAAACAATTCACAAGAAACCAATCAAAGAACCACCTGTTGGCAACAATCTCCAGCCACATTCCAAAGCAGCAAACCAGGRAGAGGCAAGTGAGACAGTGTTTATTCTCTGAGGCTTCTCATCTTCCCAGGAGAAGAAATCCTGGCRAAGGGTTTTCCAGAAAACATGACAATGACCATTTCAGGGAGGGTAGTAATGTGTACTACAGTGATTAGCTTAAAATCACAGAGACTTATGCATATAACAACATCTCTTCCTTGCAGAGTTTACTGGGATTTTCTTTTTCTGGTAAATCCATCTGATTGAATCTCTTACAATCCAGGTCTAATTTTGAAAGTTCCGTTTGCTTTTGCCAAGGCWTCCTGTTATCAAATCTCTTCTGTCAGCCCGGTCCAAAGTCCATCATCTGTCTTGTGTCCCCCAACATTCCATCAGTTCRTGTTCCCAGCCCCTCTCCAGCCTCATTTCCCCCTCTGGATGTGCTCCAGCCCCTCGAGGTCCTTCCCAAAGTGAGGGCCCAGAGCGTGACACAGCACTCAGGGTGCGCCCTCACCAGTGCCGAGCGCAGGGGCAGAATGAAATCCCTGTGTAGGAAAGCAGGCAGCCCCAGCAAAGGGGAGAATTGATGCATCTGACTCCATGGATATCAGAAAGCTAATAAATTACTTTATTATACTTATTTTATATATATATATTATATATTCTATCTATATRTACTATATTATTCTATACTATATTTCATTACATCTAAACTGAACCTGCACAAGCACCCAACTCAACTGCCCTGCCCAGCTTCTCGTGACCATCAGTGACAGTCCCCACACACACCTGGATCCAATGGGTCAGTGAATCACAGCACTCACAGCAGAATCCAATCACCAATTCCCTTCAGGTAAACAATCTTCCACGATGCATTCCACTTGTGAACAGCACAGGAGCAGCAAATGAGATAAGAATTGGTTTTCCTTTCTCTGAGGGTCAGAGAATGTGAATCCCAGAAAATCCTTGGGAAGTTGTGCTTTGCTTTTCTCTGTGAAGAGAAATGTGGCTACACCCTGCTCCTGCTGGCCACACCATTCCTGCTCCAGGCCAGGAGCCCTTGGTCTGCTTGGCCCCCAGGGCACTGCTGGCTCCTGTCCAGCCCRTTGTCCATCCGTGTCCCCTGGTCCCTTTCTGCCCGGGCACTGCCCAGCCCAGCCCCTCTCCACCCCTTTCCCTGAGCCCGGGGCAGAATTCCATGGCAGGAGAAGGGAAGGGCCCTGGTGGCTCTCTGGGAACAGGGAGGGCTCCTGAGATGGATCCTGGGAATGGGGAGGGATCCTGATATGGGTCTTGATACAGGTCCTGGGRTGGAACCTGAGATGGATCCCGAGATGGATCCTCAGATGGATCTTGGGATGGATCATGGGAACGGGGATGGATCCTGGGATGGAACCTGGGAATGGGGATGGATCCTGGGAGAGATCCTGAGATGGATTCTGGGAACAGGGATGGATCCTGGGATGGACCCTGGGGTGGGTCCTGGRATGGACCCTGGGGTGGGTCCTGGGACGGATCCCCCAAAGCTTTGGGGCTGACACCCGGAGCGCTCTTCCCCTCCCTGCCAGGTGTGGGAACCACCCCACTGTATCCATGTGKGGGAAATGGGTTTGTAAAGAATTGTAAAAATGTGATGGAATTTGGAAAAGCTGAGGAAACCAACATCCATGGAATTCTCCTTGGGAAGGGGGGGTGGGAGCAGCTCCTCCAGCTCCACTGCCCTGCGAGAGCTTCAGGGTTTTTTTTGGTAGGATTTTTTTTGTGGGTTATTTTTTTGTGGTTTTTTTTTTTTTGTGTGTGTGGGTGGTTTTGTTTAGGGTTTTTGTGAGGTTTTAGGGTACAAACTGGACTAACAGAGCAGTGGTGGAATGAGAACTAACTTTTTGGGGTTCTGTTTTTGTGGTTTTTGTAGGTTTTTTTGTGGGGAGTATTTTTTGTGGTCTTATTTTGGTTTTAGTGGTTTTTGGTGAGGTCTTGTTTTGTTTAGTGTTGGATTATGTTTTATTTTATTTTATTTATTTTTTTCTTTATTTGAGTACCTTATTCCATGGCATTTTCAAATCAGCGTTTCTTATCTCAAGGTTTGCATACAAATGCATGAGAGCCTTCTGTCAGGCTTTGAGAATTTTTTGCAAATTCATTTCCCACAGATTTGGTTTTTTTGTTCAGTTCAGTTTAGTTTTGTTTTATTTGTTTTGTTTGTTTGGGGTTTTTTATTTTATTTGTTTTATTTGGGGGGTTTTTTGTGTGTTTTTTGTGGGTTGTTTTTTTGTTGTTTGGTTATTTTAAACCCCTGGCAGCAGCAAACTCGGAGAGTTCCATAAATATTTGATCAAATCCTCCCGGCACCGCCACCATCCCACAGAAAACCTGGAAACGTTTCCCTAAATCCCCAAAATCCCCCATTCCCCACCAGGAACAGCGGGATCGTGGTGTGGGATTGTTCTTCCCTCATTTCTGGGGTTGGGAGCTCCAGCTCTTTTATTTTCTGGGTAAGCTGAACCCAGCAGGGCCGGGATTGGAAACCGGAGCTGGGCCAGGCTCAGGTCAGGGCTCAGCTGATTCCAGACTTTTCCTTTCAGCTGGAAACCTGAGCAAGATCCCTTGGGAATGACAAAAATAACAGAAAAAACAGGCTCCTGGCAGCAGAAAATGGTGGAAAAGGGGGAAAAAGTGGTGGGAAGGGGGCAAAAATTGATGGAAAATAGAAAAAAAATGGTGGAAACGAGGCAAAAAGTGGTGGAAAAAGGGGGAAATGGTGGAAAAGGGAGAAAAGTTGTGGAAAGGAGGCAAAAAGTGGCGGAAAAGGAGAAAAAAGTGGTGGAAAAGGGGCACAAAATGATGAAAAATGAGAAAAGGTGGAAAGGAGGCAAAAAGTGGTGGAAAAAGTGGTGGAAAAGAGGAAAAAAGTGGTGGAAAAGGAGAGGGGAAGTGGTGAAAAATGGGCAAGAGAGTCTCACTTCCCCTGAATTAAATTTAAGACCAAAAAAAGGAAAACGATGGAAAAATATGAATGAAAATGTGGATGTTCTTTTTTGTCGGGTTTTTGAGTGGATTTTTATTGTTGTTGGTGATTGGTTTTTGTTTTGGTTTTTTTTGTGATTTTTTTTCTAAATTTTTGGGTTATTTTTTGTTGATTTTGCTTTTTGGTTTTTTTGCTGGTTTTCTTTTAGGTGTTTCGTAGGCCTTTTGGGGATTTAAAAATTGTTTTGGGTTTTTTTTTKGTGTGTTTTTTGTTTTGTTTTGTGGGAGGTTTTTTGTTTTTTGGGTTTTTTTGTTTGGTTGGTTTTTGGGTTTGTTTTTCTTTTTTGCTTGTTTATTTATTTCTTGCTTTTGATTTGTTTGTTTTTAAATTCCATTTTCATTTGCATTTACCCCCAGTTTTTGTGCTGAAGGCGARGTGAGGCCACTAAAGGAGGGTTGATTCCATTTCCAGCCAAACAATTCCAGCTCAGGGCAGATAAATCTGAGTTTATGGTTTTTTGAGCACTGACCAGAAAGAGAAAATTCMATTTTTTCCCTTAATTTGAGCTCTGGGGGGACTGGGAAACACCAACCAGCTCCTGAGCATCTTTGCAGGGTGAATTTTGCAGCTGGAAAATGCGGATTAAAGGAATTTTGTGCTGCTGGGACGCGGAGAAAGCAGGAATTGCAAGGAGGGAGGGAGCGGGGTTGGGTTTCCCCCGCTCAGGGGAGAACAAGGGCAGCACTGTCCGAGGCACCAAACCAGCCCCGAGCTGAGATTTCCTCCCCTTTTCCTGCTGTGGGGTGGGAAGGGAAAACTGAGCCTGGAGAAAAGATTTTTCCATGGAACTCCTGGGTGTTGGTGTTTCCTCAGCTGTTGGAGGGAAAAAACGGGACCCTGTTGGCAAAAAGGGTGGAAAATGGGAAAGAATGGTGGAAAATGGGAAAAATGGTAGAAAAGGGAGAAAAAGTGGTGGAAATGAGGGGAAAAGTAGTGGAAAAGAGGCAAAAAGTGGTGGAAAATGGGCAAAAAGTGATGGAAAATTAGAAAATGGTGGGAATGAGGGAAAAAGTGGTGCAAAGGGGCAAAAAGTGACAGAAAGGGGGCAAAAATGGTGGAAAATGGTAAAATATGGTGGGAAAGGAGCAAAGAGTGGTGGAAAAGGGGCAAAACTGGTTGAAAGGAGCAAAAACGGTGGGAAGGTGAAAAAGTAGTGGAAAATGGGCAAAAAGAGGTGGGAAATGGCAAAAAGTGGTGGAAGATAAGAAAAAATGGTGGAAAGGGGCAAGAAGTGGTGGGAGTGAGGGGAAAAAAGTGGTTGAAAGGGGCAAAAAGTGATGGAAAATGGGCAAAATGGTGGGAAATGGTAAARAATGGTGGAAAAGGGGCAAAAATGATGGAAAGGAGGAAAAGTGGTGGCAAATGGGCAAAAAGAGTTGGGAAATACCAAAAAGTGGTGGAAAATAGGAAAAAGTGGTGGAAGGGGGGCAAAAATGGTGGAAAACGGGCAAAAAGGGGTGGAAAAGTAATGGAGCCAGCGCAAAAAGTGACTGAAAATGTGCAAAAAGTGACTGAAAATGTGCAAAAAATGAAATGGGCAAAAGTGGTGGAAAAGGGGAAAAAATCTTCTCAATCCGAGGCTGGGCAGGGGAATATTTCCTGTCCCTCGGAAGCGCCGGGTGCCCCGGAGTGACCCCGGCTCTGTAATCAGCCCAACCATCTGCTGGGAGATTTGGGTGCTCCCAGGAGCTGCAGCTGTCACCAAACCCCTCCTGGATCCCAGCAGGGCTCGTGCTGCTGGATTTGGGAGCCTGGAATTCCAGGGATCCACCCCGGGGATCAGCTGTCCCTCAGGGATGCAGAAAAACATCCAAATGTTGATTTGCACCTTCCTGTGCTGGGCAACGGGCAGGGGGCAGTGAATGAAAATGTCCTGAAATTGGGAATAATTTATTCAGGYCACCGAAATCCTCTCAGGGATAATTTTGGGATTAATTAGGAGACAGGAGGCTGTTCCCCAGCAAGTGCTTCCCCACAGCTCATCCTCCTCAGGTTCCTTTTCATGGGAAAATATTTTTTTTTCTTTTTCTGAGTGTGCAGATCTTCCCATGGAGCTCGTCATGTGTGGCTGAAAAGTTCTGRAATTTTGGGGTTTTTTGGTTTCTGGTTTTGAGGCTTTCTGGTGCAAATTTCTGAGGTTTTCTTCCTGCTCAGGAGAGCTGGAAATGAGATTTTTTTCTCTGTCTATTTGCTGGGAAGAACCAAGAGGTTCTGGAGCCTGGAATCGAAAACTGATAATTTTTCATTTTCCTGGGATGGAAAATGAAAAATGAACATTAAAAATAAAGGGAAAATCGTAAAAAAAATCATCACAAAAAGGAAGCAGGTGCATGTCCAACCCCAGGAATATCTGGGGGAAAGGGAAAACAGGGAAACGTTGATGAGAYGTGGATGTCCCTATTAAAAAGTGTCCCCAGCACCCCTGGAATGGGAGAGGAGCCACTCCCTGTTCCTGGATTATTTGCCCCTTTTTGCAGGCAGATAAACTGAGGCACATGGGGATTTCTTCTTCCCCTTGGGCACATGCGCTCCCTCGGCACTCTGAATTTCAAAAAATCCAATTAAAAAACCCATCAAATCCCGTTTTTCTTGGCCAAACCCCTGTAAGACCCCCCCCTCTCCTTGGGTAGAGAGCACAGGAGTGAATCCCCTCGGCTCCTGGAGGAGCTGGAAGGCAAACAGGGAATGTGGGAATCCCCAAATGGAACCAGCACCACCCTGGAGCATTGGGGTTYAACAGGCAGTGCCCATCCCTGTGCCAAGCGCTCCAGGAAGGAAATAAATGGGCAGACATAAAGAAATTCCTGTTTTGGAGCTCTTTGGGAAGCTGAGGGAGCTCTGGAATGAGCCTCGGTGGAGGTGAGAAAAGCCCAGGACAGTTGTGCACGTTAAGCTGCAATAGGATTATGGAGCAGAGCAAATTAAAACAATTCCCTAATGAGGAGGAGGGGAATTCCAGCTGGGATGGAGGCTGGGAGAGCCAGGAAGGAAGGAATGGAGGAAACAGGGGCAGGGATGGATGGAACAGGGAACGGAATGGATGGAGCTGGGGCAGGAATGGATGGAGGAGGGGTAGAAATGGGGCAGGAAGGGAGGGAACAGAGGCAGGAATGGGTGGATGGAACAAGGGCAGGGATGGATGGAACAGGAGCAAGAATGGATGAACCAGGTGCATGGATGGATGGAACGGGGAATGGAATGGATGGAACAGGGGCAAGGATGGGTGGAGGAGGGGCAGGAATGGATGGAGCTGGGGCAGGAATAGACAGAACAGGGGCAGGAATGGATGGAACAGGAGCAGGAATGGGTGGATGGAACAAGGGCAGGGATGGATGGACCAGGTGCATGGATGGATGGAACAGGGAATGGAATGGATGGAACAGGGGCAAGGATGGGCGGAGGAGGGGCAGGAATGGATGGAGAAGAGGCAGGGATGGATAGAATAAGGAATGGAATGGATGGAACAGGAGCAGGAATGGATGGAGCTGGGCAGGAAAGGATGGAACAGGGGCAGGAAAGGATGGAACAGGGGGAGGGATGGATAGACAGAAGCAGGGATGGAGGAGGGGCAGGAATATAGGGCAGGAATGGATGGAACAGGAATGGATGAAACTGGGCAGGAATGGGACAGGAATGGATGGAGCTGGGCAGGAATGGGTGGAGCTGGGCAGGAATGGGACAGGAATGGATGGAGAAGAGGCAGGAATGGGTGGAGCTGGGCAGGAATGGGACAGGAATGGATGGAGAAGAGGCAGGAATGGGTGGAGCTGGTATTCCCTGAGGGATGATGAAACCCAGGAGCATCCATGTCCATTTTTGGGATGTGCCTGGCTCCTTTCATTGGCAGTGGAGAATCCATACAAATCCGGGATAATTGCAGCTCCTCCATCAACATTAATGATTATTTTCCTTGTAGAAAATGAGTGGCCAATTAAATCCAAATGCRCTGGGCTTTGGGCAGCTCTTAATTGGGGTTTTAATTAATCTGAGGAACAATGAAGGGACACAAAACAAGGGGCTGGTGCTGGCTGAGCTCATGTCACATCTTGGGAGTGGAATCTCCCCTGGGATGAGCACCCACACCCCTTTTCCAGCACTCTGCATCCCAATTTCCACCCCATCCTCTTGGGCTCTGCCTTGGGGATCTCCATCCCGAGCAGCTCTGGTGGTCCTCAATCCCATGGTGGTCCCCAATCCCATGGTGGTCCTCAATCCCATGGTGGTCCCCAATCCCATGGTGGTCCCCAATCCCATGGTGGTCCTCAATCCCATGGTGGTCCCCAATCCCGTGGTGGTCTTTTCCCAGGTTCCTGCCCAGAGCAGCTTTCCAACAGGTTTATTTTTAGCTCCCAGCCTTGGATCAGGGAGTGGAAATTCAGCGATGTTTTGGAGTGGGAAAAGAATCGTGGAGTTTTTTTAAACTTCAGGAACGATGTTTTCATTCCAGCTTTTTGTGGAGCTCGTATTATTCCAGCTGTTTATAGTATCCCTAAATCACTTGCTGGGGTGAGTTATTGAGGTTTTCAGTATAAAACACCAGAAAAGGACTTTTGAGGAGAGATTAATTGAAAATATCCCATAGAAAATATTCAAAGAATCAACATTTCCCCCGTGATATATTCTCAGTGTGGAAGTTTTCCCGGAGAAAGAATCTTCCTGCTCCTGATGGATTCCTGCCCTGGCTGTGTCATTCCAAGCTTTCCAACGTGCCCAGATCTACCATTTCCCTGGGAAGAACAGCCTGGGGTGCTGCTGATCCATTGGCTCCTTCCACCTTGTCCTGCCCTGGTGCCCCTGTGGCACTCAGAGCTGCTGGAATGGGATTTGGGATTCCCAGAGCTCCTCTGGATTTGGGATTCCCAGAACTTCTCCAAGTTTGGGCTTCCCAGAGCTTCTCCAGATTTGGGATTCCCACAGTTTCTCTGGATTTGGGATTCCCAGAGCTTCTCTGGGGCTGGAATCCAAACAAGCATAGAGATTTTGGGTTTTTGGTTTTGCTGTTCATTTTGGAAGTGGCATGGGAAGGAATGGGATGCAGAGATGAGAACCTGGAGATGGCACCAAGGGATGCCATGTCCAGGGATGGGAAGTGGATCCTCGTGGGATGGGAAATGGATCCTCTGTCACCTGCACAGCCCTGTCCCGTTCTCCAGGTGCTTTCACCCCGATTCCATCTTCCTTTCCCTCTTTCCCCATTGGGATGTGGACCTGGCTGCTTCTCTGTGTCCCTGCTGCTGCTCTGCTTTTCCTGCCTTGGCCCCAACCCACATCCCAGAAATTCCAGAGGCTGCTGGATGGACACAGGGATTCGTATCATGGAATAAAATCCCCTCCATCCCCAGCTCTCCCTTCCAGGTCTTCTCACAGCAGGAACCTCCTCATCCCCAACCCCTTGTGGTCCCGGGGGCTGTGGGATGGGTGGGCTCCTCAGGATGCCTGGCTGGACCTGGACTGAGCCCCTTAAAATTCCGTGTTTTCCTGGGATTTATCACTCTGGAGCTGCCTGTGGATGCTGCCAGGGAACCTGGCCAGGAAAGGACTTGGCCACCTGGCCTTGTCCCCTCAGCCAGAGCTCTGGGCACAACCCAAACCTGGCTCCCAGCTCCTCAGGGACATTCCAGAGCCAGACCCTGATTTCCTTTCTGATTCCCTCAAGGAAAGAACTCCTGAGGTTCTGCCTGCAGCCAGGAGGGCTGGGAACACCCACGGGCTGGGGTGTCCCTGTCACCTCCCACCTGCAGCAGATCCCTCCCCATCAGAGCTCCTGGAGCTGGGGGTGCTGCTCCCACCTTCCCCAGAATCCATGGAATTAAATCAGGATTCTCCCCACCGGGAGAGCTCCCCCAGSAGCTGGAGGTGCCTCCTCTCCCCCTGCTCCCCCCTTACCCCACCCCCGACCCCATTTCACGGCCCCCCCCCGGGAAGGAGCCTCCATCCCTGGGTTGGGCTGCAGGACACCGCCCATGGCTCGGGCGGGATGCGTCGCCATGGAGGAGGCGTTGCCATGGCGACCGTTGCCGTGGCGATGGCGACTGGCGCAGCAGGGCCCGAGAGCATCCCAGGGAGGTTCCCGGCCTCTCCCGGTGCTTGGAGATGGATTGATTGCCCAGGTTTCCCTCCCCCCGAGGCCAAACACTCGGCTCTGAGAGCTTTTACYATGGCAGCGTGCTTTGGGATCTGTTTTGGGGCAGATTTAGGGAGTTTAAATCCCATGGAGAGGAAATGCCCTAAATAATAAAACWGCCTGCCTGGGGAAGGAGGGATGTACAGGGAATTTAGGAAGCTCCAAACCAGGTGCTCCCTGTCCCTTGGGATGTGTTCAGAGATGAGGAGGGGTCTGTAGGAACATCCTTGTCCCACACCAGGTGACAGGAGAGTCCCTTCTGTGCCTTGGTTTCCACCTCTTTTAAGCCCCCAAATCCTCTGTTTCTGCAAAAGCCCTTCCAGGAGTGGAAAATGTCCTAAATAATAAAATTCCCTGGCCCTCCCTGCCTGGGGAAGAAGGGATGTACAGGGAATTTCAAAAATTCCAAACCAGGCACTCCTTGTCCTCCAGGATGTGCCAGAGCTGCAGAGGGTTCTGCAGGACCATCTTTGTACCCTGAAGGTGACAGCAGGGTCCCTTCTGTGCCCTGCATTTTTTAAGCCCCCAAGTCCCTTGGAGATCTGCCCCTGGGGGGCTGAGTGAGACCCTTCAGCCCAGATTTACATTTCTCACCTGTAAAATGGTGTCACCAGGCTGCCAAGGGGAGAGGAGAGGGAGGGGGTGACACTGTCCATGTGGGGTGGTGGCACAGCCAATGGAGAGGGGCTGGAGCCTCCCTGCCCCCTGCTCAGCTCGGATGCTGCTGGACCAAGGGCTCCGAGCCCTCCCTGGCTTTCCAAGGCTCTGTGTGGGCTTTGGGTGGGATTTGTGCTGCTGGAGAATGCTCTGAGCCTGTCCCTTGTCCCTTGGCTGCCGCTCCCTGCCAGCCCAGCCGAGCATGGAAGAAGGCAGGGAGTGTCTGGGTTGGAATCATCACCTGCCCTTCCCCCTTTTCAGGTGGAGGAGGATCCTCTGGGGTGGGCTGGGGGATGTGTTTCTTACCCGAGCTCGATGCAGTGCCCATGCCAGTGCTGAGATCCAAGCCCTTTGTGTCTGGCGCGTATTTGGGGTCATTCAGAGCACAATGAGGGAGCTTTCAGTGAAATGTGGCTTTCTGGCCCTGCCCTGGAGTCTGCTCTTCATCAGGGCTTGTTTTTATAGCAGCAGAGCTGTGACCTTTGGGGACCCTGGCGGAGTGGGAACGGGGCCGTTGTTTGGGGTCTGGGCAATGCCAGAGCCGGGTCCTGGCCCCCAGTGACGGCTCATGGGACACAGGGATGTGACAGGAGCAGCTCCCTGGCTGCAGGACAGTCCTGGGCACAGCCAGCTCCTCCCTGGCCACACGGAAACCTTCCCACTCCTTGTCCAGAAGTGATGCACCCCCCCAGGGCAGCCTCATCCCGCCGCCTCCAGCAGCTCTGCYGTGATCCCGAGTTTAATTTTCCTAATGAGGCAGCGCTGAGCTGGGGAAGGAACCCCTGCCAAGAGCTGTCAGCTGGGCAGCTGGAATTGCAGGGATAGGAGCTGCCGGCCCTTGGCTGGAGCTGGCTAAGAAATGGCATCCTGGTGCCACCAGGGTGGGGGGTGACAGGGGGAACAGAGCCAGGGCCAGCAGCACGCTGGGATTTCCTCCCTGCCCCAAGGAACTCTCTGCCTGGGCCAGCTTTGGATTGAGCAMCTGGAGAGGGCTGCTGGAGGCACCTGGAATGCTGTGAGCCTGTGCCATGTCCCAGCCACAGCAGGGGACTGATCCAGATGGGGACGTGGCTGGTGTGGCACCCCCAGCCCTTGGCTGGCATGGGATCTGTGCCCTGGAAAAGGTTTTCTCTCTGGAGCAGCAGCTCCATCCCTCCTGCCACCATCCTGGGGCATCAGGGGCTGCAGATGGATCTGGCACATCCAAGGGTCCCTCCAGCCATGGTCTGACCCCATGGAGCCCCCTGGGGCAGGGATAAAGTTTGGAAGAAGTTTCTCTTTTGGGACAAATCCAGGCAGCGGAGGCTTGGCTTGGGGGCTGAGATGGACTGGGAGGGGGGCTGTGATGGACTGGGAGGGGGGCTGTGATGGATTGGGAATGGGGGCTGTGATGGATGGGGAGGGGGAGCTGTGATGGATGGGGAGGCAGCCCCAGGTCAGGAGGTGGGAGCTGCTGTCCTGAGTGATTTGTGGTTTCCTGGGCTGGCAAACTCTGCCTTCCCTCCCCTCCATCCTGGTCAGACAGTGGGGGCAGCCCCTCATTCTGGGGGGAGCAGCCCCAGGAGCAGCCCCTTGTTCCTGGGAGAGCAGCCCCTCATTCCTGGGGGAAGTAGACCCTCATTCCCAAGGGGAACAGCCCCTTGTTCCTGGGGGGATCAGCCCCTCATTCCCAGGGAAGCAGCCCAAGGAGCAGCCCCTGGGTCCCGGGGAGGGGGAGCCAGGCACGGCCCGGGGCATGCAGAGCATTAACAATCCCAGCAGCACTAAATCCAAATAAACCCCGACTGCTCCCAAGATTTATGGCATGAGCCTGACCTCAAACCGTCAGGGCTGCAGCTGGGAGGGCGTTACGTCAGCACCTTGGGAATGGAGTGGGGAAGGGGCTTCTTTGGGAACAATATCCCAGTGTTCCAAATGTCCCTGTGCACCAGGAACACCTGGAGATTGTTCCCAAGTCTTCAGGTCTTTGTGGAGCTTGGCTGGGGCTGTGCTGCAGGTGGGGTCCCCCAGGTCTGGTCCTGCCTGTGGGGCTGCTGTGGGGTTTGTGCTGGTCCTGGCTGGGGCTTGTTCGGGTTTAGGGTAAGATGGATGATGGATGGATGGATGGATGGATGGATGGATGGATGGATGGATGGATGGATGGATG
>JACDOX010000285.1:87028-100353 GCA_014549065.1 Cardinalis cardinalis
GCACTGACAGCCGTGTCCCCGTGCGTTGTTGCAGCGGTGATCGTGGGTGGCGTGGTGGGCGCCCTTTTCGCCGCCTTCCTGGTGATGCTGCTCATCTACCGCATGAAGAAGAAGGACGAGGGCAGCTACACCCTGGAGGAGCCCAAGCAGGCCAACGTCACCTACCAGAAGCCCGACAAGCAGGAGGAGTTCTACGCATAGACGGAGAGCCCGGAGTGCCTCACGCTTCCTCCCTCCCTCCCTTCCCGCTCCAAACCCTCCTCTTCCTCTCCTCCATCCAGTCTCTCTCTCCCCTCCCTCCTCTCTCTCTTTTTTTGGGATCAGACTGTGAATTTTTAAAAGCAAAACCCGCAGCGGCTGAAGGAGGAAATGCGTCCTTGGCATGGGGGGCACGGGGTGCCCGGAGCAGCGCCGCGGTCACACCGAACATTGCCAAGGTGACACCGAGCGTTGCTGTGGTCACACTGAGCAGTGCCACGGTCACACCAAGCACCCCAAGGTGACACTGAGCACCGCTGAGGTGACACTGAGCAGTGCTGCAGTCACATGGAGTGCGCCCAGGTCACATTGAGCAGTGCCCATGTCACATCAAGYRGTKCCACGATCACACTGAGCAGCGCTGAGGTGACACCAAGCACCCCAAGGTGACATCGAGCAATGCTGCGGTCACATGGAGTGTGCCCAGGTCACATCCAGCAGTGCCCATGTCACATCAAGTAGTGCTGCCGTCACACCAAGCAGCACCGAGGTGACATTGAGCAGTACCACGGTCACACCGAGCAGCACCAAGGTGACACTAAGCAGTACCATGGTCACACCGAGCAGCACCAAGGTGACACCAAGCAGTGCCAGGGTCACAGCAAGCGGCGCCGAGGTGACACCGAGCGCACCTGGATCACACCGAACAGTGCCGTGGTCACACTGAACACCCTGAGGTGACACCAAGCAGCGCCAAGGTGACACTGAGCATGCCCAGGTCACACCGAGCAGCACCACGGTCACAGCGAGCATCCTGAGGTGACACTGAGCACCGTCTGGGTCACACTGAGCACCCTGAGGTGACATCGAGTGTACTGCGGTCGCACCAAGCACTGCCTGGGTGACACCGAGCACCGCTGGCCTTTCTGCTGGCGGGAGGGACGGGACATGGAGCCGATGCCAAGGAGCCGATGCCAGGGCAGCCGTGCCCGGGAATGCCCTGGGGAGCACAGAATGGGCTGCCTACGGTGCCTGGAGCTCAACTGGACTTTTCCCACCACCACCGCCATGAACTCTGGGATTCAGACACCTCCTGCCAGCCCTGGGGYGCAGGGGGTTTGCTTTGGATTTATTGCCCGTTTTTTTCCGTCCATAAAGGAAGGAGATTTCCTTCCTTCTGTCTCGTCTTTATTTTTTGGTTTTCCTTYGGAATGGGGTTGGTCGCTCTGCAAGAATCTCCTTCTGCTGGAAGAGAGAACGTGACTCTCCACTGCTCCTGGAACCTTGGGAAAAGCACAAGGGGCTGGAATACCTGGGATTTGCTCCTGAAGTGGGGAAAAAAGGAAACAAATACAAATGCTGGGAATTCTCCCTTGGATCAACATTCTGGAGAGCTTGTGGAGCTGCATTGGGACATTCCAGGMTGCTGCCATCCGGCCACCCCTGGAATCTCTTGGATCCCCACCTGGCTGAGGGGTTTGGCCAGGAAGGGACTTGGCTTGGGCTGGGTTTTCACTGTGACCRCTAAAGCTCGGCTCTGCTGGACATTCCTTGGGGAGGTGCTGGGACTGGAGAAGCTGAATCCTGTGCCTGGCTCTTCCAGAGGGGATAACAGAGCTCTGCAGGGCGTGGGATGCAGCCTAAGGGAGGAAATCCAAGCAGGGACCATCCCTGTCCCCTCAGGGTCCAGCAGGGATCCCACCGAGGTGAGGAAGGGGAGGCAGGACCAGGGCTCAGCCCCAGGCTGGTTGCATCATTGGAAAGATCCCAAAATCAATGGAAACACCCAGGATTGATGGTTTTCCTTTGTTTTTTGAATCCCCAGGACTGATGGTTTTCCTTCACTGGTATTTAAATCCCCGCACACCCCACGGGGCTGGAGAGAACCCAACCCTGACACATCCCAGGTGTCCCTCCGAGGCTGCCCAGGGTGCAGATTAATTAATTACGATATTTCAATTAAGATGTTTCAATGAGGTGGCTCTTAATTAGCTGGAGCCCTGTTTGTGGGGTTTTGTTGTCACAATGGTCGTGATCTCGATTGGGTCCCCTGGAGACTTTTGATTTGCTCTTGGAACAATTTAAATGGGAAAATCTGGGGGGAAAATCRTTGCTTTGTGAATTAACAGAGCCAGGGACACTTTAGCCCCTGAGAGGGTTGGGGGATTTAGGGTTTCATGGCCCTGGTGGAGGTTACAGGACAGAAGAGCTTCATTGTGGAAGGAATTTGAGGCCAGAAGAATATTTTGAATATATATAAATACATATCATCACTCCCGTTCACCCACAGTAACACAGGTGTGGAAGGAAATGAAATCCCTGGAATCTCTCATTGCACTGGGATGCTTGGGTGGGATTTTGAGTTGGGAAGTGGGGAGCTTTGGGCTGCTTTTCCCTGGGATACAACCCAAAATGATGTCCTGGCTTTACTTCGGGATAGGGAACAGAGCCCCACATGTGGGTCAGCTCTAAATCCTCATTTTTGAGCTGTCAGCCTCAAAATCCTCATGGTTTGGGTTCTTGGAGCTTGGAGAAGGCCCTGCTGGGTGTTTGGGATGGTGGTGCTGGGAGTGACCATTTCCGTGTCCATCCCAGAGGGAGGATGAGGATGAGGATGAGGATGAGGATGAGGATGAGGATGAGGACGAGGATGAATATGAGGATGCTCCAAAGGAGGGAACACACTCAGAAGGAGCCTGGTGCCAACCCAGAGGCACTTTTTGTTGCTCCAGGGGGAGTTTGGACTCCTGGATTTGATGATTTGGAGRATTTTGGCCCTGTTGGAATCACATAAAGGGGAGTGGCACAAGTCAAGGTCACCAAGGTCACCCAAAATCCCCATCTTTTGGAAAACCTGGACTTAATCTTTGGAGCTTGCTTAAAAAAAAAAAATCCCTCCCAGCTTAATCTTTTTAATGCTGCTTTTCAGAGCTGCCTCCTTAATCTTCTTCATTCCATTTTTTCCTCCTATTTAATAGTCTGAAGTTCCATAATACAATTTTTTTACTCACTCAAGCTTAACCTCGTCCCTCTCAGCTGGTGTTAGGTTGTAATCCCGGCACTTAAATCCATCACAGCTTYGGGAGTGAGGGAAGCTGGAGGTGGGAGGCTGAGAGGAGCCTGGGCAGGGCTTCTGCAGTAATTAAAATATGAGATGAACACAATAAAAAAAGGTGAAGGCAACTAAACTGCTAATCAGAAGTGATGAAATAATTCATTATCTCCTGCTCCCATGCTCTTGCTCTCGACCTGGAGAGGGATGTGAGCTCCAGGAGAGTTTTTGGGTTTGGAGCCAAATTTTGTGGTTGTGTAATGATGTCACAGCCTCTTGTGTCACCTCAGCTCCATGGGGACTGTTGGAGTCGATGTTTGAAGGGCAAAAAAAAGTCTTGTTCTGGAGAATGCGACCCTGTGCCTCCCTCCAAGGAGCTGGGATGGAGCTGAATATGGGCAGGATTTTTTGGGGAAGTCCATCTCCCCCAAAAATCCTGGATAAAGCCATTTCTCCATGAGCAGAGCCACAGGGATGGATAAAACCTGAGCGTTGGTGCCTGGTGCAGGTGGAGGCAGCTGCTCCCTCCTGCAGCCACTCCTGCTCCGGGGCTTTCCAGGGATTCCTGGTGGGAACACRGATGGGGAAGAGGAGAGGAGGCTCCACACAGGAGCTTCCAGCTTCCCCCAGATTAGATTTTTGGGAAAATTAACTTCAGCAGGAGCAGAAGTGTCTCCAGCATCTTCCCTTCCCAAAGCTGAGTCTGGCACCGTTCCCTCTGCCCAAATCCCCATCCCTCACACTGATCCCAGCCAGGAGCAGCTGGAGCAGTGCCCAGATGTGCTGGTCCTTCCAGCTGTGCTCCCTGAGGGATTTTCCATGGCTTTTCCATTTCTTTTCCACCCGTTCCTGTGTGTGTGATGTGCTGGAGCCACAGGGAGAACCTTGGCTGTTCCAGCTGGATAATTTTAGGAGTTTCTGGAATTGCAGGGTGGTGTGGGCTGCTCTGCCAGCTGTGCCAGCCTTGGGGCTCTCCCTGCTGGAATTGCAGCCGGAGAATGATGGAGAATATCCAGCAGGAGAACAGCCAGGCACTCTTAGGCCACATCCAAAGGGAAGGGAAGAGCAGGGAGCCCAAACCAGGGCTGAAATGGGGAGTTTGGGAAGGGCAGGACATGGATGGGGCCCAGCAGCAGCAGGACCTGGCCCTGGGTGGGTTTTGCAGGGTGGGAGTTGTCCCTTTGCTCCAAAATTCTCTCTGATCTTGGACCTTTCCATGAAAAGCACCAGGTGCCTGTGTTGGGATGGAGCTGTCCCTTGGCTCCAAAACCTCTCTGATTTTGGACCTTTCCAGAATGAGCCATGCTGAGGGGATCCAGCTGCAGGGAAGGGGATGGGACAGGGATGGCTCAGGCTGGGTGGCTGCCAGGATGGGCGGGTTTGCCTCAAATTCCCCCTCTCCATCCCCCATTTCCCCAACAATCCCTGTCTGGGAGCTCCTTTGCTCATCTCCAGCTCCAGCATTCCCAGCTCTTCCTGCTGTGAATCCCCAGCTCAGTTCCTTCCGCAGGAACAAACCCGCCAGCCAAGAACTGGAATGGATTTTTTGATTCCCTTTTCCTCCCATAACCACCCTTGTCATGATCTTTTCCATGCTCCAAGGTTGTCTGCCAGGCTCTGAAGTAACTTTGAGCTTTCAATCCAGAAAGGTTTGGTGGGAATGAGCTCCCTGGGATCCCGGGAGCGGGGCTGGGGCTGTCTGTGTGTGTACATAATGTGTGTATGTAATTAATGTATATGTAGAGATGTATAGATGGGCACAGGGCCAGGGGGCTCTGCTCCTGAGGGGGAAATGGAGGAGGAAAAACAGGAAAATAAGGATGAAAAAGAGGAAAAGGAGGAGGAAAAGGAGGAGGATTTGTCCTCCAGCACCACATGCTGGGCTCTGCAGCCCTTGGCCCCTGTCCCAAGGAATGTGGGATTCAGCCTCATTCCCTGTCCCAAGGGATGCAGTAGTCCCTGCCCAATGGATGTGGGATTTCCTGTCCCAAGGGACGTGGGATTCAGCCTCAATCCCTGTCCTAAAGGATTCGGGATTCCTCCTCATTCCCTGTCCCAAGGGATTTAGGATTCAGCCCTGGCCCCATTTCCAAGGGATGCAGGATTCCCTTCCCAAGGGATATGGGATTTCCTGTCCCAAGGGATACGGGATTCAGCCTCGACCCTTGTCCTAAAGGATGTGGGGTTACCCCTCATTCCCTGTCGCAAAGGATTCAGGATTCAGAGTGGGYCCCGCTCCCAAGGGATGAGGGATTCCCGCTCCTAAGGGATGTGGGGCTCCCCCTCATTCCCTGTCCTGAAGGATTTGGGATTCCCCACCATTCCTTGTCACAAGGGATGCAGGATTCCCATCAAAGGATGTGGGATTTAGCCTCACTCCCTGTCCCAAGGGATTCATGATTCAGAGTGGGCCCCGCTCCCGAGGGATGAGGGATTCCYGCTCCTAAGGGATGTGGGGCTCCCCCTCATTCCCTGTCCCAAGGAATGCAGGATTCCACCCCTTCAATTCCTGCTGCTCCTCTCTCCCCTCCCTGCCCTTCACAACCCCCTGATCCCAATCCCGGTCCCAGTCCCGATCCCAATCCCAATCCCAATCCCAATCCCAATCCCAATCCCAATCCCAATCCCAATCCCAATCCCGATCCCAGTCCCAATCCCAATCCCGATCCCAGTCCCAATGCCAATCCCGATCCCAGTCCTGGTCTCGGTGGGTTGGGATCACCCAGGTGGGATCAGGAGCCTTTTGCCCCCGTAGGGCCGGAGCAGATCCGGGCTGGGATCCCGGGGTGGATCCAAATCCCCGCGAGCTCCGGAGCCTCCCCAGTCCTTGTGCCGGCAGCTCCTCCTTCTCTTAGAGGAGCCCCAGAGGGTCTGCAGATCCCAACTGTTTATTTCTATGTTTACTTCCCCTATTATTTTGATTTTTGGGTAAAAGAACCCTAATTTTTTCACACCCCACACTCCAGTGCTTCTCCCAAGACCTCCAGGGCTCCAGGGGTTTTTCCTGCAGGAATTCCCCCCGTTCAGGGTCCCCCCTGGCCGAAGTCACCCCAGCCCAGCTGACAATCAAACCAGAGTCCCGAAAAACAGGAATCCATTGCAGTTTGATAGAAAAACTTTTTAAATTCTCCACCTTCTCTCTCACCACCACATCTCCAGGATAAACCATCACCCACTGCTCCTCCTGTAAATAAACATGGAACCTTCTTGTATAAATTAAAAATAAAATAATTGTAAAAAAAAGACAAAAAAAATCCATTGATAAACATCCCAAAAATAAAATTTAAAAAAAATCTCYCTTTCCAGAAGATTGAAGTAATTCCAACTTCACTTTTTTTTGGAGCTGATTTCCAATCCCCATAGGAGAACAAAACAAAGATCTGGARCACTACAAATGTTGGAGCTTTCAATGAATCCGGGAGGGAAAAAAATGCATGTAAATATTTTTAATAGGAGACATATCTTAAACAGAACTTTTTTTTTGTATGTACATAACTCTCCTAGAGTTTAGTACTGAAATGGCTTCATAGTGTCTGTTTCGRAAAGGAAAGGAAAAGAAAATGTTTGTTAATTGTTTTTGTTCTTACTCAATGGCCAAAACTTTAAAAATAATSACAAAAAAAAAAGACTCTAAAAATAATCTTTGCCAATGGATCTAGCACTGTAATGGTACTGTCTATTTTTTTTAATTATTTCTGTGCTGTGCCCATTTATAAAATGAGGAAAAGATAAAAAATAAAGTCATTTAAACATTGTCTGCCCAGGGCCTGGCCTGAGTTCTTGGTGCTGCTGCGGGAGCAGAGGGAGGAGGTTCTGCCTGGTCCTGGGCCCATCAGAGTGGGGTTAATGAATGGTTTCCATGGCAACTGAAGTGATGCTGAGGAACCTGGAACATTCCAGCACAGCCATGGATGAGTCCAATGTAATGCTGGATGATCCCAGCAGAGCCATGGATGATCCCAGTACAGCTCTGGGCCATCCCAGCACAGCCCTGGATACTCCCACCAGAGCCCTTGATGATCCCAGCACAGCCTGGAAATGCTCCCCTGGAGAGGAGAAGGCTCCAGGGAGAGCTCMGAGCCCTKGCAGGGCCTGAAGRGGCTCCAGGAGAGCTGCAGAGGGACTGGGGACAAGGATGGAGGGACAGCACCCAGGGAATGGCTCCCAGTGCCAGAGGAATGGCAGGGCTGGATGGGATCTTGGCAATTGGGAATTGTTCCCTGGCAGGGTGGGCAGGGGCTGGGCTGGAATTGCCAGAGCAGCTGGGGCTGCCCCTGGAGCCCTGGCAATGCCCAAGGCCAGGCTGGACATTGGGGCTGGAGCACCTGGCACAGTGGGAGGTGGCCCTGCCAGGGCAGGGGTGGCACTGGGTGGGGTTTAATCTCCCAGTCGAAACCATTCCAGGATTTTGGCTGAGCTGCTGTCACCTCCCGTCCCACCAATGTCCCCATCCCCACATGCCACCAGTGTCCCAGGTGAGCTGGAGCTGCTGTTCCAGCCGTGGGATCCATCCCCTCCTGGAGTGAGAAGTGGAAGCAGCCCAGACCCTCTCTCAGCTCCTTTCCAAAGGGATTCCTGGAAACTCCCATGGTGACAGACCTGCCAGCCCTGCTCTTGGCCTCTCTAAGGACACCCTGGATGTCTTTACCCAGCTCCGGCCAGGCCAGACCTCCCTGGATCCATCCCTGGAGCAGCAGGCAGGGTTTGGGTGTCCCCACACTGTGGTAGTGTTCAGGAGGGTTTCGAGGATGAGAGAGAGACGAGAGCCTTGACTCCATCAGAAGGCTTGATTTATTATCTTATATATATATGTATATATTACATTATATTAGAAGGAGAAAAGAAAAGGGGAGAAGGTTTCTCCCAGAGGCTGCTATGCTAAGAATAGAATAGAATGCCCAAGAAAACAAAACAATGGAGCTCTCTCTCAGAGAGCTCAGTCCTTCATTGGCCATCAACCATAAACACCCAGGATGGGCCAATCACARATGCACCTGTTACATTCCACAGCAGCAGATAACCATTGTTTACATTTGTCGCTGGAACTGCAGCTCTCAGAAATCCTAAGAAAGGATTTCTCATGAAAGATGTCTGCGACACCACACCACCCTTGGAGCCATCCCTAGCCCCAGTGCCAAAGCCCAGGAGGTTCCCAGAAATATTCCCCCAGCCCCAGTGATGTCCTGCTGGCCTGAAATCCAGGGAACATCCTTCTCTTTGGGCTGGRGGAATGGGTTTTTATGACCCTGCTTCCCCCAGGAACCTCTGCTCCAAGTGCTTCACCCCCTAAGGGGTTCAGCAGCTGGATATCCCAGCCCTCAGCCTCCAGCAGGGACAAATCTCCTGGGAGCAGCTCAGGAGCCCTCCTGGATGGCCACAGCACCAGAGCCCCCAATCCCTCCTTTTCCAGCCCATTTCCCAGAGCGGGGCAGTTCCATCAGCAATCCCTGCCTGCAGCAGCAGCTCAGCATTCCCGGGGGGAAGGGGCCTAATCCCGGCCTCCAGCCCCAATAATGACCCCACTGTGCTCTGCTCCTGCGTTTGGCAGAGCAGAAATGAGCAACTGCCTGCCCGAGSTGTTGGAATTCGGGCTGAAGGCTGGAAACAGCCCCTGATTATATCCCAATCTCCATTTTTTATTTATTTTCCTCCCCAACGGCTCTTACAGGAATTTTCCATTCTCGTGGTGCTGTTGTAGACCCCAGGATTTACCAGGACAACCCCAAATGTGGTTTATTTGGGTTTTTTTTTGCAACCTGTGAATCAGCCTCTATAAATCTCTGTGATGTGACCAAAGCACAGAAAAAAAAACACCGGGATTGGGATTTCACCTGGAGAATGAACGGCCCAAAGGCACCGAGCCCGTGGGGGCTGACAGGGATTTCAGGGAACAGCCACACCTGAGTGGCCAGGTGACCACCTTGGGGACACACAGCAGGGAAGGTCCTCAGGTGCCACCCCTGAGCTGCAGAGGGTCCTCAGTGGGTCCCAAATCCTCCCTGAGCTTTTCTGGATACCCCAAATGAAGAGGATTTATCCCATGCCCTGACCTGCTGCTCCCAAGGCTCATCCCAGAAGCTCCTGCCTCGCTCCATGGACACGCTGAGGCCCCTCCTGCCTCCCTGGAAAACCCAAATCCCATTTCAGAACCCTCTGCATTCCTGGACACAAACAACCCCTCCCCATCCTCATTCCCACCTCTCCTCCACCCTCCACGGCTCCACAAATCCTCCTCCCCGAGCCTCCTCCACGTGTTTCTTCCCACCTTTTTTAGCTCCTGGCCCCCTTCCCTGCTTTCCAAGGACAGGAAGCCCTTGAGGACAAAGAAATCCCAGCGGGAATGGCCGGATGCAGCTCCTTGTCCTGCCCGGGGGGAGCGATGGAAATCTGTGCACTCCGAGGAGTTTGGGGCCATTGTTCAGGATTGGAAGCAAAGAGCAGAATTTGTGCTCCAGGAATTCCAGCATTTCCTGAGCCCCGGTGGTTGTTGCAGCAGCTGAGCCAACATTCCCGGGTATTTACCTGCTCCAGGACAATCAGCAGCGGGAATGCACCTTTGGGAATTGCGGCCCTCCTATTCCCACCTATTTCCTGCCCTCCAATTGTTTTTCCCGAGGCTGAATCCATCCCTGTGCAGGGATAGGACAGCTCGGCCGTGTTCCACATCCCCGAGAACAGAGAATTCCCTAAGGGAATATCTCCCACTATAGAAACGCTCGGTGTTTATCCAGGACTGCTGGAGCCCGGACATTCGGTGCCTGGATTTGCATTCCGTGAGGAATTGTGCCCGCTGACGAATCTGTGTTCCATCTAACGAGGAAAGAAGCCAATTAAAAATAATGGGGAGCCTGAGCTGCTGCCTGGAACAAAACAATGATAATTATAATTCTAATAAAGACAAAACCCATTGCAGAATTCCCACTTAGATCAAATCCAAACCTTCCCAGCAGATCCTGCCTCCCTCGTTTTTTGTAATCCTCTCCCATCCCACGGAATCTCTGGGAATGGGGAATGGGAACAGCTGCTCCTGATAAAGCTCCCAGCCCAGTTCCTCGCTGGCAATGAAATCCAGAGGGAAACGTGAGCTGCTCCCACCATGGCTGGGGGCTCCTGGCATTTCCATGGGATTTCCCCCTGGATTCAGCCCACTGAGTCACAGGAGGCTTTAAACTGGAGCAGGGATGGGTACTGGGAAGGGATTCTGGCTGGGAGGGTGGGCAGRGGTTGGGCTGGAATTGCCAGAGCAGCTGTGGCTGCCCCTGGAGCCCTGGCAGTGCCCAAGGCCAGGCTGGACATTGGGGCTGGAGCACCTGGGATGGTGGAAGGACTGAGGGGACTTTAGGGCACCTCCCAATCCAAACCATTCCATGATTCCATGATTATGGAGCCAGACTGGGAGAGCTGGGGGTGCTGCCCTGGAGAGGAGAAGGCTCCAGGGAGAGCTCAGAGCCCTTGCAGGGCCTGAAGGGGCTCCAGGAGAGCTGCAGAGGGACTGGGGMCAAGGAKGGAGGGACAGSASCCAGGGAATGGCTCCCAGTGCCAGAGGAATGGCAGGGCTGGATGGGATCTTGGCAATTGGGAATTGTTCCCTGGCAGGGTGGGCAGGGGCTGGGCTGGAATTGCCAGAGACCCCCGGATCCCTGTAAGGGATCCAAGTGTCCCTGGAAGTTCTTGGAGCACCATGGCACAGTGGGGGTGGCCCTGCCATGGCAAGGGTGGGATGGGATGGGTTTTAAGGTCCCTTCCAACCCAAACCATTCTTGCATTCTGTGATTCCTTGAATTTTTGGGAAAGYCTCATGCAGAGGTAGGGGACCCCCCTTCTCTCACAGCCTGGGGATGTCTCCAGGTTGATCCAAACTCACCTAGCAGGAGGAGCTGCTGGGTGATCCTTGCATCCCACCCCACAAATCCTCAGCATTCCCTTTAAGCAACACCCCTGGAGAAGTTTGGAAGTGCTTGAGCCACCTGCCAGACCCCTCTGGATCCAGCTGGATCCCATCCCCTCCCAGAACCTTTAAACAGGGCAGGAGTTCATTTTGGGAATGTCAGATGAGGTCTCTGTGTGGAAATGTTCCCTCCAGCTGCCCATCCCGGCATTAAACAATCCCTGGGATGTTCCCCACACAGGGCAGGAGGGGTTTTTGCCAGGAATGTTGCAGCTTTGCAGCTCAAAGTTGACAAATCGGGGATTTGATCCCTTTGAAAGCCCCCATGGACTCCCACGGAATGCCCTGGGAACGGGCAGGATCCCCCACCAGGACAGGGAATCGGAGGGGCAGCAGGAGAAGGAATCAGGATCCCCCCTGCCCCGTCTGGAGCATCTTCAGCAATCCCCGAGGCAATCAGCTCGGATTTGAATAACCCAACCTGTTTGAAATGTGCTTTTCCCCCTTTATTCCCTCACCTGTGTCTCCTGCAAACATTCCCGGCTCTGCTGGCTATTTTTAGACGCCGGGAATTAACACCTTGATTTGCATTTTCCSTTGGTTTGGCCGCGGCTCAAAGCGATTTCAGGTAATTGGATAATGACAGGGCTCCCAGCAGCCGGGGCGGTGACAAATCGGTGACAGACCGGTGRCAAATCGCCACACCTGGGTCACAGGAGGGACCTGCAGTGCCCCCAGGGAGCAGCTGGAAGAGGGGAACAGAAGGAATTTGGGGCAGAGAGGGAATTATTTTGAGCAAAATCTTAAAATCCCGCTGAAACCAGGAGGTTTTGTGAGTTTTAGGCTTTTGGGCTGTTTCTTTGGGAAACTGAGGCCCAGACAGGGATTTCTCTCCAATCCCCCTAATCCAATATTTTCCCTGCTGACATCAGCTGGGGGTGCAGATGGGGATGGGAGCGATTCCTTCTGCTGCTCCTGAGCTGGAGCCGAGGTTTCCTCCTGGCAGGGGTGGTCTGGAGTCAATTCCTGCTGGGAACCCCCGGTCCTGTGCCCAGTGGGGCTCAGCTTCCAGCCTGAACCCACATTAATTTCCCCCAGGGAACTCCCGGGGCTCTGGCCCAAACCTGGGAATCCAAAACAAGACAAGAGCAGCCAAAATCTGTGAAAAAGCTCAAAAATGAGCTGGTTTTCAGGGATTCCTTTCCTGTGTGTTTTGGAATCAGAGAATCCTTCAGCCTGGAAAAGATCAGGGGGTCCAACCTGTAACCCTGCCAAGGCCAGCGCTGTCCCTGTCTCCAGGTGCCACATCCCCAGGGCTGTTAAATCCCTCCAGGGATGGGGATCCAGCACTGCCCTGCCTGGACACCCTTCCCATGGGGAATTCTTCCCAAAATCCCCCCTGAGCCTGCCCTGGCCCAGCCTGAGGCCGTTCCCTCTGCTCCTGTCCCTGGTCCCTGGCAGAAGGGTGGATGTCACCTCAGAAGTGGTGCCCTGGGGAGGGGTGTCCCAAACCTGGGGTTCTGAGGTCTCCACAGGAGAACCTGGAGGGTGCTTTGGGCAGGGAACACAGAGCCCCAACTGCTGTGGGATGTCCAGAGTGTGTTMCTTGTTCTCCTGCTCCACCCAAAAGGATTTTGGATCGCAATCTTCCCATCTCACCTTTCACGTCTGCTCTGAAAAAACTTATTCAGATCCTTAAATCCTTCTCCATGCTGCTGCCACTTCTTCTATAATGTCATGAAATCCCAGAATGATTTGGGTTGGAAGGACCTCAAAGCCCCTCCAGTGCCACCCCTGCCCTGGCAGGGCCACCTCCCACTGTGCCAGGTGCTCCAGCCCCAATGTCCAGCCTGGCCTTGGGCACTGCCAGGGCTCCAGGGGCAGCCMCAGCTGCTCTGGCAATTCCAGCCCAGCCCCTGCCCACCCTGCCAGGGAACAATTCCCAATTSCCAAGATCCCATCCAGCCCTGCCATTCCTCTGGCACTGGGAGCCATTCCCTGGCTCCTGTCCCTCCATCCTTGKCCCCAGTCCCTCTGCAGCTCTCCTGGAGCCCCTTCAGGCCCTGCAAGGGCTCTGAGCTCTCCCTGGAGCCTTCTCCTCTCCAGGTGAATAGATAGGAGCAACCTGGGATAGCAGAAGGTGCCCCTTCCCTTCCCTTCCCTTCCCTTCCCTTCCCTTCCCTTCCC
>JACDOX010000285.1:119146-129537 GCA_014549065.1 Cardinalis cardinalis
TATCAGCAATATCCCATCAATATTGGCAATATCAGCAATATCCTATCAATATTGGCAATATCAGCTCTTCCCCAGACCCTCCTGCCCTGCTCCCCATGGCCCCAGCCCAGCTCCAGGAGCGTTTTGGGGCTGATGTTTTTGGGGCATCCTCTGCTCTCCCAGGCTGTGACAGCAGAAATGTCCCTGAGAAAGGGCTGGAAATGCCTGGGGAGGAGCGAGGGCAGCTGGCCAGGAGGGTGGGAATGTGTGCCAGGAACACCAGAGGGTTGGGAGGTCTGGAAGCTTGTCCCAGGCTCTCCCAGCTGCCCTGGCTGAGGATTTGTCTCAGAAACCCCAAATTCAGTTTGGGGCTGCAGTGGAGCCACTTGAAACCAGTTGAGGACACCAGCACTGCYTCCTGCGTGCTTGGAGAGAGAAATTTTGGGATATTTCCATGGAAATGTCACAGCTTTGGCCACCCCAGGCTCCCTGCTTGCTCTCCAGGARCTCCAGATCAGTTAGGCTGGGTTTGGAGTTTTGGTTTTTTCCATCCCCTGGGTGCTCCCAATGTCCATCTGGGAGTGTCTCATTCCTCATGGAGCTGAATCCCTGCAGGATCCCAGAGTGTTGGGATCTGCAGAGTGTCAATGCCTCCAGGATGGAGCTGAGGGATGATGGGGAGCAGATGGGACTGGCTGGGAGGACAGGAAAGAACCTGAACCCACTTCCTGCTAATTTTCCAACTTCCAGAACAGCTCTTGATCCACTCCACTCAACCCAGCTCAGGGTGGGATTTGTGGTCGGCTTCTCCCAGAAATCCAGCAACAGGATGAAAGGAGCAGCCTCAGGCTGGGCCAGGGCAGGCTCAGGGTGGGCACAGCAGCAATTTCCCCATGGAAAGGGGGCTCAGGCYTTGGCAGGGGCTGCCCAGGGAGCTTTGCAGTGCCCAGCCCTGCAGGTGCCCCAGCAATTCCTGGAGGTGGCACTCAGAGCTCTGGCCTGGGGACAAGGTGGGCATCAGCTGGGACTCGATGTCCTTGGAGCTCTTTTCCCACCTCAGCTCTGGGATCCTGAGCACCAGAATCCCAAAGGCTTTTCCCAGAAGGGAATATCCATCCARTGCAAGCCCAGCAGCAGAGGTGTCCCTGCCCCAGCCCCTTCTGGCAGGGAACATTTCCTGTTTCCCCACAGCTCCAAACCCCTCACACCAACAACAGAAAAGGAGCCCTGAATGTCCTTAAAATCCCATTTTTGCATATTGGGGGAAAATTTCTGCATGGACAGGGTGGTCAGGCCTTGGCAGGGGCTGCCCAGGGAGGTTTGCAGTGCCCATCCCTGGAGGTGCCCAAGGAATTCCTGGATATGGCACTCAGAGCTCTGGSCTGGGGATCAGGCACAGCTGGGACTCGATGATCTTGGAGCTCTTTTCCCACCTCATTCTGGGATTCTGGGATTCCAATCCAGGCTGGGATGTGGCAGCAGAGAAGGAGCAGCTGAGCTCGGCTGGACCCTGAGCCCAGGGCAGTCCTGAATTCATCTGGGAGTGATGCCTTGGGAAGGCTGACCTAGAACAGAGACTGGACAGAGCTAAAGAATAAAGCAGAGATTGAAAGGCCTCAATGGATCTACCTTGGACAGCACAAGAGCCCAGCCAGAGCTGCACCCAAGATGAACCAAAATGGTCACAAAATGAACCCAAGATAAACCAAAATGGTCCCAAAATGCACAACCAGTCACRGGGTCTCTTACTTTGATCAGTTCTGCTCCATTTGCATCTTGCAGTTCATTGTCCCATTCCATCCCCAGCCCATGCAGTCCCATCCTTGTTTTTCTCTCTCCAGCCCACGGTGTTTGTGCTCTTGGGCTGAGATTTGGATCATTTGTCCTTGGTGCCCAGCCGGAGCAGGAATTGTTTTGTCTCCCTGCTCTGTGCACAGAGCTCACCATCCCATAATGTGAAGCCCAGACCCACACACTAAAGCAGGACAGAATGTGAAAAACAGAAGAGCTGAACCTGAGGCATCAGCAGCTTCCCCAGCGCGGCTCCCAGGTGGAGAGCACCACCTGCCGACATCSCGGCCGGATTCCCGGGATTCAGCACCGCCGGGCTCGGGCCGCGCTCCCCACGGGTGCCTTTGTTTATTTGCCGGGGCTTTTTGGGGAATCCGCGGAGTCTGGCGGCTCCAGAGCAAGGAGCCGCTCTGTGCCAGGCACCAGGACCTCCCTCAGCTCCTGGGAATTGCACAAATCCCTTTCCATGCCTGTCTGAGCAAGATGTGATGGTCCAATACTCGCTGGAGTGTGAACTGGTCCATCCGTGATTTTGGCGTTCAAATATCCAACCTTATCCCTCAGCATTTTATTGGAAAACTGTTCCAAACGCCGTAGGAAAGTGGGGAATTTTGGCTGCCTGGATGTGAAGCCAGGCAAGGATTTTTGTCCCAGTGTCAGACGATTGTCCTTTGTCRCCGTGGCAGCGCCGGGCTCCGCCGGAGCGTGGCTTTTCCAGGAGGGAGCTCTCCCGGAGCTCCGGATCCAGGGATTTCAATATGGATGAGCTGAGGGAAAGCAGCCGTGAAAGGAAGAGCGTGGCTGATGAGCCAGGGTGGGAATTTGCCATTCCGGAATTAATCGCGGCAGGAGATGAGGCAGACGCAAGAATTGCCTCCCTCCCGGAGCCCTTGAACGGAAAATCCTCCAGGATTCCCTCTGTGACTCTTCCTCCCCTCCCTGCCCTGCCCTGGCTGTGCTGTCCCTGTGTCTGCTTTTCCTCTTTCCAGACACATTTTGGGATTTGTTTGGCTCTCGTTCCATAACCTTCCCTCTGCTTTCCCGCCTGGAGCTCTGAGGTTGTTCCAGCACCCCCCAGATGTTTTGGAAACCAGCTGGGACATGTTTTGGGACATTCCTGCTGCTCTGGGGGACATTCTGGAGGTCCAGGAGAACCAGCTCCTCCTCTCCTGGATCCTCCTGGATGGATGGAGCGCATGGAAAATCCTCCTGCCCAGCAGCATGGAGGGCTCCTGCCCCACTCCCGCACTCCGGGGATAGGGAGCCYTTCCCAGTCCCAGTTCGGGGCTGCCAGGGGGTGCTGGCACCCAAAATCCATGGAAAAGTGTTCCTGCCTGGAGCGGGCAGCACTGGAAGGTGGGATGGACATGGGCCAGGTGGGAATCAGCCTCCCAAGGGCTGGGAATTACCTGGAAAAGAGAGGGGCACGTGAGGAAGGGTTGTGCTGGCTGCCAGCAGGCACTGGGATGCACTGGGATGAACTGGGGTGCATTGAGATGTACTGGGATGTACTGGGGCATACTGGGATGCACTGGGACATACTGGGATACACTGGGATGTACTGGGAGGTATTGGGATGCAGTGGGAAGCACTGGGATGTATTAGGATGTATTGGGATGCACTGGGATATACTGGTATGTACTGGCATGTACTGGTGTGTACTGGGATGTACTGGGATGCAGTGGGCTGTGTTGGGATGCACCTGGATGTACTGGGATGTACTAAGATGCACTGAGATGCACCTGGATGTATTGGGATGCACTGGGAGGCACTAGGATGCAGTGGGATGTCGTGGGATGCACCTGGATGTTACTGGGATGCACTGGGATGTATTGGGATGCAGTGGAATGTATTGGGATGCAGTGGGAAGCACTGGGATGTCTGGGGTGTACTGGGATGCACTGGGATACAAAGGAATGCACTGGGGTGCACTGGGATGTATTGGGATGCACTGAGATGCACTGGGATATACTGGGACACACTGGGGCATACTGGGATGCGCTGGTATGTATTGGTATGTTCTGGGATGCACTGCGATATACTGGGATGCACTGGGATGGCCGCTCTTCTTGGAGCTGTGAAATTCGTGGATTCAGCCCCGAACCTTCCTCCCCTTCCCATTAAACTCGGGCAGGAAAACCCCGCTGTTCTCTTTCAGCTGCACCGTGACCTTCCCCACCAGGGCTTTTCTCCATTTCATTTTCCAGGAGTTTAAAAGAACGCTTCAAATCCGAAGGAAATCCATTCCTTTTTCATTTGCCTGGTGGGTTTTTTCCCCCCTCATTGACCTAAATTCAGTTTCCTCATCACAAATTCAGTTTCCTCATCACCCCTTGCCCCAGATTTTTTTTTCTTTGCATGGCAAGAAGCCAAAAGAGAGAGGAAAAAAAAGAAAGTGGAAGGAAAAAAAGAATGAGGAGACATCTTCACAAAGCTCCATTTGTTGAATTTCCTGGAGGAGCTCGATCCCAGCTCTCCTTTTTATTCCCACAGAATCCAGGTGTGCYTTTCCCTGATGTCCTAATTGGCTCCCAATTGGATCCATCAGGGTTGTGGATGGGAGCATGGCAGAGGAGATGGGAGGTGGGAAACAGCTTAAAAATCCAGTTATAAAATCATGGAATATTCCAGGGTGGGATACTGTGTCCAGCTCTGGCCCTCAGTTTGGGAAGGACCTTGGGACACTCAGCACGTCCAGAGGGGGCAACGAGGCTGGAGAGGGGCTGGGAACACAAACCCTGTGAGTGAGGAACCCCTGAGGGAGCTGGGGGTGCTCAGCCTGGAGAAAAGGAGACTCAGGGCTGCCCCCATCACTCTGCAGCTCCTGAAAGGTGCCTGTGCTCAGCTGGGGCTGGGCTCTGTCTCCAGGAACTGACAGAACCAGAGCACACAGCCTCGAGCTGCCCCAAGGGAAATACAGGTTGGATACTGGGAAAAGGATTTTTACAGAAAGGGTGATAAAGTTCTGGAATGTTCTGCCCGGGGAGGTGGTGGAGTCCCCATCCCTGGGGGTGTTTAACAAAGCCTGGATGTGGCACTGGGTGCCAGGGTTGACTTGAGCTGGGGCTGGGTTGGACGCGATCGTCTTGAAGGTCTCTTCCAACCCAGTGATTCTGGGAATTCTGTGGGAGGGATCCACAGGGATCATTGATCCCAACTCCTTCCTTGCACAGAACACCCTAAAATTTGAGTCAGCCAAGCAGCGGAGCCATTGGGATCACAGATGGATGGATGGGAGTGCGGCAGAGAATGGGAGGTGGATTTTACAAATTCCAGTTGTAAAATCATGGAATATTCTGAGATGGACAGGATCCACAAGGATCATCAGTTCCAACTCCTTCCCTGCACAGAGCACACCAAAATTTGGGTCAGCAGAGCCATTGGGATTGTGGATGGGAGGTGGGAAATGTATTAAGAATCTAGTTGTAAAATCATGGAATATCCTGAGATGGAAGGGATCCACAGGGATGGATGGATGGATGGATGGGTGGATGGATGGATGGATGGATGGATGGATGGATGGATGGATGGATGGATGGATGGATGGATGATGGATGGATGGATGGATGGATGGATGGATGGATGGATGGATGGATGGGTGGATGGACGGATGATGGACAGGAACCCCCCAGTGTGGGAAATTAATTTGTAGAAAATCCATTTTATACAATTCATTTTCTTTTCAAAATTCAAAAAAGAATTTTCTGCAGATTCATTTCCCACACCCCAGCCCTTCCTGAGGCACCAGATCCAAGGGCAGGTGACAATCAGGAGGTCACGGAAGGACTGGGCTGTGAACRCCTCTGCAGCCCCTGTTGTGGGTGGGGCTGTTGGAAGGATTTTCCCACAGTAAAGCACAGCTCAGTCCTGGGAATTCTCCTTTTTCCAGGCTGTGGTTCCATTTCCATCCCCTGACCCTTCAGCTGAGCGAGCTCTGCTGCTYCAGACCCCAGGCAGGGCTCCCGGCGCTGCTGCAGATCCAGCACCAGGAATTCCCTCTGGAAGGGAAGGGAGGCTGAGCTGAGAGCCCTGAGCTCTTCCTGGGCTCTCCATAAATCCAGGAAAATTGGAAAAGCCCTGCCAGGACCCCTGGGCTCAGGCACATCATGTTTGGGCTGAATAAACATCTCTGTCTCCATGGAAAAKGTCACCCGTGCTCAGAAACATCTGGAGCAGCTCTGCCGTGGTTGTAAATTTGGGGAGGGGGTGTTTAGCTTATTTTAATTATTTTTAAATTATATTTTAATAATTTTTATATTTTATTTTAATACTAAATGGATTGTCCATTTTTCCCCTCAGAACTGCTCTCCAGGAAGGACAGGCTGGAGAGGCTGTGGCCGATTCTCTGTGTTTAGGATTCCAAAAAAAAGTGTGGATGTGGCAATTTCTGAGGGGTTTTTCAGCCTTAATGGCCCTGATTCTTTGTGCCTCAGTTTCCCCATCCAAGGTGAGAGGGGTGTCACAAAGCCACGGAGGATCTGAGAGGATCCACAGGGTCCCATGGGATTACTGTGAAAGGGAAAAGATCCCCTTTCCAGTTACCCTGGTGATGGGAATTGCTCTCAGACCCTCCTGGATGGGTTTTGGGTGCAGCACCCAGCCAGGTTTGGGCTCTGGAAGCTGTGGGGAAGGGATTCCTTCAGCCAGGAGGGAAGGAAAATTTGGGATTCCCAGGATAAGGTGATGTGGGATCCCAGCTCCTCCCATGCTGCTTTCCAAGGGGTGTTTGGGGCAGATCCCTGCTTTGGGAATGCCCCAGCCTGGGGGTGTTCTTTGGGATAAATCCAGGGAGTGTTTGCCCTCTCCAGYCTCATTCTGCTCTCATTTGCTYCCAGGCWCACCTGGAGCACCCTTGGTGACGCTGGCAGGGAATGTGGCAGGGAGAAGGGATGGGGATGGACAAATGCTCCAAAGGGTCCTGCTCTGCTCATCTGGAAGGAAACCCCAGGCCCACCCCTCACCTCAAAATCCTCCTTTCCCTTCCTCCTTTAACTGCTCCACCAACACTCCCATCCCCACTGGGACRGCTCAGGGAAAATCCTAATTCCCCATTCCCTTTTAGGCTGCTGGGATGGCTCAGGGAAAATTCTGAATTCCCTGTGCCCCTTCAGGCTGCTGGGATGGCAGCAGGGGCCTTCCAAGGGAGAAAGGACAGATCGTAAATATTCCAATGGATTCAGGGGATTCAGGGAATTCAGGATGTTTGTCCAAACTGGAACAAGTTGCAGAGAAAATCCTTGCTGCTGCCCTTCCCTGGCTTCCCATTTTCCTGGTTTTGTTCCCCTTAGGAACAGCTGGAGGAGAGAGGAGGGACCGGGCAGAGAAGGAGCCTCAGAGGGGCTGGGAATCCAAACCCCCCCACAAAGAGCTTTTCCTGCTTTTCCTTCTCTGTCCTGGCTCCTTGTCCTGCCCTTTTCCACTCAGATCCTGGGCCTGTGCCCACAGGGAATGGTTTGGGTGGGGATGGACCTTAAATCCCACCCAGTGCCACCCCTGCCATGGCAGGGTCACCTCCCACTGTGCCAGGTGCTCCAGCCCCAATGTCCAGYCTGGCCTTGGGCACTGCCAGGGCTCCAGGGGCAGCCMCAGCTGCTCTGGCAATTCCAGCCCAGCCCCTSCCCACCCTGCCAGGGGGAATTCATCCCAAAGATCTTCATTCTAATTCTCACAGGGAGAATTTATCCCAGATATCTTCATCCTAATCCTCACAGGGAGGAATTAATCCCAAACATCGTCATCCTAATCCTTACTGAGTGGAATTTATTCCCAAATATCTTCATCTTAATCCTCAAGGGAAGGAATTTATCCTAAACATCTTCATTCTAATCCTCACAGGGAGGAATTTACCCCAAACATCTTCATCCTAATCCTCACAGGAGGGAATTTATCCCAAACATCTTCATCCTAATCCTCATAGGGAGGAATTTACCCCAAATATCTTCATCCTAATTCTCATGGGGTGGGGAGAATTTATCCCAAACATCTTCATCCTAATCCTCACAGGAGGGAATTTATCCCAAACATCTTCATCCTAATCCTCATAGGGAGGAATTTACCCCAAATATCTTCATCCTAATTCTCATGGGGTGGGGAGAATTTATCCCAAACATCTTCATTCTAATCCTCAAGGGAGGGAATTTATCCCAAACATCTTCATCCTAATCCTGACAGGAGGGAATTTATCCCAAACAAACCGGCAATTAGCACTCAGCAGATCAGCAGAGCCATTTCTCCTTCAGCTCCCATTTTTCCCTTCCCTCTTCCCTCCCCTCCAATTATGGAATTAGAGGCAGAGAAAAGCAGGGGTGGCCCTTGGGCTGATTGCTGCTGGAGGGGTAATTAATGCTAATTAATGCCTAACAACCTGCCTGGTTTCCCAGCTTGCTTCATCTCCCACGTGCAGCCGGAGCATCGCTCCCTGCATCCCCAGGCCGGGGAAAATTCACCTGTTGGCAGCAAAATCTGTTACATGTTTGGAACCACCTGTTTCACCCCAAAATCTGCCAGGAGCCTCGGCAAGGAGCTGCTGGAATTTCTGGAATTTCAGCCTCTGAAGGGCTCCAGGCTACCTGAAAATGATGAATCCCAAATATCTTCATCCTAATCCTCACTGAGGGGGAATTTATTCCCAAATATCTTCATCCTAATCCTGACAGGGGGGAATTTATTCCCAAATATCTTCATCCTAATCCTGACAGGAGGGAATTTATTCCCAAAGATCTTCATCCTAATTGTCAAACACTCCAGTCCATCCCAGATCTGTCTCCTCTTTGTGTCTCTGCCCTCCTGAGCTGTGTCCCTGTCCCTCGCCCTGGCCACTGGCTCGAGCTGTCCCCAAAGGGATGCTCATCCTTTAAATCCTGTTCCTGGAGGTTTGGGATCTCCCTGGGATTATTTTGAACAGCCAGGCTGTGGGGTCATGAGGCAGGACCCAGGCGGGATTTAGGGAATACTGAGCATCCACGGGACTGAAAGCTCAGCGGGGAGAGCTTCCTCTGTGGGTGGTTTTGGGGTGGGAGGTGGGGATGAACCTCCAGGGAAACCGGGGCTCACTGGAGATGTTGGGATGAGCAGCCCTTGTGTGGTTGAGGCTGCTGAGCCTGACTTTAAAGAGCCCAGCTCTTTAGGATTTGGTTTAGGCAACCTCCAGCTCTTTCCTTGACCAGCTCTGGTTGTAAACCKGGCTGGCTTGGAGCTGAAATATTCCATTCCTTGGAGCTGCACTTCACTGGGGCTCTTGGACACCTTTGATCCTGGGCCTGTGCCCACAGGGAATGGTTTGGGCTGGGAGAGACCTTAAATCCCGTCCCATTCCCCCCTGCCATGGCAGGGACACCTCCCACTGTCCCAGGTGCTCCCAGCCCCAGTGTCCAGCCTGGCCTGGGACACTGCCAGGGCTCCAGGGGCAGCTGCCAGAGATGTCTTGGCATGTAAGAAAAAAATCCTTACATACGGAAATATTTATCCAAAGGCTGTTTTTGAGGTTGTTTTGGGAACGGAGTTGGTGAAAGCACCTGGAATTCTCGGTTTAAGCRCAGGACATTGCTCCCTGCCAGGCTCAGATACAATCCCAGCTCAGCACCTTGGGTTTGCAGGGACAGCTGAGGTGTCCTTGCAGGAACAGCTCTGCTTTCACCAAATAAAYGCAGTGCAATCCTGCCCAAAGGCAAATTCCCACTGTGCCATTCCCTCAGGGAACAGAACAACCCCTGCCAGCCTTTGTCCAGCCTTTGGCTCAGCAGGACCAGCCAGGAAAAGCAGGAGGCGGGAGTTTGCTCCTGTTTAATGGGGCCTCACTGAGATCTCTGGGACCTCCAAGGGTTTCTCCAGTCCAAGAAACACCGGGAGAGCTTCAGGTCACCCTGAGAGGAACTCTGGGTGCTCAAATCCACAGATTCTGCATGGCAGGGGATGGGGGCAGAGGGCACAGTGAGGAATTTGGGAACCTCTGCTCCGGAAGAGGCAGCAAAATGAAGGTTTCCTTGTCTGGAGGCAGCTTTGGGACGAATAAATCCAACAGCTCTCCTGCCAGGCTAAATTCTCTTCCATTGATGATGGATTTTAGGGTCTCTTCCCAGCCTGTTGGAATGCTGGGGGGCACMAGACAGATGATGGACTTTGGACTGGGTTAACATTTGAGATTTGATAACAGGATGCCTTGGCAAAAGGAAACAGAACTTTGAAAATTAGACCTGGACTGCAAGAAGATTCAATCAGATGGATTTATCAGAAAAAGAAAATCCCAGTAAACTCTGCAAGCAAGAGATATTGTTATATGCATAAGTTTGTGTGTGTGATTTTAACCTGATCATTGTAGTACAAATTACCAGTCTCCCTAAAATAGCACCTAAGTGTTTGTATCCCACAAAAAAGTCAGATTCTGATCACTGAGTCAGTCTCCCTGGCTCTCTCCATCGCCAACAGCCATCCTCTGGTTCCTGCCCAAACCCCCACATTGGCCTCTCCTTCCTGATGGGAGAGAAGCACAGGCAGGTCCTGGAAGTGTGGGAGAAGATGTGGGGAAAGGGATGTAGGGATGTCCCAGATTGCAAGGCAAGATATGTTCTATTGTATCTATTTGCCATCTGTATGGCAATTGTCTCCTGTTCATGGGCAGTTTT
>JACDOX010000285.1:171995-206584 GCA_014549065.1 Cardinalis cardinalis
GTCTCAGTCAGTCACAAGGCTTTGTTATCATTCTTTTTCTATTCTTAGCCAGCCTTCTGAGGAAATCCTTTCTTCCATTCTTTTAGTATAGTTTTAATATAATATATATCATAAAATAATAAATCAGCCTTCTGAAACATGGAGTCAGATCCTCTTCTCTTCCCTCATCTTAAGACCCCTGTGACACCATCACAGGGGACTGGCAGTTTAATCACAACAAATGCGCCTTTACTGAGGGCCAACAGCAAATGTGATAGAGGGATCAGAAAAGGAAATAAAGGATAGAAAGAAAAAGAGGGGGAGGAATATAGCTGCCAATGAGACAGAATCCTCATGGTCCAGCCACACGGATTCACCATTGTCCATGGGTGTTCACCAAAGTTGTCTCARAAGTTACACTTTATATCATCTCAATCCAAAGTGAGTGGCTGTAGCCACATTTCTCTTCACAGAGAAAAGCAAGGCACAATTCTTCCCAAGAATATTTCTGAGTTTCACATTCTCTGAACCTCAGAGAAAGAAAACACAATTCTTATCTCATTTGCTGTGCCTGTGTTTGTGCAAAAGTAGAATGCAACATGGAGATTGTTCACCCACAGTGATGRTGTTTTGTTTCCTTGGCCTGTCAGGGCCARGTGTGTGTGTGTGTTGGGAATGTTGGGTGACAGTCACGAGATTCTGKGCAGTGAGTGCAGAGTTGAGTGCTTGGCAGATTCAGTTTAGATGTATAGAATAATATAGTATAATAAAGTAATTAATTAGCCTTCTGATATCCATGGAGTCAGATGCATCATTCTCTCCCCTTGCTGGGGCCATCCCAGCGTTGCTGTATCCTCATGGTCCAGCCACATGGATTCATCATGGTCCGTGGGGGTTCACCAAAGTAATCTCAAAAGTTACAGTTTATACAGTCTATATGGTTTATATAGTCTCAATCCAGAGTGAGTGGCATCTGGCCAAAAGGTGGGGAAGATTCCTGGGCCACTGTGTTGAGACCCTTTGGTCTGTGGGGCAGGTGCAGGTGCGTAAGGACAAGCCACCATTTATCAGAACCTGTTCAAAGCAGTGTTCAGTGAAGGCGCAGCGAGCACACCTGCAAACAATCACTTGGAAACATCCACCTCAGCTTCTGTCAGGGTCTTCAGGACCCTTGGATGATCGTGAGGCAAATGCAGGAAACTCCAGACCATCTCCTACAGGAGTTTTGAGAAGGCTGAGAGAAAGAATCAAAGCAATCTTGCAGCTGGTGTTTTGAACAGTTGTTTTCTCATAAGATGTTTACCAAAGGAGATCTTCTTAATTAGCCAATGGTGACAGTGTGTTGAATAAATGACCAATGGGGTCTGTAAGACTCCGTGTCTGGAYGGGCTGTTTGGGTCCAATCCGGCTAGCTATGGACCTYAGCCCACATGAGGTTACATGGATGAAAGCAAAAGACTGGAAGTGCTCTTCACGTGGGGACGAATGTCCTCTGCTTATTGACTTGAGAATCCACCAGATGGARAAACCCACATGGAAAGAGGGCAGCTAGGTGCCTTTAGGGGGCTTTTATACCTGGGGAGTGGGGGCAGAGGAAGAGGACCACGGCCAATGGGATACCAGTGAGGAGTGGTGAGGGGACACATAAAGGAGGGGAGAGACCACCCGGGCTGACACTGGTGGGGGAGGAAAGAGGAAGACCGTGTGCTCATAGGATGCAAATCACGTGAACAGCGCAAATTACCAAAGACCCAGTGCAAACAACTAAATAACTATTTAGTGCAATACAACAGAGGTCCACCTGTATCAGAGCAGTGTATAAAAAGGAATGGGTTTCTAATAAACTCAATGTTAGCCTCCTGAAGAGAGGTAGACTTTATGTGTCACCTGACTCCCGTTCCTGACCCAACGGTGACATGACTGTGGTGGGTTCAGAGCTGGCCAATCCCCAGGGCCCTCACCAGGACACACTCACCCATTCCTGCTGYGAGCCAGGACCAGGAGAAAGGCAAAGCAGGCTCAAAACTCTAAAGGGGTATAAAGAAAAGTTTATTAACAGTAACTAAAAGAAAGAGTAACAAGAATCAGAACAAAACCTTCAGAACACTTCTCCTCCCCTTACAACCTTTTCTTTCCCATTGGCAATGTAAAGAAATAAAACTTAAAAATTAAGTTAGTTTAGAATAGTCYAGAATAGTCTAGACCTCTAGAATAGTCTTTCTTCAGTTCACTTAGGGAGAGAAGTCCCTCTTGTTCCTGTTATGGAGACTTTTCCACAAGAAAAAACAGATCCCTTGTGGCTCCCTCAGAAACAGCAGCCGCCTGGGGAAATCTGGAATTGTGAAATCCCTCCCATTTTCCACAAGCTTTTCCCACAGCTGTGTTTATGGGCCATGTCAACTTCTGGGGTATTGTTTTAAAGATGGGCTGTTCAAAGGCAGAATTCTCATTATCTACCTCTAAAATCATCTTCATCCCTGGGAACAGAGATCTTTTCATGGGGGCACGGCATTTTCATTACTCTCCTCTCAAACTTTCATTACTCTCTCTGCTCAAACTTCTCACAGATCACAAATACTTTAATATCTGCTCACTCTGGCATGGAGGCCTTTGCTCGACATCAGTTTAAACCCTTCATCTCCCCAGGCTTTCCTGTGTTACAGGGAAACAGAGCATTAATGGAGTATCAGTGGAGTATCAATGGGGTATCAATGGAGTATCAACCGAGTATCAAAACCAGAGATGTATCAATTTCATCTTTCTTCAAAGCTTTACAAGAGGATTTCAGCCTGCAGCTCTGGATCTTGGTTCTGGAGCCGAATTTGAGAGATTCTGGAGCTGAATTTGAGCTTGAGGGCTGGCCCTGTGTGGTCACTCAGTCTGAGCTCCTTCAGAATCCCATCAAAAATGTGGGATTGCTCTACCCAGTGCTCCAAAGGTTTATCCCAACCAGTTCTCTCCACCTGAGCCATCACACAACACAACTGAGAGTTAAAATCCCATATTTTTTTCCCTGTGGAGCCAAGAATGGAGCCGTTCCTACAGGAATGGTTGGGCTGTTCCACAGAAGGAAAACCCCACAGCATGATCAGCCAAATTTTAGGGATCAAATAATTATCAAATAATTTAACTGGAGCTCAGATTTATCTTACACAGGCACAGCTGCTGCTGCCAAGGAGCTGGATAACCCAATCCAGCTGGAATTCTGCTCTCCTGTTCACCCAGGACAGGGGGGCATCACCTCAGTCCTTAAACTTTGGGTGCTGGAGGAATAAATCTTGAAAATCTGACCAAAAACAGCCATGAAAAATTCCCTCCTTCTTCCAAAACTCTGAAAGCTCTTGCAGCAGTGGAGAAATCAGGTGATTGATGATATCAGTGCTTCTGGAATTGGGGCAAGATAAATACAGAGATAATGAGTATGAGATGGACAATTGGGAATCCTAAAGTAAACAAGATTTTGGAGGGAAATTTATTGGATGTTTGGAGCATTTCTGAGCTCTGACAGAGCACCTGTGTTGTTTTATTTCCTTGAAAATGAGTATCCAGGGTTTGCTGCACTCTTCAAACACAGCCTGGAGGAATTTCCAGACCTTAAACTTCATTAACAGAACTTGATTGAGAGCTTAGACTCTTCCATGAGGAAAAACTCATCCTAAACGTTATTTGGCTCATTCATCCCTAAGTAAATTGGCTTTGRGGATTTTCCTGCAGATTTAGGGAATGATTCTTTCTCATCTTCCCCCCCCAAATGATGATTTTGCTGTGTCCATAAAGAGTTCCTTGGTCCAGTCAGCAGAGGGAATACTTCCCTCAGCAGAGAGGCCGCAGGGCTCGGGACTCATGGAAAGGATGGAATTATCTCTGCTCTTGGAATTTTGGGAACTTTCCCCTTGGCTCCCTGCTCTGGTCATGCTGGAGACTCCCAGGATTGGGGCAGGTTCAAAGTTTGTGGCATTTCCCAGATTTCCAACTCAAAACCAGATCTGGAAATCCTCCATGGAAATTCCTGCTCTCCCTGGAAGGGTGCAGAGCTGGGCTGGGGCCTTCAGAAATCAGACTGAAAGATTGGAGAGGATTAAATGAAATTAAATTAATAGATTTTTAATATAGATTTCTCCTGGATTTTCCAAATTCAGCTCCATTTAACAAACACAAATTTGAGAGCTCCAGCTCCAAAGGCAGACAAAGGGAATRGGGATAGGAGAGGGTTTGAGTGACACCAGAAATTGCAGTCTGAGGGTTTTTCATGGATTGAAGGGTGCCTGGAATAACAGGGAGAGTCTTGGATACAGGAAACTTTTCCTTCTGAAAACAGGGATTTTGGAACTGTTGTTCCACAGCCACTTTTTATGGAGGGTTCCCATTTTTGTCCACAAAAGCAAACACACAAAGAGGAAAATGGGTGTTTTGGTGAAATTTTCTTTCTTCTGGTGGGGCCCTGGCTGCCCCTGGATCCATGGAAGTGCCAAGGCCAGGCTGGACACTGGGGCTGGGAGCTGCCAGGGGTGGGCACTGCCAGGGGTGGGAATCCACAGCTCCTCCATGCCAGGGCCTCCCCATCCGGGTCTGGAGACTTTTCCTGGTCCCTGAAGTGCCACCAGAGCTTGGATGCTGCAGAAAACCAAACTGGGGCTTTCCAGAGCTGGCCTAAGGCAAGTCCTGCTTTTTAGGGCTCCTCCTGATGTTCAGAAGCATTTCCAGAGAGCCTGAGAACCCTTGTTGGGTGCAAAGGRAAGTGATTTTGGGCATTTTGCTTGTTCCCATCGGAGATCTCCGTGTAGGGTCCCAAATATCCCCCATGGAAAAGTGGAATGTGCAGAGCTTGGGGTTCAGAAAGTGTTTGAGCTCTTCTCGGAGCAGAACCAGCTCAGGATGAGACCTTTGCCCCAGGAGAGGCTTAGCAGATACGTGGGAGCAGCTGGGGAGGAGCAAGGAGCCAAAAGAAATGGAACCTTTCCCTGGAAAATGAGGAGATCAAACCCATCTTTGACCTTTCTCCAGATCAGGAACCTTTTCTTGGAAAAACAAGGGGATTGAACCCTGTTTCTGACCTTTCCCTGAGAAAACGAGGGGATTGAATCCAGACTCAAGTCTGAACCCTGCTTTTGACCCTTCCTGGATCAGGAACATTCCTCAGCAATTGAATCCAACCACAAGTCCCTGTGAGGTGACAAATTCCACCCCTCCTTCACCATCCCAGCCTCCTGCAGTGGCCCCAGCCCCAAACTGGGGGATTTGAGCTCTCCAGATCCCAAATCCAGAGGCAGCTGGATCCAAACCCTCGCAGTGTGGGTTTGGGGCTGAACAAGAGGCTCCTTTTTCCCTTTCCAGCCAAACCTRGATGAGCTTTGCCTTCGTTCCCTGGGAGTCATTCAGGATTTGTTTTCCCAGATGTGCCCCATCCCTGTCCACACTTCCCTCCATTCCCAAGGAGGGGCTGGAATGAGAGCCCAGGCTCTGGGAGTGAGGTGGGAGCCAGCCAGAGCTTGTCCTCCTGCAGATTCCCAAAACAACATCCCAGGGACAGCCTGTCCTCCTGGATCCAGGTATGCCATGTTTACATTTAGTCTGGAATTAATTCAGTCCTGTCTTTCAAATGCAAATATCTAGGGAAGAAATAACCCCAGATTTTTGGGGAATGTGTATAAATAACAGATATAAATATATGTATTTTTTTTCCCCTTAAGAAATGGGTTGTGCTGGAGCTGTTTGCAATCCCTCAATCCCACAGCATTCCCAGGTGAACAGGACATGGAAATGTTCCTTTTTCTCCTCTTTAATAAATATAAATAATTCAAAACTGGCACTGGCTGAAGCAAATTCTGCTTAAAAGTTGCTGCTTACTCCTGTTTTGATTTTTCCTGGTGACCTTCCCAAAAACCAGGAATGCTGAGACAGAAGGATTCAGGAATCAGCAGAGTGTTGGGAAAACATTCCAAAAATAAGGCAGGATCTGCTAATTAGTGATTTTTGCACCAGGAGCTGGATGTTCTTGGTTTTTCCCACTGGAGCTCACCTGGAATTTTTGGAGGCTCAGCAGCATTTCCTCCCCACTGGATGTGATATTCCATTATAAACCCATTGATAYGTGGAATTCCTGGAGGCACAGCACCATTTCCTTTCCATTGGATGTGTATCTTGGTTTGAACAGACAGGTGTCTGCTAAGGAAGGTAGGAGCCTCCCCTGAAATGGAAAATGCAAACCCCCTCCCTCCAAATTGCTATAAATTTTAAATTAAGGGGCTCTCAGGCAAAAAAATATGGGAGCAGGAATAACAGTTCTTTAWTAGGGAAGAAATAAAAGGATAAAATAAACAATGCAGTGAACTAAACCAACAGTGCCAGAGYCAGAACCCAGCCTGACACCCTGTGGGTCAGGGTGCTGGCAGCAGTCCCATTGGAATTGTGGCTCAGCCCTCCKGCAGTGCCAGGGGTGGCTCTGCTGGAGCAGGGATCCTGGAGAAAGGTGCAGTCTTCCTCTGGAGATCCAGGGGCAGAGGCAGCTGCTGTTCCTCTGGGSAATCCAGTGCAGAAGCCGTGCTGGTGTTCCAGGATCTCCAGATTATATCCRGGTAGKAATGCTTGGCTCCTCCCTCTGGGCTCCCATCTCCCAGTGGGATGCTGTACTTCTTATCAGCCATGCAGGGACATTCAATAGCTGTTATCAGCAGGTGTCTGCCTGGAGGGAGGAGTGGATGTGGAAGAGATAAGGAAAACTGCCCATAAACAGGAGACATCTGCCATGCAGATGGCAAATAGAATACAATAGAACACATCTTGCCTTGCAATCTGGGACAATGTGATATTCCATGATAATCCCATTGATACAWGGAACTCCTGGAGGCGCAGCAGTGCTTCCTCTCCATTGGATATTCCATTGTGATATTTCACATCCTGGTTCTGCCTGAGGATGTTCATGTCCATGGAGAAACCTCTCCTTTGCTCCTGTAAAGTGGTTTTTAGGTGGATTTCTCATCCCTGAACTTGTCCTTGAGTTTATAAAAACTCATGGCATGGTGTGGCAGGAGTTTCACACCCTGATTCTATCCAAGGATGTTCATATCCATGGAGAAACCTCTCCTTTGCTCCTGTAAAGTGGTTTTTAGGTGGATTTCTCATCCCTGAACTTGTCCATCCTTCCCTCCACACTCATGGCAGGAGTTTCATTTCTCGATTCTGCCTGAGGCTGTTCATGTCCATGGAGAATCCTCTCCTTTGCTCCTCTCTCCCTTATTTTGATGCTCTCTGCATCTCCCTTTGGATCAGGCACTGGTCGATCCATTCCTGAGCAGTTTTCCCATGTTTTTCCCAATTCTCCCTGAGCAACAGGAAGAATGTGCTTGGTGTGGAGGGGGCTCTGTTGTGGGAAKATTGGGATCAAGGCCTATCCCAGGGCAAAGCCAGATGGTTCTGTGAGGGTTCAGCAGAAATTCCCAGAGAATCGGGGCTGGAATTGTCCCTGAGCCATCTCGGAATGCCCGGAGCAGCAGAAACGTGCTCCTGCCCTGCAGGCAGCATCAGGAGGTGTTAATTCCCTCCTCAAACAGGTTTATTATGGAACAAGATGTCCCAAAGCCCCTTCCAGACGTCCACAGGGACCAACACAAATCCCCCTTTGTGTGTCCTAGAGCTGCTTTTCCAAAATATCCCCCCCAGGAGCCCCTATCCCTGGGAATGCGTTCTTGGACTTTTCTTTGCATTTCTAGGACCTTTTCCTAGTGCCACAAATCCCTCTGGGAGCACAGCTGGGATCTRTTGGGATCAGAGTCAGAGGCACCACAGAGGAAAATCCACACTGAGGTTCCATTCATCTGCTCCAGAGGCCTGGGATTGTGCGGGATTTTTAGGGAAGGGCTCTTGTTTTCCTGCCAGAGGCTGCTGATAAACACTGGCAGCTCATTCATGCCCAGGGCTGAGCCAGCAAACAGCTGGCACCTCTGGATGCGGGGCAGGAAAGTTTTGGAATTTGAGGGAAAAGGCTTGGGGGGWAGCTAGAGTGATTGGGAAGGGCAGGATTTCCATCCCCAACAGGGATGGGACATGAGGAGAAGCCACTCAGGGGCTTGTGGTGGCCAGGAAGGTTTGGCTGGTACAGTCAGAGCACAAATAAAATCTAAATATTCCTGGGTSAGCCTTTTGGTCCTGTTTGGATCCAAGGTGCTGATGGGGGAATTTTGCTGTGAGCCCAGGGGGTGAGAGCAGAAGGAAAAAACAAAACCCCAAAACCCTGTGGTGATTTCAGAACCCTCTGCCTCATCTCTGGCTGTGCTTAACCACAAACAAACTCCTGTAAATCGATTTTCACCCAGCTCACTCCCACCCTCCATGTCCTTGCTGGCTTCTGGGAATGCCAGGTGAATTCCCAGCCTGAGCTGCAGAACCAAGAAAAGGTGTGAGAATTCATGGAGAGGCCAAGAGCTGATCTCCAACCCAAACCTCGCYGCTCCCAGCCTGGCCCTGCAGCCAAGGTTCTCACCTCACCTCCGTGAAAAGCAGAATTTAGGGCTGCAAAGGAGGGGTTTTGGGGAAATGTCTGAGCAGGCTGGAAATTAAACCCTTTGCCGCCCTCTCCAGAGCATTTTTCCCGTGGTTTTCCCAGCATGGGAGTGCTGCATTCCCATGGGATGCCACAGGACAAGGGGGTGACAGAGAAAATGTGAGGAAAATCCCCAAAATCAGCAGAATTCCTGGCCTCAGCTTCATCCCCCATCCCTGAGACCTCAAATGCAGCTGGTTGGGAACCCAAAAATCCTGTGCCAGGCCTGGATGTGGAACTGATGGTGGGGAAGAGGGAGAGCTGGGAAGGAGCAGGGGAAAGGTGTTTTAAGGTGGTTTTACTTCTCATTATTATTTTCTTAGCAATAAATCCAATTAAAATCCCTAATTCCAGCCTGGTTTCCCCACGATGGAGGGATCTCTCTTGATCCTGACCTCAACCCATAACATTTTGTTCCATTTTCTCTCCCTGTCCAGCTCTGAGAGACGTTTGGTGGAGGTTTGGTGTCCCCAGGGTCACACCACCGAGGGAAGAACTGGCACAGGATCTGATTCACTCCATCCTCCAAAAGAGTGGATTTGCTCTGGTTTTGTGCCAGAAAAACCTCAAACTCCTTAGGAATTAGGAGGAAAAATCATTGATATTCCAGGGTTTTCTTCCCCAGAATAATTCCATATCTCTGGYGCTAGTCTGCAGCTGTGGGGGATAACGAAGGGACCTGCTCCAAGGTGACAAAATTGGATTTTCCAATGAAGAAATTAAAGACTGGAACCCCTTTTTGGAATGGAAAGGAACAACTTGAACTCTCTCCAAAAATAAATTAGCTTGGTAAAAAAATTGGGAAATAAATAGAKCCTGATTGCCCATGGAAAGGAAAATGAAATTGGATTTGTTTCCACTCAGGGGCTGTGGTTGTAGGGAGAATTCTTAAAGGGAAAACCCCAAATAAAGTCAGAAAGAATGATTTTACCACTCCATATCCTTCATCTTTTGTTGATTTCTGGTCGTTTCCTGTCTTACCCCAGCAGAAAATTAAAACAGTTGAGATTTTGTTATGAAGGGAATTTTTGAGGTTCTAAATGGCCAAACCCAGMTTCATTAGAGGTGGAATTAATCACAATTAATTACACCTGCAGAGAATGGCTTCACCTATCCTCGTTAGCCCTTGAGAGATCCTGCAGGGAGGCCTGGCCATCACCTCTGCTCTGGGGAAAGGCACAAAATATTGGGAATATTTCCCAAGAGGACAGAGCTCCCTCTTAGGGATGGGGTGGGTGCCGCAGGTCAGATCTCAGTGGAAAAAAAATCCAATTTATGTAAAACCCCAAATTTCCTCATTTTCTTCAGTCATTTCCACCTCAATCTTGCCTTTTTATCAGTGCTGTGTTGAACTGCAACCCCAGAAAGGATATGAGGCACCATGAAAGGCTTTAGGGAGAAATCCTAAATAGGAGAAATCCTAAATAGGATTCCCTACCCTGGGAGCATTGACTCCAGTGTGTTCCACTCTGGTGGATATTTGGGATCCCTTTTTCCCAATCAAACATTGCCTTTTCTCCTTTGCCACCTCCTCTTGTTGAGCAGCCTGGAAAAGCTCTGGGGTTTGTGACAGCCAGGCTGGAAATGGGATTGGGACCTTTGGGATTTGCAGAGCTGGGATCTCCCCATCAGGAACTTCCCATTTGCAGACAACTCCTTGTGTGGAGAGCTGGGCAAAGGAGGTCCCATGATCCAGGTTCCTATGGATCACAAGAGGTTCTTTTTGGGAAGAAGGGTGGGGAATTCTGTCACCCTTATGTTCTTGGCTGCAGGAATGGGATTGAGGAAAATCCCTGAATCCAAGGGTGTGGTTCCATTCTGCAGTGTCACAGCTGCTGTGGGGAGCACAGGCCAGTGCAACTCCACCTTTTCTTCAGAGTGACAGGAAAATCATTGGATCTGCTGGAATAAAAGCCAGGAAGAACAGGCAGGCAGGACACAAGTTCAGAACCTGCTGTGTCCTGGGGCTCAGGARTGTTCTGAGAGAGGAAGATCTTGGATAACTGCTGTTCCAGGCTGCTTTGGCASCTCTGTGGCCTTATCTTGAGTGCACCCCTCAAATCCCCTTTTATCTCCTCCAACTCCCCCAGTTTTCATCTCATTCCCCACCTTGGCACTCCTCATCCCACGGATGTGCTTGGAGCCCTCATTCCCTGCTYCAGATCCCGCTGGGATTACCTTGACCTTGGCAGGTACATCAGAACCACTAAAAGCATCCCCTCAGAAATCCCAAACCTGTCCCAAATTGCTGCTCCATCRCAGCCTCATTCCACTGGTGGCTCCTAAGGGACACTCACCACTAAAATTGGGAATTATCTCCTCTCTGCACGCTCCCCATTCCCTGGCTCCTACAATTCCACATTAACTCCTTCCATTACTCCACAATATTCATTGAAGCAAACATGAAATTCTGATTTTTATTCTGTAGGTGATGCTCAGGAATTTTAGATTTGGAGAGGTCAATGAAGAGTTCCCAGGTTAGTGCCAATGGCGCCACCACTCTTGTTTGGGTGTTCTGGTTTGAACAGCCAGGTGTCTGCTGAGGAAGGCAGGAGCCTCCCCTGAAATGAAAAATGCAAACCTTCCCTCTGAATTACTGTAAATTTGAAATTAAGGGGCTCTCAGGAAAAGATATGGGAGCAGGAATAACAGTTCTGTACTAGGAAAGTTAAAAATACAAATGCAATAGCACAAACAAACCCTGCMAGAGTGMGAGCAGGCCCTGGCACGCTGTGGGTCAGGCTGGGGGCACAGCCCCATCCCATGGGGGCTCAGCCCTCCTGCAGTGCCAGCTGTGGCTCTGCTGCAGCAGGGATCCTGCACAAGGGSGGAGTTTTCCTCTGCAGCTCCAGGGCTGCTGCAGATGGGCCTGGGCTCCCTCTGCCAAYGCAGGGCAGCAGAAAGCTGCTCCTCTGGCAATGCAGGGGGCAAAGGCTGCTGGGCTGTGCCAGGCTCAGATTGGATCCAGGTAGGAATGCTTGGCTCCTCCCCTGGGCGCAGCATCTCCCCATGGGATGCTGGAATTGGATCAGCCCTGCAGGGACACTCAGTGGCCATGGAGAGCAGAGATCKCCTGGAGGGAGGATTGGCTGTGGGAGAGATCAAGCAAACTGCCCCAAGAACAGCAGAGAGCTGCCCAGCTCTGACAGGTGGGGATGGAACACACACCTCAGACACTTCTTGCAACCCAAGACACTGCAAAAGGCTTCATCCAACCTAGTCCCATTCTGTGAGCAGCACCATTAATGCTGGGATTTAGGGAATTTTGGGGAGGTGGAGATGGCACTGGGGCAGGCTCTGCTCTGTGTTTTCCAGAGCAGATCCCAGCCACTTCTGAGGTTCTGGATTTTGGGAACAAGGCACCAGAGGATGATGGAGCTCCAGCTGTGACAGACACGCTTGGTGATCATTCCCAGTTAAACCAGGACACAGGGAAGGAGGGAAAGACGGGATACAGGGTTCAGATGTTTGGGATTGGAAGAGGAGGAGGGAATTCATGGTTTAGATGTCTTAGATTGGAGAAGAGGCATTCGTGTTCCCAATCCTGGATTTGATGGAGCACCAGTAAAGAACTGGGAGGACAGCAATGGAAAATAAACAGAATTTGGCCCCTCAAAAGCAGATTTTAGATAAATTGGAGCCCTAAATAATGGTTGTGACAGTGGCAGAGCCCATCTGGGATTAGCAAGACAGGACAGCTCCTGTTGCCCTTCCAGGACCTTTTGTCTGTGAAGAATGTGGTGGTGATTTGGAATGTCAGACCAAGGCTCCTCCCAGGACTCCTGTAATGTGGATTTGAGATCCTCCCTTGGAAGTGTCAGTGGGGCTTTCCAGGAGTGTCCTCTGTGGGGTTTTGGTGCTCTCCAGGAATATCCTCTTTGGGGTTTTCCAGGAGTGTCCTCTGTGGGGCTTTGGGGCTTTCCAGGTGTCTGCTCTTTGTGGTTTGGAGCTCTACAGGAGTCTCTTCTTTGGAAGTTTGCAGTTCTCCAGGTGTGTGGGGTTTTGGAGAGCAGCTTCTCCTCAGGTGGCTTGGGAGTGAGGAGAGGTCAGCTCAGGGATTCCCGGGATTCCCTCCCCGACCCTTTGGCTTGGCAGGGATGGAGCTCTCCCAGCAGAGGCTCCTCTGAGTGTAAATCAGGAGTTCCTCCAGGGAAGGCTACCCCTGGCACCAAACCCTCCCTGCTGGAGCTGTGGAGCAGCTGTGGAGATGAGCCRGGTTGGGAAAATTTGGCTCCCAAAATGTGGCTCCAATCCCACAGAGAGCACAGAGTTGCCTCTCTGCCCTTTCCATAATTTCTGCAGTCACTCCCTTGTGAGGATGGAGTTTTCCCTCAGCAGGAATTCCCTGTGCCCATGGGATGGGTGGATTTGTGCCCAGATACTGCACCACCAGAACCAGCAGAGAATTGTCCCGTGGGCTCAGATCTCCATGGTTCATCCCTGGAGACTAGAGAATCCTGAGGCACCATCCCAAAAAAGAGGCAGGTGGACACCAAGGTGGCACTGGAATCATTTAGGGAGTTTTTTTTTGGTCTAAGAGATCAAACCATTGGGGAGGAAAAAACCCACTTATTCCCATTTTGTTACAGCTGCTTTAGAGGAGCAAAACTGTTCCCCATAAAAACTTCATTCTAGAATTTAAAAATTAGGTTTGCCAAATTTTTCATTCAGTGTATCCARCAGGGAAGGGAGCAGCCCCAAAGGCTGGATTGGKATGCCAAGGTTTGGTTAAACCCAGACCCCTCCTCAGGTTCAAAAGGCACCAGAAAAGGAGGAATTGCCAGAATTAAATTCTTCTGAGGCTCCTGGGCTGAGTTTCAACCTCTGAAGAGAGAACTTGTAAATCRAAGTAAGATTTTGGACAAGCACCAGCTTCAGAGGACACTCCCAACTGATGGGGCTCCTCCAGAGCTGCTCCCAGACCTGTGGAACATTGAAAATCCACGAGAACAGCCAATGGGTACGTGAAGAAGGGATATTTCTATTGGGAAAAACTTCCCATCAGCCCCACCTCTAGGCCCTCCCAACTGGATCCATAAAAACAGATGAAGTCATCAGTGAATTTCATGGAATCTCCACTCCTTTCTCCTGCTGGGTTTATAAAAAACTCTGCTCAGATAATTTTTCTTGGAGTGCAGAAAGGAGAGGAAGAGGCAGCTCCGTGTTTTGTTCTGGTTCAGGCTGTGCTGCTGCAGAAGAATGGGTCAGTAATTGCGAAATGTTTCCAGCTATTTTTCCTCCTTTTCCTTCACTGAAATCTTTAAAAAGGTTCAATCAGCTCCACAGTCCCWCAACTGCATCAAGAAGCTCTCAGAGAAATTCCTTTCAATCGTTTTGAAGAACTCCTGATCACGGTTTTAGAATTATTGCTATGAATTCCACTCCTGGGGATGAAACTGCCTCTGATCATTGAGRGGCTTCACCCAAGGTCCATTGCGATGAATCTCCCTGTGATCACTAAAGTTTTTAAGCCAAGATCCATTTTAATGAGGAATTGTTTAAGTCTGAGGCAGTTCCAGTCTAAGCTGACATCTCCACTCTGCCTGACTCCAGCTGGAATTTGTCTGAACAAGCCCCATCCCAAAATTCACCACCAAATTAGATTTTGTTCTCCATTCAGGTTTCTGCTTTAGGTTACAGCACTAAAATGACTCAAATAAAGGTACCCATGTGAGGGCTGAGTGCTCCATTCCCAAAAGCAGGAATCGAACCTACACTAGAGGAATCAAAACCCTCCATACTTCCTTTATATTACTTTCTAGTAGGGTCAGCTAAACAAGCTATYGGGCCCATACCCCGAAAGTGAAGGTTCAACTCCTTCCCCTGCTGATGAACCCCCAGGCAAATCTAATCTTCATCACTAGCCTACTCCTAGGAACAACCATTACTATCTCAAGTAACCACTGAATTATGGCCTGGACCAGCCTTGAAATCAACACACTTGCCATCCTCCCATTATTCTCAAAATCCCACCACCCACGAGCCATTGAAGCCGCCACTAAATACTTCATGACCCAAGCAGCTGCTTCTGCCCTTGTCTTGTTCTCCAGCATAGCCAACGCATGACATACCGGACAATGGGACATTACCCAGAATCCCCACACAGAACCCTTGATTTTGCTGGAAAAACTCCTATTGGAGTAAAATTTCTCCACAAAATTTCACCCAAATTGTGTTTTTCAGGCAGCAAAGCACCTTCAGAAATGAGTGTCAGAGTGGCCRCGGGGCTCTGGTGACCTGGGGCAGTGAGGGTGTCCCTGCCGTGGTGGCACTGGGAGCTCCCTTCCCACATCACCCATTCCATGATCCCATGAGGGATGTGGAACCTGCCCTGGGTGGGGGCACCTCCAGCTGCTCCACTGAAACCCCCGCAGGRTTTAGGGATGTGGATGTTTGAGATGAAGGATGAGGAGAACGAAGGAGGGCTCTGTGCAAACCCCAGAGCTGCATCCACTTCATTCAAAACCAAATCCAAATCCCACCCCAAGGCCTCATTAACCTGTCAGGAGCAGGAATTGGAATCTCAGCCCCTTCTCAAGGGGCTGCAGGATAAGTTCTAATTGTTTCTACTYGAGATGGAATTAATCTGTGGCCAGGAAATCTGCTTAAGGCCTCTCCCCTGCTTCAATCCCTGCAAGGCCTCTGTGGCTCACTCCAGTAATCATTGATTGGGTTCTGGAGAGCTCTGGCTAATTACAGCTGGGAATGACTCAAGTGTGGGGCCTTGGGCAGTGCTGAAATTTGGAATTAAAAAAGAAAGAAAATCAGCCTGAAAGGTTTAAAAGCTGTGGTGTCTTGAAAAACCAGGCTGTCAAAATCTGGTCAAGTGAAACGTTTTGAGTTGATTGCTGCAGGGTTTTTTTCCCTTATATAACTCAGAGACATATTCCGAGGTCAAATGTTTTCTCAACCTGAGGAGGTGAAATGTTTCATTTGGAAAATGGCAAAACAAAATGTTCCCGTTCTTGTATTTGTGGGTGGATGAATTTTCTTTTTAAAAACTCTGCAAAGTTTTAATGCTTTCGGAGAGATCTCCAGCTTCTCCTCAGCTGAGTTTTGGGCTTCAAATATTTTGGTTTAGACTTCAACATTTTGTGTGATCTATGCTAAAGGTCAGGCACCTGCACAGGGGCTCTGTTGACAATAATTGTGGGAATATTTGGAGAACATGAATTGTTCTTATCCTTCTAGAAAAGATGGATTTTGTGTGATATAAGCACACAAACACAGAATTCAAACAAGAATTTGGTATCAGTGTGAGTGGGGACATGTTGGAGAAGATGAAACAGGAAAGCCTTATGAATATGATTGCCTGGCAAAAGATTTTGAGAATATAGAAACTGTAAGCGAGTTTGAAATGAAAGCAAGCTTTGAGRTCCCTCAGTTACTGAACAACTGGAAAACAATGGCATGGCCAGCTGAAGGTGATCCCCTTTTGATCAAACAACAGCCTCTGCTTGCAGACAGGCCCAAGGCTCAGAGCAGACCCTGCCAGCTTGGCAGAAGGGGCCCAAAGAGGAGTTTTTAGGGTTTAAAATGTAACCCAGTGTGGTAATGTAGTGATTCTTMTAGGCTGTATGGAAATGCTGTAGGATTTGTATCTTGTACTAGACTGGTTAGTGAGAATCAGAATATTCAATACAGAAGAAGATTTATTGTATTGTAATGGGAACCTTGCTCTCTTACCCTTTTACTCTCTTAACCCTTTTGCTCTCTCACCCTCTCATCCTCTCTCCCCCTCTCTTCTCTCAGCCTGCTCTGAGCTGTGGCTGGCAGCTCCCAGCAGGGCCCTGCACCCAGGCCCTTTGCAATAAACCCCAAGTTCCCAGCCCTGGCTGCAGAGATCTCTGCTCTCTGTTCATCCCGACTGTCCTACCCCCCGACGCTCCTACAGGGACAGCCACAAGAACTTGCAGCCCCATAATGTTGATGTTTTCTTGTAGGAGTGGGTGAACCTGCTAGGAAGGTTTCTCCCAGGCAGACCCAGAGGGCTGGGATCAGCTGGAATCAGCTGGGATCAGCTGGGATCAGCTGGGATCAGCTGTGCTATGGGGACACCAGAGCCACTGCTGTGCTGGGGACTCTGCCGGCTCCCGGAGCAGGAGGTGGGGACAGCAGCGCCACACTCAGGGACATCCCCGTGGCCAAGACACAGCCCAGGGTGACCCCAAGGTGCCACCTCCCAACCCTGACCTGGCCAGCACCCCCTGCACTGAGGCAGAACAGAGCAGAGATGGGGCTGTGCTGAGAAAATCCCCCAAAAATGGKATTTACTGGGGAGCCCCTGCAGGCTGAATGAGCAGGAGCTGGAGCCCTGCAGAGGCACAGCRGGGTCTCCAGCCTTGGAGAAGGATTTCACACTGAGCTTTTGAGGGGAAAAAAAAAGATGTTGTTTCTGCAAAGTGCACAGCTGGGTCCTCTTCCCATTTCCCGGGAGAAAACAGAGCAGGGATCAAAGGGTGAAGTCTCCTCCTTCTCCTGTGGAATTTTACCYAGCTGCTCATGTTAGCACAGCAGAACTTCCCTTTCCACTCAGGACAGGGGGGTTTATTATCCCATTTTCCCTCCTTCCCTACAACTCCTCCACCAGCACAACAGCTCCAGGAGCTCTTTGCTTTTCTGAGCTCGACTTACAGCTCCGGGTGCTTGAAGAGGCTTCACTCTGCTGCCCAAAAATCCCTGTTTTCCTACATTTCCTGGCTATTGCTGCTGGCTGTGGCTGGTTTGTTATAAAAACCTTTCAGGAGTTTCTCTCCCTGCTGTGAATCCATTTGGGAATGGGGGCAGGAGCAGGAGCAGCCTCCCTCCCTCCCCAAGCTCGAGGAACGTGGTAACATTGGGGAGGTCACTGAGTTACCCACACAGGGTGTCCTGCCAAGCTTTGTGCAGGAACTCTCACCTTTTTTGGTGCCTCCTAACAGATCTTTTGGGGTTTGCAGGCAGAGCAGCAGCCATGCTCCCTCTCCAGCTCAGGAATTCCCTGGTTTCTTGTTTTCCCTTTTCCAGAGCAGATCTGGGATGGAAAGGTGGGAATGGGAGGGAATTGCAGAAGGGACAGTGAGAGAGGAGGGCAGGCTGGGCACAGAGCTCAGGGAGGGATAAGTTTTTTCGCTGGTGATTAAATCCCAGAAATATCTTGTTTTCCCACTGTGGGAAGAGCTAATGGAGCAAATGTCCTGCGGTTTGCAGCRGGCAGGGCCCAGCCCTGGGCTGCTCTTTGCCCTCAGATGAGGTGAGTTTGGCTCTGCATGTGAACCCTCCTGTGGAGTTCTGTCTCCTGGCCTGAGCTGATCCCTGTGCTGGAGCAGGACCAGCCCTCCCCAGCATTCCCAGTGCTCTGGAGCTCAGTGGATGCTCCCAGGGATGAGCTGGTGCTGTAGGAGCCTGGAGCTGTTCCAGCAGCGCTTTTTGGGGTTGTGCCTGCCCATGGGATCATTCCCCGCGTCCCAGCCCCTCCCAGGCCCAGCCTCCCAGCCCTGGGGGGCTCTGGGGGGTTGTGGGACACACTCAGAGCCCCAAATGCTCCCCATTTTGGGGTGATCTGCTCAGGGTGTCCGGGGCATTGCAAAAGGGATCCCTCACTGCCTGTGAGTTATGAGCAAGGTGCTGCTCCAGGCTCCTCATCCAGGCAGGAATCATCCCAAAGGTSTCAGACTGGACACTCAGAGTGGGAATCAGCTCCAGGTGAAGGAGCAGCATTTTGGAACAACCTGGGACAGTGGAAAGTGTCCCTATCCATGGCAKGGGAATGGGATGAGTTTCAAATCCCTTCCCACCCCAACCATCCCACGATCCTGTGTGGGAAGCTGAACCCAGCACTTAATTTTTTAAGGCTTTGTCAATGTGGGACGCATCTCTCCATGAATCCTCCATTAATAAAAATTAAACAGCCGCAGTGGTTAATTGATTTATCATTGCCGGGTGAATATTGCAGGGAAGCTGTTGCCTCCCTTCGAACCAGAGGATGGTCCTGTCCTTGCAGAGCTGTGTGAGGAAAAGACAAAGCAGCAGCTCCCTCCATCCAGCTGAATAAAAACAATGGACTTTCACCTCTGCGAACACTTAAATATCCTCCAGATTATGATTTTTTATCTCTGAGTGAGGCAGGAGCCGTGCAAGGTAATGGATAAATCCAGGAAGGTGGGTCCACGGGGAGGCTGCATGGACATCAAGCATAGCAAAGCTGCCATAAAATATAATGAAGGAATAAAGCAGGGAAGAGGCTGCCATAAATCCTAAAGTGGGGCCCAGCGTGAGGAGAAAAGGAATAATAAATGGCCAAACACACATCAGCAAAGACATAAAGCATAATGAGGTGCTGGCTGAAAGTCACATTAATGGAGAGCTTCTGTTGTCACTCCCAATAAGCAAAATGATAATTTTGTCTTTGAGCCCTCAGAGAGCTCCTGGCTGCTGTGGGAGCGGTTGGGATTTCTCACTCAGCAATGAATGATTTCTGACACCTGCAAATCCTTCTGTTGGGTGTTAGGAGCAGCTCTAAACCCCTGCCAGGCTGGGAACGTTTGGTGTGGGGCTCAGGGGGGGTTGGACACAGCAGGACAGGCTGGGGACACAGGGCAGGGACAGGACAGCAACTCCAGGTCCTGGGGGGTAATTGTCAGATTAATTCCTTTTTTGACCCAGAGATGGGGCAACTGAGAGGTATTTTAAAAACTTTTATTCCATTTTTATTCTCATGAGAAGGGTGAGACAATACAGATGTTATAATTCACATTATCACAATCAGAAGCCAATTATTTCCTAATTACAGTAAACTAAAAGTGTTTCTTGGCCTATCAGCTTTTGCTATGCCATGCTGTAAATGCACAGGTAAAACTGGGAATATTGGAAAATCCAGGCCATGCACAGCCCCTCCCCACGGGGATCACTCGGGTTTAACAAGGCCTGGTCTGGTGCTGCCCCTGAGATGGAGAAACTCCTGGGATGGATCCAGGTGGAGCAGCCCTGGGAGAAGGATTTGAGGGTGGTGGTGGGTGAAACTGGACATGACCCAGCCCTGAACCCCCCAGCCCTGGGCTGATCCCAGGGGGCAGCAGGAAAAGGAAGGATTGTGCCTCTGTGGCCCTCTCAGGTGAGACCCCCCCTGCAGAGCTGCACCAGCCCTGGATCCCCAAAATCAAGGACCTGGAGCTGCTGCAGAGAGCCCAGAGGAGAACCCAGAGCTGCAGCTGGGCTGGAGCCCCTCTGGAGCCAGGCTGGGAGAGCTGGGGGTGCTGCCCTGGAGAGGAGAAGGCTCCAGRGAGAGCTCAGAGCCCTTGCAGGGCCTGAAGGGGCTCCAGGAGAGCTGCAGAGGGACTGGGGACAAGGATGGAGGGACAGCACCCAGGGAATGGCTCCCAGTGCCAGAGGAATGGCAGGGCTGGATGGGATCTTGGGAAGGGAATTGTTCCCTGGCAGGGTGGGCAGGGGCTGGGCTGGAATTGCCAGAGCAGCTGKGGCTGCCCCTGGAGCCCTGGCAGTGCCCAAGGCCAGGCTGGACATTGGGGCTGGAGCACCTGGCACAGTGGGAGCTGTCCCTGCCATGGGATGAGCTTTAAGGTCCCTTCCCACCCAAACTACTCCATGATCCTATAATTCTGTGACTTCTGGAGAAAGCCTCACCTGCTCCCCAACACTTCTAGATGGGATTTGGCAGATCCTGTGATTCCATCACTGCACAGCTCCTCACCTCCATCTCACCCTTCGGACCAAACTCCCTGTGCAAATCCATTTGGGATTTTAAAACATCCATTTCATTTAATTAGGGCACTCCAGAAGCAGAAGCCATTTCCCAGCCACTAACCCAGACTTTCCCTTTCCCCTGGCAGCAGCAGAGCCTGAGCCGGCCTGAAACTGAAACAGAAATTTGTGGTGGCAGCCCCAGTGCCAAGCTCTGGCAGGGATTTATTGCATTTATTGCTGGCAATAAATGCAAGATTCCCCTCATTAGGGCTCTCACATTGTTTGGCTTCTTGTGGAGGGTAAATCCACCAAGCAAAACCTTGGGAGAAGCCAATTAGGAATGTTATGAATAACAAATATAACAAATATATTCGTTATAAATATAAATAAAATTATAATATAAATAATTATATAATATATAATTATATATATTAAATAATTATATAATATTTATGTTGGAATTATTTATAATAATAAATAATTATATTATAATTATGTATATTATGTATATAATAGATATTTATGTATAATATAAATATATATAACAAATAACAAATATACAAAGATATAATATATTTTATATAATATATTAAATATATATAATATATATTATGTATTTGTTATTTGTTATATATATTTATATTATACATAAATATATATTTATATATAAACATATATCTAATGCATAGTCTTATAATATATATAATGTAAATATAATTATTGGCTTTCATAAATACATAAATTTTAATTTATTTATTAACTTTTGTTTTGCAAGTTATTTTTGATCACAAAAATCCTGACATTGTACAATTTGTAATTACTGCTTTTGATATAATCTGTCAGTTTATGTATGCACAGTATAGCTTTTATAAATAGTAGTGTAATACAGTGTAATATATACTATTATATGGTGAAATACTATTATATACTGTAAATATAGTGTAATATATACTATTATATGGTGTATTATGATTATATAGTGTAAATATAGTGTAATTTATATTACATGGTGTAATACTATTATACAGTACAATTATAGCGTAACATATACTATTACATGGTGTAATGCTATTATATAGTGTAGATATAGTGTAATATATACTGTTATATGGTGTTACACTACTATATAGTGTAAATATAGTGTAATACATACTATTTTAGACCGTAGCATGATAGAGACTGTGAAATGTCAAAATGCTTTTTCATATAACTGACTCAGGAAATGGTGTAAGAGAATTAGGTGATTTCCCACATTTGGGGACTATCTTATCTGAAAGACAAGATAATGGAAACAAAAACCAGAACACTGAAAAAAAAAAAGAAGAATTTATTGACCCTTGTTATCAGGGAGTGAAAATACAACAGGGTGGAACCACAAGAAGAAATAAAATGTATTAGTTTAATCTACAGGAGGGCATGAGGACAAGTCAAAGGTTAAAACAAAGCAAAAGAACTCAAAAACGAAACTAAAAACTAATCTAAACTTGAAGGAATGTTTGAATATGTATAAACTTCATGAATATGCACTTTATGAATATGCATCCTGTGATATAACAGGATACAGAGAACATGGATGAAGTTAAGATGTGCTTCTAGCAAAGAGCTGAGCACCCCAGAGCTGGATTTTGTCCCTTTTATCCCTTAATAAACTTTTATAAAATTTTCAATAGTGAGCTGTGTTTCTCACAGGAAGGAGAGAGGAAATGTTTCCCAGGACTGAGCAGGACGGGGGCTGGTGGGGACTGGSAGCCGGACAGGAGATTTGGGCAGGAGCTGAGCCCAGCTCAGCTCTGGGACAAACTCGGGAATTTCCCCGTGCTCTGTCTGCCCACCTGTGATAGCAACACGGACCCAAAGCTTTATGTCCTAACCCCACCTCCTGCCCCTTCCACAGGGCAATGAATGCCCCAAACCACCTCTGAAATGGGCAGAAAGGGTTTGACATGGAAACTTTCCAGGTCTCYGCTCAATCCTGGAATTTCCCCCCAAATGCTGCCCCCAAATATTTGCCAATTCTCCTAAATTCTCCACCAACCCCACCCAAATCTCCTCAAATACCCCTAAACCCCCCAATCCTCCCCAAATCTCCCTCAAATCTCCCCATGGATTTTACAGTTCTTTACTTTTTTTGGCATAGATATTTATCTGTATTTTTATATTTACGTATCTTTAGATAATATAATAAATATWTCTATGAAAATGCATTATTATATTGTCTTAGGGTGACTTTATGACACTTGTATCCCCAGTCTGTTCTGTTTRTGCTGGATATCGAGTTTAACCTTTAAGCCTGGTTCCAAGAGCAAAGAGGGGAGAAGGAGAGGAGAGCCAGCTTGAATTTATTTTCTAAAGAAAACCACTTCAAAAGTTTCCTCCTAAATTTGCCCTAAACCAAGACATATATTTATATCTATTTATATTTATTTCATTTGACATAATTATATTTATCTATATTTATATAATATAAATATTTATATAATTATATTTTATTAATGGAAAATATTAACATATTTCAATATCATATTCTATGTATTATATCTATTACATCAATTTTATTTTTTTTATTTTTGTATATTTATATATATTTATATTGTTATATTTATGGTTTTATTATATTTATATAGAAAATATAATACCACACATTCTGTCATATAATGATATGATATTTATTTTTATTCTTGTTTATTTTATTTTTATTTATTATTGGCATGTATTTATTTATTTATTTATTTATTTATTTACTGTTGGATTTATTCCCAGTGGCTGCCCCACCCTCCAGCCCAGCTTTCCTTGAGGAGCAGCTCACACAGGGCTGGAATTCTTCCCTGCTCTRGGGACAAAAGACAGGGCCTGGTCCCAGCCTCTCCTGGTGGRAGATGCTCTGATGACCTCTCCAAGGAGAAATTCCAGCTGGAATTGCTGCTCGGAAGGAGTCACAGACAAAGCACCACAAAATACCTCAAACACATGTCCAGCAYTCCACAAAAAGCCAAGGCCGTGCCCCTTTGAGCAGAGCAACCTCCTAAAATCTGGACTCCCCAGAGGGGACACAGGGGTGGCACTGCCAGGCCTCAGTGGCCTCCAGGCTCCAGCAGCGCCCCAGGCCCAGCTTTTCCCAGTTCTTGTCATCCACAAGAAGAATTCTGATTCCTGGAGATTGCTCCATGGCCTGAGGAACATCAATGAGATCACAGCAGACATGGGGCCTCTGCAGCCTGGGCTTCTCTCTCGCAAAGATTCCAAGACGTGGATGTGACAGCCTGGTCAGAGAGAGAGAAAACCAGATAAGTTTTCCCAGAATCGGCCTGGGAAGCTTTAGGAGAGCTGGAGATAAACAGTCATAGCCAATTTTTCAAAACAACCTGTGKTGTTTTTCTAATAATCAGTTTTCCCGTTATTCTCATAAGGTTGTTTACAAATGGGTGTCTTGTGTATAAGCCAATCATGTGAAACATATTGATTAAATGACCAATCAGCTCCACCTGTATTGGACCAGTTTATAAAAGAAGCAGTTTCAGTTAAAGACACATGCTCATGCAACTCAGCCTTCTGACTAACTCTGTGTCATTTCTGACTTAAAAGTGATGCCAAGAGACTGGCCTCTTGTTGTCATCAACTTAAAAGATTGTTTTCTCAACATTCCACTGCATCCAGAGGATGCTCCTGGATTTGCCTTTTCGGTTCCAGCCACCAATAGGGAACCRCAGCAAAGGTTTTACCGCGAGGTCTTACCACTGGACAGTTTTGCCACAAGGGATGAAAAATTTGCCTACTATTTGTCAATATTTCATGGCAAAAGCTTTGTCTCCAGCCCGACAAAAACACCCATGGTCAAGGATTTCACACTACATGGATGACTTGCTCATTGCAGCACCAACCCTAAAAGAAATGGAACAGACTTGTGTCTGTTTGTGTTTGTTTTTCCACAGCCAGAGCTCAGTTTGGGTCTGGAATGCTCAGGCACACAAGGAGAGCTCTGTGTGCCCCTGAGGGGACAAGGGGCAGGGTCAGATCATAAASCAGCTTTTCAGATCTGCAGGAAATCCTTCATCCTCCTGCACCTCCTTCCACAAACCAGCCTGGAGGGGAGGAAGCCCCTAAAGAAAACACATTTCATGTGGGGAAGGCAAAGCCAAGCCTGTTATAAAGGAAAGATGCTCAAAATTATCTATTAAAAAAAAAACAAAAAAACACCCTTATTTTTAGCTCTATATATCAGGGGTGGAGGCAGCCCCTAAAGAAAATACATTTCATGTGGGGAAAGCAAAGCCAAACCTGTTGTAAAGGAAAGATGCTCAAAATGACCTATTTTTAAAAATAAAACATATTTTTAACCCTACTTATCAGGGGTGGAGGCAGCCCCTAAAGAAAACACATTTTATGTGGGGAAGGCAAAGCCAAGCCCATGTTTGCATCTGGTTTGTAAAGGAAAGATGCTCAAAATGATCTATTTGTAAAAATAAACCTGATTTTTATGCCTATTTCTCATGGGTGGATGCAGCTCCAGGGGTGCTGGTGGATGTGGTGCCCTCAGTCTGCACCTGCAGCTTTGTGCTTTCCCTGCTGGTGAAGAGATTTCACCTTCCTACTCTACCAAGGATCCACCAAGGAATATTTGCAGCTGGATTGTGTTTATGAAGCACCCAGGTGGAATCTCTGCATTTAATTCYGTAAAAAGCACTAAGAAGCCCCTCTGCTGCATCACTGCAGGGATGCTGTGCTGGGAACRCTCCTGGAGGCATCAAACAGCAAATCCAGGGAACGTTTTTGGGATCTGACATCCACAAGAGCTCATGTGAGCCCAATTCTCATTTTATTTTCCATGCATTTCCCTCCTGGAGAGGTGTCCCTTGCTGAGACACATCAAACCTTTGTCAGAAAGTGCAAAACTCCGAACAATCCACTCCACAGGGGTCTAAAGARGGAATTTGTGTCCCATGGGGTGGAGGAAGAGGAAAAGAACATTAAAAATGGKTTTTTTATGAGAATGGTAAAAAAATCTCCATCAAGGAGCACATTTTGGTTAGTTCAGGCAGGGGGACACCCCGATGTCCTGCACAGTGACAAAGCCACCGCTCTCAGATCCCACTGGTTTCACTTTCAGGAGATGAGGAGACAAATCACATCCCCAGGAGCTGGGACCAGAGCTGCAGATCCCACAGCCAACAGTGATGCCTTAGGATTTTAGCTTTTATATTTTTCATACATTTGTTATCCTGCAGTTCCTTAGTGTGTAACTCTTAACTCCATGTACAGTGCGAGGTGGTGCTTCCCCATTTTGGGCAGACACAGCAATTCCTCTCCACGCCTGGCAATCAAGGACACCTCACTGCATCAGGCCCTGAGAGATGGAAACAGAAGTGAGTTGGGGGGAGCAAATCTGGGGTAAATTACTTAATTACCTGAAGCTGTAATTGGAAGAGTAACCCTCAATATGCAAATGGCCCAAACTTATAAAAGTGTGCAAACCCATGATCCCTGGTCCATTTTTGGGTGTAGCCTCTGGGGGGCTTTGTCTGCCCAAAAGGTACCTGCAGGCCCTTCAATAAATAGAACTGCTTTTTATTCCCTTAATTTTGTCTGTCCTGTGTTTTTAGGTAGCCCCAAAAGGGCACCAACACCCTCTGCCATCCTCCTCCTCCTCCTCACAGAGCCCAGGGCTGCTCCAGCAGCAGCTCCAGGGAACGGAGCCTTTGCTGGCAGGGAACGCCAGCTCCAAAGGGAGGAACTTGGATGCTTCACTGCAAAACAGCAGGGTGAGTTTGAGGTGAAATTCCTGGCCCCTGTTTTGTTCCTGAGGATTTCTGTAGGACAAAGCCCCGTCCTGCTCCTGATGGTCCTGTCCTGACASCATGTGCTGGACAGAGCACTGGGGTCTGATTTCCCAGCTGGATGTGCTCAAAAAGSCCCCCAGTTTTGCTTTCTTTGTGATTGAGAAACCCAAAGGCCTCATGTGACTTTGTAGATGACTTCACACATTCAGAGAGCAGGAAGGAAGCCGAGCTGCTCTCACTTCRTGTTCCGTAGGGCAGCTGCAAATCCGACCTCATTATCTCAGGAGCGCTCAGAGGGACCCGAAAATGACCCCCCAAACCCCCCCTGAGCCCCCCAAATGCTGCTGCTTCAACATCAAGACAGCAACAGTGGCCCTGGGGATCTTCCACATGGTGAGTCCTGCATGGGGGACAGGGAGACAGAGGTGGAACCTCTCCAGGAGGTGCCTTGTTGTGGTTCACAGGGTTCCCTGACACTGGAACGTTCTCTGTTCCCAAGAGGAAAACCCAATGAGTTTAGAGGGATGAATAAAAGGTGGTGGGGGACAGGGAGAAGCAGAATTTGCTGCACTGGGAGGGGTTTTGAACAATTTTTTCCAGGCTCTGCCAATTGGAGCTCAGGGAAACTCACTCTGCTTCCTGTTTTTCTGCTCAGTGCAGGAGCTCCTACTTGAGCGTATCCAGAACCTGCTGGGTGGGAATGGGCAGCMCTGGCAGTGGGAATGTGGGAATGGGGCACTGGAGGGATTTGGGAGCTGGATAAGCAGAGGGTGATGGGCAGAGCTGCCTCCTCTGGGTCTCTTTTGGCTTCCATTGGGATCATGGCCGTGTCTAGAAGCTGTTCAGGGCAGGRATGGCAGAGCAGGACAGCCTGGAGGCCCCTCTCTCCCACGCTCCGGGTGGCACTGAGGAGCTTTAGGTGTTTTCAACCGTCCTGAGGATGTGGTTTCTTGCATGGCTGGGTTATTAAAATAATCCCTGTGCTGGCCTGGCTGTGCACAGTCATGGTTTGGGAGCCCTCGGGGTGGTAACAGGGCTGGCAGAGGTTCCTGGGACAGCAGAGGGGGAGCTGGGGACCTGCTGCCTGCAGAAATCCTGTGGGATCAGCAGCTGTGGCAAGGGAAGGACATTCCATGGTCCCCCCACAGCTGTGGGTGTGCACTGTCAGGGTTTTGGGCCCAAGGGTCCAAATGGTCCTAATGGGGCTCTCGGCACTCCTTGCCCAGCAGAGGGGCACTGTRGAGAGCTGCAGCCTGCAGAAATCCCGTGGGAACAGCAGCTGTGGCATGGGAAGGACATCCCAAGGTTCCCCCTCTTTCCTGGAGCAGCAGGAGCTGTCCCATCCCTCTTGCCCTTGGAAAACAGGGTAATTTTTGGATAGGTCTTGTCTTCCTTTAAGAGCTGTCACACAATACCCATCATTTGTCCCCCTGCCTCTTCTCTCCCTTTCTGATGGTGCAGCTGCAGCTGGGCAGGGGGAGGGAAAAGGGGATTTATACCTTGGCTGATCAGTGCTGGGGCTTTGGGTCAGGATAAATTCCTGCTGCAGGTGCCAGGGATGAATCCCAGCCATGCTGGGTGACAGCAGTGCCACCAAGGAGCTCTCAGGCTCTGTGGCAAGGTCTCCTCCTCCCATAAATCAGCTCTGCCTCGCTGCTGATCTCTTCAGAGACAACTGGAATAAATCCTGGGCATTCTGGAGCAGACAGKGAGGGAGGAGGGGAGTGAGGAGAGGATGGGGGTGTGTGATCAGCAAAGCTCCATGGTGTGGAGAGGTGACCTGCAGGTGACTTTCAAAGGCAGCACTGGGGAGTTTGTCCTGCTCCTCAGGCCTTGAGGTGTTTGACAGAGAGATTTGAGGTCAGGGCTGGAAATCTGCTCCAGTGCAGGAGCAGAATTCCCTGCCTGCTGCTCCTTGATTGGAGCCAGAGGAGCCTCGGGAAGCAGCATCTGCACCTTGTCTGGCCTCAGCTGCCCTCCAGCCCCTCTTTTGGCAGCTCTGTAACTCACAGAGCAGAAATTCAGCTCTGGAACCCTCCCAGCCCTGTCCTCACCTCTGGACATGACTCAGGTGAGCTCAGAGGGATTCACTGAGCGCTCACCAGGCTGGGCTGGCCCAGGGGCCCCACAGAGCCTGAGCTGCTTCCCCTGGAGCAGCTCAACCAAGAAGGCAGCAGAAGATGAAATGTGAAAGGAAACCAAATGAGAACTCCAAGCTCTCCTCACTTCACCCTCGGCTGCCTCAAGAGCCACTCAGAAATTCAAGGGAGAAAAGGAGAAGCTCTGACAGGGCAGCGTTTTTGGGTGGTGCTCTTTGTGCTGGTGTCCCCAGAACACCCCAGCACCCAGAGCACCCTGTCCCTGTCCCTGTCCTCAGGGGCCCCTGTTCCCCACRGCTTCAAGCTCCCCTGGCAGAAACCCCGGCTGTGAAGCAGCAGAGGAGCAGCCTCGCACCAGGGCCATGTGCACAAAGATAAATCACCTGGAGATCAGTCAAGCTGCAAATATTTCAGAAAAAAAAAAAAGGCACAAAGAGACCTCAAAGAGCAGTTTAACCCCACTGCAGCTGCAGCAGGATTGTCCCCAGGGAATGGGGGCTCTGTGTGTCAGACTCTGCCTTCAAGACACTCTAATTTATCTCCCTTGATTTAATGACTAGATTCATCTCAGTCCTACATTATTTCAGCATATCATGGAATCCCAGAATGTCCCAAGGTGGAAGGAACCCACAAGGATCCTCAAGTCCAGCTCCTGTCCCTGACCAGGGACAGCACCCCCAGCACCCCAGCCTGGGCATCCCTGGAGCTCTGGCAGCCTCGGGGCCGTGCCCATTCCCTGGGCAGCCTGGGCAGTGCCAGCACCCTCTGGGGGAAGAACCTTGCCCTGAGCTCCAGCCTGAGCTGCCCTGGCCCAGCTCCAGCCATTCATTTCCTGGGGGTTCAAATTTCTTCCACCAAGAAATGTGAAGCTCCTTTTACAGACAGGCAGCAACAAAAGTTCCAGCTCGAGGAGATCAGGGAGGAAGGGCTGGAGAGGGGCTGGGAATGAAGTACCTGGAAGTGAAATCCTCTATTTTAAACCTGTATTTGTCCTGCTGTGGCATTGCAAAGGGAAAGGGAACTGGGTATTTTTCTGTGTGAAATGAGAAGTTTTTGGTTTCTGCTGGAGCTGAGGGGTGGATCTGCAGTGGGAGCAGCTGAGCAAGGAGTGCAGGGCAGGCACCACATCYATCCTCCTCTGCCTTCCCCCAGAAGGCTCCTCTGCAGAGGGTTCATCCCCCAGATGTGCATTCCCTGCAGGAATAAGGAAGGCTCCACATCCCAGCGTGCCAAAGGCAGCTGCTGGAGAGGTGTCCTGTGCTGGCCTGGCAGGCCTGGAGGTCTCTTCCTGCTCACAGCTCAGTGCTTCTTTCTTTCTACACAAAATGGAAAATTTTAAACCCACTTTTGCCTTAAAAGTCTCCTGAATCTCTCACGCTGGGCTGGGGTTTCCTGCCATGTCCTTATCTTGTGTGACTGCGCTTGGTCTGGGCTGTGTGGCTCACTTCCTCCAGAAAGGAAACCAGGGCCTCGTTTTCTCTGGCAGACATCAGAGAGGGCTCCTCACCCTCAACTTCAGCCTCCAGATCTGCTGGATGGGATGGGGGAATTTGGGGTTTGCTGTCCTGCTGTCACCCACTCCTCCTTCAGAGTAAAACTGATATTAAGGGCCCAGCTCATCCCTTTTGCTCAGGCCTCCTTTTAAGTRGAACCTGAAAAAGCAATTTCTGCCCGTATTTCCCAAGCTGGCAATTGAGGGGTTGGACCAACAGCAGAAATAAAAGAAGCAAAATGTGTTTGGGAGCCTGAACACAAAACCTCTCAGCTGCCTYGCAGTCAGGTGTGATCTCCATGTGTCTTCATTAAGAGATCCCTCTCCTCCCAAGGGGCACCAGCAGCTGTAAAGACACTTTGGATCGATGCAATTTCATCCTTGACAGGGTTCAGAGCTGCCCTGGGAGCTGAAATGCTGTTCCATTAAGCTGAACTCGTGTTAACTTTGTTGTGTCCTCGTGTAATGAGATCTGGATATTCCTCCTTTTCCTGCCAGCTCATGAGCAAAATTGCAAAGTTCATTTACTTAATTGGAAAAAAGGGAAGACAGCAGAGTGACTCTTGAACAAGCTGGTATCAGACAGGCCCAGGGAAAACCTGACGCATCCTTCCTTCTCAATCAGACTCTGGACAGAATTTTAAATTCAGAGGGACAGGGTGGACAGGGGCTCCCAGTCCCTTCATAGCTCAGCGTGGCTTGGTGGGTGCCACAGTTCTGGGAGCTGCAGCTGGGGGCTCGGAAAGTTGATGACTTTGGTTTGAAATTATTTCTAGGTTTTCTGCAGCTGACACAGAGGCAGAGGGAGGGGCTGTGCTCAGCTCCTGTCACATCCCAGCCTCCCTTCCCCCTTTCTGGGCAAGGCAGAGCCTTCCCCCCATAGCTCCTTTGCAAGCACAGCTCAGCTCCCCGGGCTGGGCACCCCTGCTGCCCAAAGTGTCTCTGGATCCCTCTGAAATGCCAGCCCCAGGCTCTGCCCAGCCCAGCCCGTGCAGCAGCTGACTCTGTGCTGCTCCAGCAGCCCCAGTTTGCAAACACAAGCCCAGACCACAGTGGTGCCACTTCCTCCTCGCCCACGGTGCTGCTCAGGCTGTGCTTGAAGTGAAAGGTTGGTGCAGCTCTGGTGGAAAAATTGTTTCATCTCTGCTTGGGCTGGTGCTGATGTGGGCGGCAGATAAGGCCTGGCTTCTGCAACACTGTGGGGCAGAGGGCTCGGGGTCACAGAGAGGKGCAGCTGGAGGGACCCCATGGGGTCACTGGGGCCACCCCCTGCTCCAGCAGGGCCATCCCAGAGCTCAGGGCACAGCAGAGTGTCCCTGTGGCTCTGGAATGTCCCAGGGAGGAGACTCCAGCCCCTCTCTGGGCTCTGCTCAGGGCTGGCACTGCCCAGGGCAGTTCTGCCTCCTCAGGCCCTGCCCGTGGCTCTGGGGCCATTGCTGGGCCTGGAGCAGAGCCTGGGCCTGCTCTGAGCCTGCACACAGGGACAGACAGACAGGGACAGCCAGGGACTGACACACAGGGACAGTCAGGGACACCTGGGAACAGACAGACATCTGTCCCTGTCCAGGGACAGGCAGGGACACACACAGGGATGGACAGAGCAGCTGTGGCTGCCTCTGAATCCCTGAAAGTGTCCAAGGCCAGGTTAGACAGGCCAGGAGCAGCCTGGGACAGTGGGAGGTGTCCCTGCCCCTGGCAGGAGCGGGATGGGATGAGCCTTCCAATCCCTTCCAGCCCATGGGCAAATCCCTTCCCGTGTGGGCAATGGTTCCCAGGTTTCCCATGGAACAATATTCCCAAATATTCCCATGGATGGGTTGGAGGCTGCTCTGCTCAGCTCAGCCCCCAGTGCAGGGTGCAGACCCCTTCCTGCAGAGCTTTCCCAGGAAATGACCCAGCAGGGAATGACCCAGCAAGTTCTATCCTTTCTGGGATTCCCTGATTCCATGGAGATCTCCTAAGCTGGGCTCAGACATCCCTGGCTGAGTGCAGAAGTTCAGGGCCAGGACTGAGCCCACAGCTCTGGACCTCCCTCCATCTCCAGCTCATTAAACTCTGGACAGAATGAGCCCTGGAGGCTGGGGTTTGATGGTCCACTTGGAAAATTTGGGGAAAATCATTCCAGTTCAATGTGAAAAAAGAACATTTGGAGATTTTCCTCAAATAATAAAAGAAGGAAAGTGATGGTTTTGTCAGTGGAGTGGCACAGCTGCACTTGCAGGGAGATCTTTCATCTCTTTTGTGTTTCTTTTTACTCTTTGGAATACTGGTATTGCATTTTCTTCAACTCTGGAGCAAAAGGCAATTTCAAAACATAAAACCAGGATAAAAACCATTGAAACAAAACTCACTGCCTYTGTCATTTCTCCATCTTCCTTCTGCTGGCAGTTAAATCCAAAATATTAATAAAATGATAAGTGTTGTCTCAGAATTTCCTGGGATTTAAACCCTTTGTKTTTTGCTCACTTGGAGACTCATCCATCCAGCATCCCCTGGAAATAAATTCACTGCTGTGAGTTTGGGCCAAGGTCCCTGAATTGTGTTTTTGGCTTTGTTCTCCAGGTCATGAGTGTCCTGCTGCTGATTGAATATTCCCTGGAGGTGGCCAATGGGAAGGGCTTTTGCAAAGACCTGGACAAGGATTACTACAGAATTGGTGGGTCCTGGAATGCTGGGAAGCAGCTGTGGGGCAGGGAGGGATCCCTCAGTCCTGCAGTGCTCCCTCTGCCTTTTCCATCAAAGAGTTTGGAATTCTGGGTCAAAAGCTCAGGAAGGAATTTAAGCTCTGTTTGGGGTTTGCTTTAGGCTAGAGCTGTGTTGGAGATCAATGTGGAGCCCAGAGAGGTTTTTATTTTAGAGGATCAGCCCAAACTCTGCAGTACCCACAGTGTCCTTCAGCTCCCTCTGGAATCTCCTGTGGATTCCCCTGGCAATCCTGGTTTCCCTTCCTCTCCCTTTTCCCTAGCTGTGGGTCATTCCAGCCTCGCACACACTCCTGACTTCCGTCACATTCTGGCCATTTCCAGGGAAACACTGAAGTGTCCAAAAATTCCTCAATGGAAAGAGGGGATAAGTCCCACCCCACACTGATCCCATGGATGTGTGGGCTGTGGGACACTGCCACAAGCACAGCAACACCCCTCCATGCCATGGAACCATTGCCATGGAACCACTGTCATGGAGACATTCCCATGGAACCATTGCCATGGAGCCATTCCTGTGGAACCATTCCTATGGAACCATTCCCATAGAGCCATTCCCATAGAGCCGTTCCCATGGAGCCATTGCCATGGAGACATTGCCTTGGAACCATTCCTGTAGAACCATTGCTATGGAACCATTCCCATGGAGCCATTGCCATGGAACCATTGCTATGGAGCCACTCCCATGGGACCATTGCCATGGAGCCATTCCYRTAGAACCATTGCTATGGAACCATTCCCATGGAGCCATTGYCATGGAACCATTCCTGTAGAACCATTCCCATGGAGCCATTCCAGTGGAACCATTGCTATGGAGCCACTCCCATGGGACCATTGCCATGGGACCATTTCCATGGAGCCATTTCCATGGAGCCATTCCCATGGAACCATTTCCATGGCATCATTCCCATGGAACCATTGTCATGGAGGCATTCCCATAGAGCCATTGCCATGGAGCCACTCCCGTGGAGCCATTCCCATGGAACTACTGCCATTGAGCCACTCCCATGGAGCCATTGCCATGGAGCCATTGCCACAGAGCCATTTCCATGGAGCCATTCCCATAGAACCGTTCCCATGGAACCATTGCCATGGGGCCATTCCCATGGAGCCATTGCCATGGAGCCATTCCTGTGGAACCACTGCCATGGAACCATTGCCGCGGAGCCATTGCCATGGAGCTATTTCCATGGAGCCATTGCCATGGAGCCATTGCCATGGAGCCATTGCCATAGAACCAATCCCATTGAGCCATTCCCGTGGATCTCCTGCCTCTCAACTGGACAGAGCCACACCACCCCTCCCTCCCCCTGTGAACCCCCATTCCCAGATTTTCCCAGCCCCTGGTGTATTTTTCCTGAACATTGGTGGCTGGAAGAGGCAGCCAAGCTGTCCCATAGCTCACAATTCCTGAAGGATTGAATTCCTCCAGAAGGATCCAGCTTAGATCCTTGCAAGGACCTGGAGCTGTCTCATAAGGCGCCATCTAAAACACCAAAGCCCTCAAATATTGCCCAACCAGGATGTTCTGCCAGAGCTGTCTGGAAACAAGTGCAAAGGGGTTTTCCTTTCTTGAGTAATTTTCTGTGAAAAACGACAAGCTGAGAGAACCCTGGGAGAAAAAGCAGGAACCCAGGCCCCCTCCCTGCCCCGTTCATGCACACGGAGAGAAAACACAACCCCTGGCAGCCAGGAATTGCTGTTCCCTGGTTTTCCAGAGGCTGTTCCTGAGCTGAAAATTCCCTGTATGTGGAGGAAAAGGAGATTGAGTACTGGTTCCTGCACGTTGTTCCACCGGACAGGAGTCAGAAATAGGGTAAAGCACCACACCAGGAATAGGTTCTGCCTGGTGAAGTTATAAAAGCTGGCTTCAGTCTTTTCCAATGAAAAATGCACACTGGCATCCCCCAGGGCTGTTTGACATCAGCACTCAAAGGTTTGGTTCATCCAGCAGAATCATGGAGTGTCTGGATTGCAAGGGACATAAAACACGTGGTTCCAAGGGGAAGGGCATCAGCAGTGAGCAAAAAATGGGAATTTGGGTGAGTCYTGCTGATATGAACCTGGGCAAGGGGCAGTGCAATGGTTCCCACATTTCCCACGGAGCAATATTCCCAAATATTCCTGTGGATGGGTTGGAGGCTGCTCTGCTCAACTCAGCCCCCAGTGCAGGGGGCACACCCCTTCCTGCTGAGCTTTCCCAGGAAATGACCCAGCAGGGAATGACTCAGCAGGCTCCAGAGCCAGTGCTGGGAACAGCACAAGGAAACCAGGAGCATCCATCCAACCCCCACGCATCCATCCATCCATCCATCCATCCAT
>JACDOX010000285.1:212894-225997 GCA_014549065.1 Cardinalis cardinalis
TTTGGGTGGTTTTGTGTAATTGGATAAAAAGTCCCCATTGCAGATCATGGGTGGTTGGTTATTGGGTTAAAGATAAAAATAATGTAGGTATCATTTCTTAATTGGACAGTTTATCCTTAAAAAGCCTCATAGAGAGACAGAGCTCCATTTTTAGTGTGTCAGAATGAAGTGCTGCAGAACTCAGGGTTTGTGGGACTGTGACAGAGATAAGAACTAACAAACATCTGAGTCGGAGCAAGAAATACCATCTCAGAATTTAACCCCGATCTTGGCAGAAAAGAAGCAAAGATTCCTCACCTTCTGAGGGCTCCTGGCTTTCATGAGGTGGGGAGGGCATGGAATGGAGGATCCTTCCCTCGGGGTGTGGTTCTTCATGGAATTATTGACATTGGAATGAAGGATCTTTAACCCAGGCTATATGGTTTGTCATGGAATCCTTTAGGGTGGAAAATACATTTAGGGTCCTGTTAAGTAGGAATAAAGGATCATTATCTTGGGCTGTGGTTCTGCATGGAATCCTTTAGGATGGAATAAAGGATGGTTAGCTGGTTAGCTGGGGCTGTGGTTCTGCATGGAATCCTTTAGGATGGAAAAGACCTGTAGGCTCCTGGAAGGTTAGAATGAAGGATCACCACCCTGTGCTGTGGTTCTTCATGAAATCATTTAGTTTGGAATAAAGGATCATTATCTTGGGCTGCAATTCTTTATGGAATCATTTAGGGTGGAAAAGACCTTTAGGATTCTGGATGGTTGGAATGAAGGGTCATTACCTTGGGCAGTGGTTTGTCATGGAATCCTTTAGGAAGGAAAATACATTAAGGGTCCTGCAAGGTTGGAATGAAGGATGGTTACCTGGGCTCTGGTTCTGCATGGAATCCTTTAGGATGGAAAACACCTTTAGGATCCTGGAAGGTATGGATGAAAGATCATTACCTTGAGCTGTGGTTCTGCATGGAATCCTTTAGAATGGAATAAAGGATTATTATCTTGGGCTACAATTCTTCATGGAATCATTTAGGGTGGAAAAGACCTTCAGGATCCTGGAAGGTTGGAATAAAGGGTCATTACCTTGGGCTGTGGTTTGTTGTGGAATCCTTTAGTTTGGAAAAGACCTTCAGGATCCTGAATCCAGATGTGAGGTGGTTTCTCCTGGCTAGACAGGATGAAATCCTTGGAGGCTGAAGGAAAGCAATGGCAGCTGGGATATTTGTCCTCCCCTGTCTTGAAATGTTGATTTTCTCCTGGCTTTGAGGGCAGTGGCTCTGAGTGTGCCCCTGACAGGAGGGGTTTGCTGGTGATGCCTCAGGTTTAGCTTTTCTATTTCTCAGATTCTGTGCTGCTTTGGTGTGTGGGTCTGCAATTTATATTATGGGATGGTGAGCTCTCTGCACAGAGTAGAGAGACAAAACAATTCCTTCTCCGGCTGGGCACCAAGGACAAATTATCCAAATCTCAGGCCCAAGAGCACAAACMMCGTGGGCTGAAGTGAGAAAAACAAGGATGGGACTGCATGGGCTAAAGCTGGAATTGGACAATTMACTCCAATATGCAAATGGAGCAGAACTGATCAAAGTAAGAGACCCTGTGACCTCATCCATTTTTGTGGCCATTTTGGGTTGTGTTGCCCAAGGTGGATCCATTGAGGCCTTTTGATAAATCTCTAGTTCATTCTTTAGCTCTGTCTAGTCTCTGTTCTAGGCCAGCCTTCACAAGGCATCACTGGGGATAAACTGAGATTGTCTCTGCCCTGGCCAGAGGCTTCTGTGGAGCTTGGATGAAGCCCCACAAGCAGTTTGCTCACTCTGGGCCAGCAGAAGGGAAGCTTTGGGCTGAATTTAAGGGAATTTAGTGGCTTAGACTCTGTGTGAACCAGCCACAGGCTCTGTGTAAAGTGTGACTAATCTGCAGAAGTGACCCAATCCTGTGATTGTAACCCAATTCATGTCCCCTCAGCAGGGCCACTCCAGGACTCCCCTGCTGGCGCTGCAGCTGCTGGATTTCTGCCTGAGCATCCTCACCCTGTGCAGCTCCTACATGGAGGTGCCCACCTTCCTCAGCCTCAAGCCTGTRGAGAGTGGGGTAGGTCTGGAGCCAGCTCTGCTCATTTCCCACCTTGGAACTCCTTTAAATTCCCATTCCATGGCTGTGCAGCTCCTCTGGAGCATCCAGAACTGCTCAGTCTGACAACAAAGAGGGTTTTCTGTGTTCTCCCCAGCACTGCTCCTGCCTGACAGCTCCCGTGTTCCTTAAAAATACACCTTGTTTCTCCTTGTAGGAATCTGATGGATGCAAATTGTGGAGCTGCTGGCATGGAAAATGCCTCAAATTTTAATAAGTCCCACCCCAGTGTTGTTATGAACAGATGGAATCATCACATTCCTAGGGAAGGATGGAGACACTGATTTAAGGCCCTGGGATCACGGTCCCAAGTTTCTCCCCCCAGAGAAAAGAGCAGGAAAATCCCAGACTGGTGGCAAAAGTGGAAATTAAAATTTTAAAAGTTCATTTAAACAGGGCTTTGCCCAAGGAGTGGAAACAGCAGGAGGAAAACAATATCCCTGTGATCCTGCTGCCAGTGAAAATCCCTCATTCCTTGCTCTGCCTGAACCTTGAACCCCTCTCTGTGAGTGCCCCTGGCAGAGGGAATGAGTGCTCTGGGCTGAGACCTGAGTGCTCTGGGCTGAGACCCTCTCTCTTTTCCCCCAGGGCTCTCTGCCAGCCCTGGAGAAGCTGCCAGCAGAGGAATATGCCAAAGTGATGATCACCTTCACCATCGCCTTCGTGGCTGTGCTCGTCCTCAAGGTAAAAGGCTCTGAAGTGAGGCTTGCCCAGGAAATTCAGCTTTATTCTCTCCCAGATCTGCCCTCTTGGGCTCTCCTCGGGTGTGGGAAACTTTGAGATGAGAAATGCTGATGTAGAAATGTCATGGAATAGGGCAGGCACTGTTGAGAGAGAAATGGAACRAGGAACAAATTTCAAAGGATGGCCTTGCAAATAAGGCTGGGTACTTTGGAGAAATAGAACTGTGAAAGATGCATTGTAGTGGGACCCATGARGGGTAATTTTAGATTATTTGCTTTAAGGCATCTACAGCACGATGTGGCTAAAGCTGATAAACCAAGAAACACTTATATTTATTAATTAGGAAATAGTTGGCTTCTGATTGTGATGGTGTGAATTATAACGTCTGTATTGTCTCACCCTTCTTATGAGACTGAAAATAAAATGAAAGTTTTTAAAACATCTCTCAGTTACCCMATCTCTGGATCAGAAAAAAASCTTAATCCAACACTCAGGCACAGTGGGAGCTGTGCCTCCATATGGTTTACCCAAATCCCTGCCTTTGCTCCTCTGTGTGAGTTACCAAGCAAAATCCCTCTTAGAGCCCCCAATTATCACTGTCCATTCCTGTCTAGAAGGAGAAAAAGGTTGAAAAACCCACAGCAAAGTGCTCTGCTGTAAAGTGCCCAAGTAAATGAGATTATTGAGCAGCAGGTGAGATCTTTCATGGGGTGAGTGGCTGTGTCCTCTCTGATGGGAGCAGGGTTCTCCACCCTGACACTCCCAAAGTTCATTAAAACCAGGAGCTAAACCCTGCTGGTGCCTCAGGAAGCTCCACTAGAGAGGGGKTTTATTCTTTTATTGCTTCAGTGGCTCAGAGAACAGATTTTTCACCTTCGGCCCCATGAAGAAAACCAGAATCTTGCAGGTGCTTGGACAGAAAGTGCTGCTTGTGAGCTGGAAACCATTTTATATTCCAAGCCCTCCAGGTGGGCCAGATAAACCAGTGGGGAGTGTGAAGAGTTTTGTGTGGATGCATTTAAAGCATGGCTTTAAAATCTCTTTTAATATTTGCATGGATTGTGCAGCTGGAGTGAAGATAACCCCGAGCCCCAGCTGGCAGGAATCTCCCTGACCTGGCACATGGATTAATTGGAATTTTCCACAGCTTTACCCACAAAATGCTGGAATTTCAATGGGTTTTTGTGCTGGGGCTGTAAGAGGAGGGATGGGGTGGGATAATAAAACCCCAAAAAAGCCATCAGGACCCCAATCCTTTAATCCCTCTAGTGCCRACCCCTCTCCTCTTCCATGGGTAAAATCCCATGGAATTCTCTCCCTGCAGCCTCCCAGCTCAGGGCAGTGTGGGGCTGGCTCTGCACTACCTGTGGTGGCAGAACCAGTTCAAAATTCCATGGAAAAAATATTCCAAAGGCAGTGTGGGGCTGGGTCTTTGCTGCCTGTAGGGCTCTGACAGGGTCTGTTGTTTGAAATTCCTTGGAAAAAATCTTCCAAGGGCAGTGTGATGCTGCCATTACGGCAATTCCACTCTGCACCCATGAGTGATCCTAAATCCATGGGGTGAGGTGGGCTGGAGGCACCTTTGGGYTCATCTCACTTCCACTGTCCCAGGTGCTCCAGCCTGGCCTTGAACACTTCCAGGGATGGCAGGTGGGCAAATATTCCAACAATCTTTACCTCACTTTGGAGTCATAAAGGCCTCCAGCACCACAGGGATAAGAAAGCAGAAATTAAGGGGAATAAAATATTCCTTGTGATTTTGATTTATTTTAAAACCAAAATTGGGAAGTGCATTCCTTGTTGTATGATTTTAATTTATTTCAAAATCAAAATGGGTGAATGCATTCCTTTGTTGTATGATTTTGATGTATTTTAAAACCAAAATCAAGGAATGCATTCCTCTGTTGAGTGATCTTTATTTATGTCAAAAGCAAAACTGAGGAATGCATTCCTTTGTTGTATGATTTTATTTTCAAAACCAAAATCAGAGAATTAAGTCCTTTGTATGATTTTATTTCAAAACCAAAATCAAGGACTGCATTCCTTTGCTGAGTGATTTTTATATATTTCAAAAGCAAAACTGAGGAATGCATTCCTCTGTTGTACGATTTTATTTCAAAGCCAAAATCAGAGAATTAAGTCCTTTGTATGATTTTATTTCAAAACCAAAATCAGGCAGTGTATTCCTTCACTGTGTAGTTCTTATTCATTTCTTAGATTTATTTTTCAGACATTTCAGATTTCTAGGGTTTTTTCCTATGGATGAATGGAGGTTTCTACGCCGTTTCTATGGCAGCTCCAGGTTTGCTCTCTGGATGAAGAGGCTTTGGAAGCAGGAAGGGTTTTGCAACATTCCCAAAAGATGCTCAAAGTTTGGATTTGCCTCCGATCTCTGGAATGTTGAGATGGATTTTTTCACCTCAGATATTTCATTCATTTTTTTCTCTTTCTCTTGGCTTGGTGCCAACACAAAGAGCCCTCATTGTCCTGGGCATGCTCAGCTGCACAACCCTGGTTTGGGATCTGTGGCTCCCTGTGTTCCCTGAAAATCCCAACTGCTCCCAGCCCCTTCCCAGGCCAACACAAACACCAGGCACACGACTGGAGCTGCTCAGAGCAGGGAAAATATTGATTTAACAGGGCCAGCCCCACAGACCCCGCTTCTTTCCCTGGGCCACAGCCCCTCAATCAGCCCTTTTTCCTCAGAAAATGGATAAATATCCATTTATTGCATGGATAAATATCCATTTATTGCATGGATAAATCCGTGGGGTGCCCAGAGGTCCTGTCAGGAAAGTGTAAAAATGGGATTTTGCTGAATGAAGGGATTTTTGAGGCAGCCCTTGAATCTCTGTGGTGCCTCTGGTGCTTTCCTGAGGCATCCAGGCTTTGTAATCTGCTCTGAAAAATGGCATCAAAACCAAGATTTCCTTTCCTACCTTGGGATATTATGATATCAGAGGTGTGCAGTGTTGTGTTTAATGGATTCTATATTTAATCCCTTAATATTTACTGGATTGTTGATCCCAGTCCCATTATTTTATGTTTAATCATTTTATATTTACTGGATTTCCAGTTCCACCTCAGTATTTTGAATTCATGGAATCCAGACTTCATACTCTGCTCTGAAAAATGGCATCAAAACCACAATTTCCTTTCTTACCTTGGGATATTGTGATCTCAGAGGTCTCAATGTTGTGTTTTAATAGGTTCTATGTTTAATAATTTTATGTTTACTGGATTGTTGATCCCAGTCCCATCCCAACATTGGGATGGGGTTATTATATGTTTAATSATTTTATATTTACTGGATTTCCAGTTCCACCTCAGTATTTTGAATTCATGGAATTCAGGCTTTGTAACCTGCTCTGAAAAATGGCATCAAAACCATGATTTCCTTTCCTAACCTGGGATATTGTGATCTCAGAGGTCTCAGTGTTGTGTTTTAATGGATTTTATGTTTAATCCCTTTATATTCACTGGATTGTTGATCCCAGTCCCATCTCAGCGTTTTTCTGAATTCATGGAATAAATCACTTTGATCAATTTATATTTTTATAAATTTATATTTCTATTAATGAATCACTTTATATTACTTTTATTGTTCTGAATTCATGCAATCCAGACTTTATAAACTGCTCTGGAAAATTACATCAAGGCCACACTTTCCTTTCCTGCTCAGGATATTGTGCTCTCAGARCTCTCAGCACTGAGTTTAATGGGGTTTGTGTTTAATCACTTCATATTTACTGAATTATTGATCCCAGTCCCACCCAGTGCTGTTCTGAATTCATGGAATCATGACATTCCCAGGGAAGGATAGAAACACTGATTTAAGGCCCTGGGATCATGGTCCCAAACTTCTCCCTCCAGAGAAAAGAGCAGGAAAATCCCAGGCTGGTGACAAAAGGGGAAATCCCTTTTTGCCCTGCAGTGCCATGGGAAAATGCCTTTTTCCTTCCCTTTTCCCTCTTTTCCAGGCCTACATGTTCAAGTGTGTCCTGAGCTGCTTCAAGTTCATCAAAGCCAGCAGGAGGGAGGAGGTGAAAGTGGAGCCACACGCAGTGGAAAAGGTGAGGAAAAGTGAATTTACCCCTGAAAGTGGACCCAAAACAGTGAAAAGGTGAGGAAAAGTGAATTTACCCTGGAAAGTGGACCCAAAACAGTGGAAAAAGTGAGGAAAAATTATTTTTTTCCCGGAAGTGGAGCCACAGGCAGTGGAAAAGTGAATTTTCTCTGGGATAACTCAGCCCTGCAGCTCTGCCAGCAGAATTCCTACAGCAAAGGGATCAGCCAAAATTCCCCCAGGAATTGCACTTCCTCTTCCACAAGAAGAGGGAAAAGGCTGTAAAAGTGAATTTATTCCTGAAAATGGACTCAAAAGCAGTGGGAGAGGTGAGGAAAACTGAATTTATTCCATGAGCAGGAATCCTTTAGATTGGTGATCCTTATCTCTGCTTTTTTGGGATCTGAGAGAATTTCCAATCCTTCAAATCCCCAGTAGCAAGTGCTAATAATCAGCTTTGAATTACCGTATACCCATTTAATTTCGCTTCTTTATTTCCTGCATAAAATCTTTAAAGTCAATGTGCAAAGAAGGGGAAAGGCATGGCAGATAAATGGGAATGGATTCCTTGTGATCCCTGATCCAGGAATTTGGTGGCAATTCTAGCTGGACTTTGGTTTCCATAGCTAAAAGTGTTTAAAATCAGCTTTTTCTTCACTTTTCTTCTGAGAGGTTGGGATTTTCAGTGTAGTATGGATGGGTGGGACACGGAATGGTGGAGGATGTGGAATGCTGAGGGTAGGGAATGCTGAGGAATAGGGAATGCTGAAGGGATGGAATGCTGAGGGTGGGGAATGCTGAGGGATGGGGAATGCTGAGGGGATGGGGAATGCTGAGGGGATGGAATGCTGAGGGATGGAATGATGAGGGGATGGAATTATGAGGTTTAGGGAATGATCAGGACAGGGAATGCTGAGGGGACAGGGAATGCTGAGGGGATGGAATGCTGAGGGGATAGGGAATGATGAGGGGATGGAATGCTGAGGGGATAGGGAATGATGAGGGGATGGAATGCTGAGGGGATAGGGGATGATGAGGGGATGGAATGCTGAGGGGATAGGGAATGATGAGGGGATGGGGTGCTGAGGAATATGGAATGCTGGGGGATGTGGAATGCTGAGGGACAGGGAATGCTGAGGGGATAGGGAATGCTGTGGTTTGGCTTTTATCTCAGCCAATCTTCTGGGCCTTCCCTTGCCAGCAGCACTGCCCCAGCTGTGCCCCTCTGCAAAATTCCTCAGCTTTCCATGGGAATGAGGTTGGGATTCTGCACATTCAGGAGCCTTGGGTCATTCATTGTCCAGGGAATGGGGGCGGCACTGGCATAAGGTGGGTCCAGCCCCTGCTGGATTTCTGCCCTGTGTGCCCTAAATCCCAAGCAGTTCTTTGTCCCTGCTTGGAACCAGGCAGAGAAACCCTGATTTGCAGAAAAAACCCAACTCTACAACGTGTAAAGTTGTAAAGTTGGTCTGATTTCTTTCAGGGTTGGACACATGTGGGATAGCTCCCCCAAAGGACACATGTACCTCTGAGAATTCCTGAGTCTGTTTTATCCCCTAACCTGTTGCATATGCATAAAGTTTCAYGACAGGTTCATGCATATTTATTTCCTAGCCCCATTTTGTATTAAAACTGTCTCATCACTTTTTATGAGCATGTGCAGCTCTCTAGTAACGTCGTTGTGTCTGCAACTCAGCTTTAGTTTTCTTTTTAAGGTTGGTGGGGCCCCTCCTTATCTCTCTCTTTAGTTTAGAAACTTGTAATTTTTTTTAAGTAACTTCAATTTTTTTGGCGGTTTTTTTTTTTCTGTAGGTTCTTTATGAGCACAGTAAGTTAGTCAATTAAATAGGTTTAGCAAGCTATAGACTAAACAAGTTGAAACAGCACTTTTCAGCTAAATCTAAAATTAGTTTCTACATTAAGTTCAATTTCTAACTCTTAATGAACTCCRGGATGAAATCCCTGTGATCCCATAACCTTTGATCTCTTCCAGGCCGTGCTGCCATCCTATGAGGAAGCCCTGGAATTGCCTTCCAAGGATTGCCCCCCTCCCTACGTGGCCATCTGAGCCCAGCTGGGGGGAGCTGACGCTGGATGCTGCTGCTGCCTCCCCCAGCAGAGCCCCAGTGCTCACCCAGAGCAGTTCCCAGCCTTTTCCAGCCACATCCTGCCAGGGAACTGCTGGAGTCTTGTCCTGCTCTGGCACCTCCATTTCCTGACCCTGGCACCCCAGTTTCCTGACTCTGGCACCTTAATTTCCTGACCCGGGCACCTCCATTTCCGGACCCGGGCACCTCCATTTCCTGACCCTGGCACCCCAATTATTTCCTGACCCTGGCACCTCCATTTCCTGACCCTGGCACCCCAATTTCCTGACCCGGGCACCTCCATTTCCTGACCCTGGCACCCCAATTATTTCCTGACCCTGGCACCTCCATTTCCTGACCCTGGCACCCCAAGGTCCTGACTCTGGCATCCCAAATTCCTGATTCTGGCACCTCCAACTTCCTGACTCTGACACCCCAGGTTCCCGACTCTGGCACCTCCATTTCCTGACTCTGACACCTCCATTTCCTGACCCTGGCCCCCCATTTCCTGACCTGGGCACCTCCATTTCCTGACCCTGGCACCCCAAGTCCCCGACTCTGGCACCTCCATTTCCTGACTCTGGCACCTCCATTTCCTGGCTCTGACACCTCAATTTCCTGGTTCTGGCACCCCAAATTCCTGACTCTGGCACCTCCATTTCCTGGCTCTGACACCTCAATTTCCTGGTTCTGGCACCCCAAATTCCTGACTCTGGCACCCCAAATTCCTGACTCTGGCACCCCAAATTCCTGGCTCTGGCACCTCCATTTCCTGACTCTGATACCCCAAATTCTTGACTCTGGCACCCCAGGTTGCTGACGCTGGCTCTGGTTGCCATCCCTGGAATCTGGGATTTGGCTGCTGTGGGTGCAGGGCTGGCCTGAGCCCTGCCAGCTTTGCCCTGTGCCATGGTGGCTCTCCTCTGGCTCAGCAGGGACACCCTTAGAAAGTGGGATTAAGGGATGGTCCTGGTTGAGGGCAATTTTGGGAGAAAAAATTCTAAAGGGATTTCTTCTAGAAAAACAAATTCAAGTGGTTCCTCCCCTAATTGGCTTGGGAAAAAGATTTCCTTGGAGAAAAATGGAAAAAAAACCTGTTTATTTAATAGGCAAAGCATTCATCAGCACAAAAAATGAACAATATTAAACAATAAAACCTCTTGCCACTCCAAAAGAGATGACAAACTCAGAAAAGTCCCCTTGGTGGGCTGTAGCTCAGCTCACTCAGTGTCTTATCAGTCCCTTTGGCCAAAATGGAAATTTTCCATGGAAATGGAAATGTTCCATGGGACATGGAAGGAAAATGGAAATGTTCCATGGAAATGGAAATATTCYGTGGGACATGGAAATATTCCATGGGACATGGAAATCCCATGTCAAACTGTGACAGGGATGAACAGGGAAGGAATTTTCTCTGGGATAACCCAGCCCTGCAGCTCCTCCAGCAGAATTCCTACAGCAAAGGGATCAGCCAAAAAGTCCCCAGGAATTGCAGCTCTCACCCTGTCTGCCTGTGGTGATTGGCACAACCCAGAGTATCCAGCTCTGCTGTTTCATACCCGAGTGGGTGCATTTTTCTGTGCTTTYATATCACTTGGAAGACGAGTTTCAATTAAAATAAAAATGTTAATGGCTTCCAAGCTGTGAGTCTGGTTTCTGAGGGTGTCTGATTGCTGAGTGAAGGAAGAAATAATTTGATTTCTAAAAAAAATTAGTGAGCAAAAAATGGTGCTTTGACCTTGGCCTGATCTTTCTCATGCTTGTGCTGCTTGCAAAGGAAAAGCTGATATTYCTGCTTCAATTTCCTCTCAAAACCTGCCTCTCTGCCTTATCAGCAGTGATAAGGATCTGTGGCCTGTTCACCAGTGACTCTGCACAGCTCAGGCCCTGCAGATGTCACGGATCGCGCTGCTGGTGTCCCTGGAATTCCACACCTGTTCCCATTTTGGGATAATTTCCTGCTCTTTTCAAACATCACAGCAGGAGAAAAGTGGGGTTTTCTCAGTCTTAAATAAAGTCTCCATTCCAGCCTCATGCAGAGCTCAGATCACAGCCCGGGGGGGCTGCTCCACTCTGAACCAGCACAAACCAGGCTTCAATGGAATATTTATCAGCAAACTTCAATGGAATATTTGCAGAAGATGAATAAGAAATGTGCTGCTGCCCCTGCTCTTTTCACTCAATGTGCGTTTCTGTAATGGGAATAAAGAGGATGATGTTGGTTGTATATTTTCCAGCTGATTTTCCCATTAAGGGAAGATAATTCCATTTTTCTGTGYTCCATCTCCTTGTTATGGGCACCAGGATGCTCCACAGCAGACCTGGAGTCTGGAAGGATGCCCCAGATGACATCTCAGTGGCTCCAGTGCTTTTAAACATCCTCAGAAATCACCCCCAAAAGCTCAAACCACTCCAATCCTCCTAGCAGAAAATCAGTTTTCTGCCCCCACATGTGCAAATTGTTTAACTGTAACCAAAGAGCAAGAGAGCAACTGGAAATTCCACCAGGAAACTTCACAGGAGAGCCCAGATTGTTGCAGCAAGGCCCAGCCTGGTCTCCTGCTTTATTCTGTGAAGAGATTAAATGTGATCTTTGAATTATTAATTGGTTACTGAGCACTCCACACATCTCTTGGTCACAGCCACGGGACCAGGCTGGATGCTGGAGCTGTTCCCATTTCCCTCCTGGGTTGCTCCAAGCCGGGCCTGGAGGAGGCCTCAGGATGGGCTGCCAGGGTGGAGATTCCCTTTGGAAAAGCACATCCTACTCTAAATATTCCTATTATCAGAGCCTGAGATGCTGTGGGACAGCTCTGGGAGAGCTGCCCAGGCTCCTCCCACCAAAACTCCATTAACTGGGGCTGCCCAAACGTGAAATGTTGGCAACTCTCTTGGTTTCCAAACCAGAGGAGGGTTCCTCAATGTGGTCCTGCTAAATCCTGTTAAAACCCCTCCTCCACCTCTTTCAGTGGTTCAGATGCTCCCTCTAATTAAATTCCTGCTAATAATGGGGAATGTTCCTGGCTGTTGAGTGGCTGCAGCAGGGTAAATCTGTCCCTGGCCCTCTTTCTTTTATTGGCTTTGATAATAGAGCTGCAGTAGCTGAGATAGGGTCAGGACGTGTCTGGCAGAGCTGGGGTTGGTTTCAGTGTGGGTTCACMCCTGGTCTAACTGAGCCTGGCTCTAACCAAGCCAGCCCATCTCCTGCCTGGGGCAAAGCTTTCCCTCCAGGGCTCAGCATTCCAGCATTCCAGTTTCCCCAGCCCTGATAAAATGTGTGGATTTATTGTGAGTTCCCAGCCAGGCCAGGGCTGAGCTGCAGACAGGACGTGGGGYTGGGTTTCTGAAATGCCACAGGGCTCGGCCAACACAAACTGAGCCCAGCCTGGCCCAGGCTGCTCCTGAGCCCCTCCAAGGCTGGGCTGGAGACTGAGAAAAGACCCTTTTAAATGCCCCTGTTATTCTGGTTTGGCTTCTCCAAACTGATTTATGGATGTGTCCCCAGTCCAGGCCCAGCTCACGCAAAGATCCCAGCACTGCTCCGAGCTGGATTTTGGTCCAGGGCAGAGGAGAAACGAGAAGCAATTCTCTGGTGTAGAAGAAGATTGAGCTGATGATTGAGCTGAGGATCTCAGCGCAGATAAATGAGAGGGTCTTGACTGAACCAACATCATCTTCTGGAGCTCGAGAGGTTCCTGGACTCCAAGGATGATCCTTGAATTCCTTGGCTGCTTGTGGCTTTTCCACCCAGCARAAGCTCCAGTGGAAAAGGGGATTTTGTGGAACATTCCTGCCAGTTGAAGTGACTTTGGATGGGCTTGGAGCAACCTGGGAGAGTGGAATGTGACCCTACCCATGGCAGGARGTGGCACTGGATGGGTTTTAAGATCCCTTCCAGCCCAAACTACCCCAGGATTCTGTGATACTCTGATTCCTGGGGCTTTTGTGTGCCTTGCCTTGATCCATCAGGTGTTTTGGGTAATTCCCCTTGGAAAAAAGGAGCTGCCCACACAGTGACCACATTTGTTACTGGTAAATCTTATCCTGCTGTTCTTTCATAGGATCATCAAATCATGGAATATCCTGAGTGGGGAGGGACCCACAAGGATCATGGATCCAACCCTGGCCCTGCCCAGAGCCCCCAGCAA
>JACDOX010000285.1:226592-236760 GCA_014549065.1 Cardinalis cardinalis
GTGTATGAGGACATGAGAGGCACTCGGGTTTGAATGGTGCATGGAATGATGCATTTACAGGGTGAATATATAGATTTTGGGTTTTGGTACAGGGGGGTTATGGAGACAAGATGGAGGGATCAGGGCATGTCTTGTCCTTCTTCTTTCTTCTTCTTGTCATCTATTTTCTGTGGTGATGTTGGCACTTGGGGATTGGTTTAGCATAAAAGTGCACAGTTCAATATGGGTGATTGGTATTGGGAAATAAAGGTAAATATGATATACGTRATTTGTAGTACATAAAGACGAGACCACCTCGAGGGCGGTCAGAGTGCTTTTGTCTGCCTTGCTGTTCAGACCTTGGCTGGGCAGAAAGAAAATCTTGTAGATAAGAAATAATAAACAACCAGAAGACCGAAAAGTGAAGAGTTCAGTCTCATTCTAAGGAGCGCAGGCTGCCCCAGAACCACCCTACACATGTCCAGCAGAGACAAAATAGCCGAACGGACACTGGTCCAGGCCAGAAGTGAGGAATTGCACAGGTGGATAAATCCAGGCAGGGATGGAGGAGCAGAGTCCTGCAGGTGGCCAGCCGGAGAGGCAGGAACCATGCCCAGGAGGCAGCTCAGTCCCAGGGGAAGCTGTGGGCACGGGGAACAAACAAAAAGTGATCCCCGTGAAATAAGTGTGACCCATAAAACACACAAACAAGGCCCAGCCATAAACAGCATTTGCTATTTCCAGCAGCAGCCCCAGGGATATTTGCCAGSTCTTTGCAGCTGGAAGGATAAACAGAAATTCCTTTGATCCTGACTCGGTGCAGGGGTTATTTTCAAAGCCACTCTTGCCTCCCCAGCCTTTCCTTTGCATCATTTGTTGGATGCTTTGCTCTGCCCCCACTGCTGTAATTCCACATTGCCAGGGTGGGAAATGGGGATGCAGGGGGTTGGGAGGGGTCCCTCTATCCTTCAAACTGAAAGAGAAACATTGTGGGGGTAAAACACAAGAATTGGAGCTTTTGTCATCATTTCTCTGTGGGTGATAAGTGGAGCTGGGAATCCAGCTTGGAATATTCACCTGGGACATCAAAGGAAACCAGAAATATCATAAATTACAGAGTGTTTTGTAAAACCTCAGAGCTTTCTGGAGGCTGGAGGGCAGCAGAGCTGTATTTACTACAAGTCCCAGGTTTGTTTAGAATGAAATAAAAACCAACAGCAAACAACTCAGAGTTTGGCTGCTGCTSCCTCCCCAGCCTTTTCATTCTGCCTCATCTGTGGGACTCAGGCACCCTCCAGATCCCTTTGGAGAAGAATTTCTGGTTCAGGGCTACAAAAAATAAAGAAAAATCCAGTATTAAACTCATGGCATTTTTAAGGTTGGAAAAAACCTTTATGATCCTCATGTCCAGCCATGGTCACCACTAAACCACATCTTAAAATGCCAAATTCCCAGATCTTTTGAGCAATTCCAGGGATTTGATTCCACCACTGCCCTGGGCAGCCTGTGCCAACTCCTGACCATGATGAAAATTTCATCCTTTCCATGATGAAATTTTTCTCAATACCCATTCAAAACCTCTCCTSGCCCAGCCTGAGGTGATTTCCTTATCCTGCCTTCTGCTGGAACTCCACTGGAAGTTTGGGAACATCTTGAGATCCCTGATTTCCTTGTTTTCCCCCCCAGAAAATCTTCCCATTTTTCTGGGTCATTTCCATGGCAGTGCCTCAGGGACTGCTGCTGCATTTTGATTTTAACACTTGGGCTCGCTGCAGGGTGAAATTTACAGCGAGATATTAAATGCAGTCAGGGGTGTCTACTGGAAATAGGGAAATCCAAAGCTAAAATGCAGTTTTGAACTGAAACTCGAGCAGAACAAATGGCACGAGTGCAATGCTGCTTCTAAACAAGAATTTCCAGTCCCATGGAAAATCCAGTGTTGTTTTTCCTGGCTTTTCCCAGCTGATCAGCATTCCTGGGAAGGGCTGTGATGGAGGAAGATCTGCATTTACATAATTTATTCCATCAGTTATTTGCGTGATGACAAATGAGGAGTCGCCACCTCTCCCAGCTTTCATTTCGCTTTAGTGTTTTCATTTCAGTACTTTCAGGACTTATCCTTAAGCTGGGCTTTGCTTTCCCTGCCCCAAGACTGGCAGATTTGGCACTTTAAAGGTGAAGGGGTCTAGCAGAGTGGAATTCTGCCACAGGGAACTGGCAAACCAGGGATTTGCAAACCAGGAAATTTTTCTGGAAAACAACGGAGGACCCAAAGGACAACWAGAACCATGAGGACATCACGAGGAATTTGGGGAATCTTGCAGAGCTTTGGAAGTGAGGGGAACCCAAAGCTCTCTCCTGCCTGAGTGCAGATGATGATTTCCAGCTGTCCATGCTGGGGAGGACAAACTGCAGCTCCTCAGCTCACATTGGAGCTTTTGGAATCACAGAATTCCTCAGGCTGGAAAGGACCTTTGGGATCACCAAGTCCTTCTGTCCTCCAGCACCACCATGGCCACCACTGACCATGTCCCCAAGGGCCACCTCCATGGCGTCTTAGGACATTCCAGAGATGGRGACTCCACCACTTCCTTGATTCCACCTGRGCCAATGCTTCACAACCCTTCCCTGAGAAAATGTTCCCAAATACCCAAACCCTGCCCTGGCCCAGCCAGAGGCCGTTCCCTCTGCTCCTGTCCCTGTTCCCTGTTCCCGACCCCCCCGGCTGTCCCCTCCTGGCAGGGACTTGTGCAGAGCCACAAGGGCCCCCTGAGCCTCCTTTGCTCCAGGCTGAGCCCCTTCCCAGCTCCCTCAGCCTCTCCTGGGGCTCCAAACCCTTCCCCAGCTCTGTTCCATTCCCTGAGCCCACTCCAGCCCCTCCATGTCCTTCTTTTCCAAACCTGCCCCCAAAACTCAAGGTGACCTCACCAATGCCCAGCACGGGGGACTCTGAACCTTTTGCCTCCAGCAGGAACAAAGTGGCACCAAAATTTTCTGGTTCTCCATCAGTGGAAGGAAAGGGAGGATTTGGTGTTTTAGAGTGTYGGGACACCAGTTTTGGGTTTGTCTGGGTCTGGATTGAAGCCACTTGAGACAGTAGTTCATGTTTGGACTCAGGTGTTTATTATGTCTTATCAGTAAAACAGTCTCACTACTGTGAGTTTGGCAGCTTTTCATTGGAAGGCACAAAATGGCCAACAATCTCTTGKTMCAAGGTCYTTTAAGACTAAACTATCCAGTTAAGAACTGACACCTGGATTATTTTCCTTTTTAACCCAATAACTGATCCCATAGAGTCTCCAATGGGGACTTTTCTGCCCAATTACAAAATGCCACCCAAACCCATGAAGAAGGAGGAAGAAGAAGTGTCAGAACTCAATACATCCCTCTGGGTGTACAGCGATGCCAAGGACCCKGCCGGGCGGCTTGGAGACCCTGGGACGCAGTCCAAAACACCTGGGAATTTGATTTTGACCCCTGGAGCAAGTTGCCAACTTTGTATGAGGACCTGAAAGTCACAGAGGTTTGAATAGTGTAATAACAAAATGATCACAGGGTGAAAATGTAGATTTTAGGATTTTTTATGTGGGGGTTATGGGGACAAGATGGAGGAAATTTGGYGTGTCTAGCCTTTCTTCTCCTGCTGCTTGTTCTCCATTTTCTGCAGTGATGTCGGCACTTTGGGATTGGTTTAGAGTAGAAGTGCACTGTCTAACACAGGTGACAGGTATTGGGAATTAAGTGTAAATATGTTACACATAGTTTGTAGCGTAAAAGGACAGCACCGCCTCGGGGGCGGGCAGAGTGCCTGTGGCTGCCCTGCTGAGCAGACCTCGGCTGGGCAGAGAGAAAATTTTATAGATAAGAATTAATAAACAACCTCAAGACCGAACAGTGAAGAGTCCAGACTTGTTCTTCAGCCACACAGGCTGAAGCAGAGACATCCTGCACATCTCGGGGGAGCAATTATCAACAGCAACCCAAGAAAGAAGCATGAAGAAGAAACCCAGGATGACACCCTGTGCACTCCATCTTGCTTCCATCCACAACATAGTAAAAATCCCAAAACCTCAATTTCTCACCAAGTGACACACCTACACTGCTCTCTATAGTCTATTTCACACTTTTGTGGATTCCAGTCTATCTTGAAGTCTGGGAAACTTTCTCCATGAATGAGGGTCAAAGTCAGTGCTCCCCTGGGKGTCAGGGCGCCCCAGAGCAGACAGAGAAATATTCCCAGTGCCCTGGGTTTCCACATTAGAGCATCACTTCTGGAGTCAGGATCCACGGGTTTGAGGGTGTTGGAGGAGCGGCACAGCCTCCCCCTGCCAGGAAACGTGAAGGCCACAACAGCAGCAGGGCCAYGCTGGGGCCAGCACGGGCTGTTCACAGTTCGTGTGTTTACCTTCCAGRAGGCTGAGGAAGAGCTCAAAATGCATATTTTCCTCCTGAAATATTGACTCCAGTGTTCTCCTTCTCAGGGGCCTGGGGAGAAATGATGTTTCATATTTTAAAAATAAACACTGCTTTTCCAGAGGCGTCAATGCAGCCCCAGAGCTCCCAGCACACCTTTGCCTCTCGCCCTCTTTTCAAAGCTTTAATGCTGCTTGTGTGCCACAAGCTCTGCTGGTGAAAATATCCACCTGAAATGTATTTATCTTTGCTAATTAACAGCAGAATGACACAGAGCAACTTTATGTTTTCCCCGCAAGAACAGCCATAGAGGCTTCATTTACAGAGGGCTCTGAATGATCCCCATTCATGGGGAGCAAGTGCTGTCTGCACCAAGAGATCCTTGTGTGCAGGGCAGGCAAACAGGAGAAACCCCAGTCCAGACGGGTCCAGGGCAAAATCTCCCAAATTTCAGGCTTTTATTTCACTCTGGGCCCTGACAGTCATAAATGGATGGGGGCAGTTTTATGCATTTGGGGAGCAAACTGTGTGTGTGTGAACATGGGAGGGGATTGTTGTGTTTGCACTGCCCTAAATCCCTGATTTTATAAATATCTCCATGAAAGCGTCCACAGAGGAAGGGAAGGGGGTGGAAGGGACCTTAAATCCCACCCAGTGCCACCCCTGCCCTGGCAGGGCCACCTCCCACTGTGCCAGGTGCTSCAGCCCCAATGTCCAGCCTGGCCTTGGGCACTGCCAGGGCTCCAGGGGCAGCCMCAGCTGCTCTGGCAATTCCAGCCCAGCCCCTGCCCACCCTGCCAGGGAACAATTCCATCACAATATCCCATCCAATCCTACTCTTTTCAGTTTGAGGCCATTCCCTGTGTCCTGTCCCTCCATCCCTTGTCCAAAGTCTTTCTCCGTCTTTCCTGCAGCTGCTTCAGGCACCAGAAGGTCTCAGTGAGGTCACCCCAAACCTTCTCCTCTCCAGGACAGCAATCCCAATCCTGCCACCCTTTCTTCAAGGCAGAGCTGCTCCATCCTCACCTGCAGCATTTCCYCCTCCTGGCTGAAAATCTGTCAGTTCCAGAGCTGGCTGAAAGCCTGAGACTGAARCTGTGGGAGACAGTGGGACAATTCCATGCTCATTTTGCATGAGAACATTGCCAGATTTTGATATTTTAATTAACATTTTTAATGTTAAAGAGTTAAGAGGAGCCTGGGAGCTTCAGTGAGGACAGGTCCTTCTTTCCCCTCATCAAAGAGCCTTTCTCCCAGGGAGCTCCCAGGCTGCTGAAGAGCTTTTGGAAGAAAGACTCTGGATAAGGGAAGAGAAAGTGTGCTTTGAGTTAAAGGTACTTTGCATGGCCCTGCTCTCACACAATGCAGATTAAATGGATGAGGGATCCAAGGATGTGCTGCTGGAAAAGGTGAGCAGAACCCAATCCATGCGAGGAGCAGGGCTTTAATCAAGTGACAGCAGTGTAAAACAGTCGCTAAAAAACCAGGAAAAGATGCACTGCTTTGTGACAAATCCGTCATTAAATCTCTCTTCCCCCGCTCCCAAATCTCCCTGCTGCTCCTCCACAAAGGAAATTTCGCCTCATTTGCAGCACCCTCAGCCTTGGAGGCTGATTGAGACTGTTGGGTTTCTGTCAGGAGCTGCATCTCCCTCGTGTGTGCGGAGCTGAACGCTACACTGCCAGCTCAGTCAAAGCCCGCAGCTGTCTGTCTGTCTGTCCATCCCCAGCCTCTCCTGTTCATCTGCTTTGGGCTCTGGAGCCCGCTCTGCTCACAGGGGCTCAGCCACACAGAGCAGCGCCTGTTCCCTGCAGGAAAATTCTTCTGCATCGCGGATTGTCACCATGCTCCCAAACCCTCCTCTGCCTTCCTGAGCCTCTCCTCTGCTGCTCTGAGGGCAGCAAAGCCCCTGGTCCTGCAGGATGCTGTCCTGGGCTTGGCACAGCGGGGACTGAGAGGTGACCCGTGTGACACTGCCGCTGTCCCCTCCCTGGGCTCTGCCAGGCACCCCCATCCTTCTGCTTTGCTGTGCCTCTCTCCTCTGCTGCTCGGAACCTTCCCCCAAGGCTCAAAGGGATCCCAAAGGGATCTCCAGCCCTGCCCTTGGCCCAGGTGGGACTGAGAGGGGACCCGTGGGACGCTGCCGCTGTCCCCTCCCTGGGCTCTGCCGGGGGAAGGACACCAGCCTGGCACCCCCAGCCCTCCTGCGCCTCTCTCCGCTGCTGCTCTGCGCAGAGCCCCTGGTCCCGCAGGATGCTGTCCTGGGCTTGGCACAGGTGGGACTGAGAGGGGACCGTGTGACGCCGGCGCTGTCCCCTCGCTGTCCCCCCGGCCCTGTTCCCCACCCCGCGGGCGGACAGCCCCTCCCAGGGCTGCTCTCAGTGGTGCCACTGTTCCAGCCCCGCATTCCCCACCTTCCCCCGCTCCCCAGAGCTCGCCGTGCCCTCGGCAGCAATGGGGCCATTGTGGGGGGCTGGGGGCCCCGGGGGCAGGGCAGGGCTGGGCATCGCCCCCTCCCCACCCTGGAGCAGCATCTCCTCCTGCTCCTTCTTCCTGCCCCTCTCCCCTCGCTGCCCCCCCGGCCCCGCCGTGTCAGGGGCTGGCTCGGAGCCTCCGCAGAAGGGCAGGTTAATACTCGGGGCCAGCGCTCTGCCCCGCACTCGCAGCCCGGCTCAGCCATGGCCAGGATTTGCTGTGCCCTGCTGCTCTCGCTGCTGCTGCTCCTGCACAGCCCGGCCGCCTGCGGGGCCCCGCCGCAGCCCCGCGGTGAGTGAGGACCGGGGGCTGGGGGGGCTGGGAGGGCTGGGGGTCCCTCTGTGCCTCCGACCTGCCGCTGGGGATGGGGAAGGGGAGGGAAAGCCCAGCAACAGCCAGGGAAGGGCAGGAGCTGTGTCCGGTGTGCCCCCAAGGCAGCGGGACCTGGGGCTGGGATGGCTCCTGTGGGGACAGYACGGGTGGCCCCGGGTCACCCCTCGGCGCTGGAGGAGGCCCAGGTGCGACAAGGGCTCTGCCTTCCCTCCCCTCTCCAGCTCCACAGGGGCTGGAGCGGGAGCTGGCCGGGTATCGGGGTCACCTCCTGAGCAGGAGATCTGGGTCGGGTTGTTGGGAACGAGACTTTCCCTGGATTTCCTTCATCTGATCCTGAGCGAATCCTGCTCTGTTTGGCTTCCCAGGTGGGCAGCCGGGAGCAGGGGAGCTGCCTGCTCTGCAGCTTGCATGGGCTCCAAACCCCAGCCTGGAATGAGCGCCAGCAAGGGCTGGACACTCAGGGATGGACACCCAGGGGCAGGGATGGACACCGAGGGAAGGGATGGAGATCCAGGGAAGGGATGGAGACCCAGGGAGGGGATGGACACTGAGGGAAGGGATGGACACGCAGGGTAGAGATGGACACTGAGGGAAGGGATGGACACCGAGGGCAGGGAGGGACACCCAGGGAAGGGATTGACACCTGGGGCAGAGATGGACACTGAGGGAAGGGATGGACACTGAGGGCAGGGATGGACACTGAGGGAAGGGATGGACACGCAGGGTAGAGATGGTACTGAGGGAAGGGATGGACACTGAGGGCAGGGATGGACACCAAGGGAAGGGATTGACACCCAGGGAGGGGATGGACACCCAGGACAGGGATGGACACTGTGGGCAGGGCTGGATACCCAGGGAAGAGGTGGACATGCAGGGAAGAGATGGACACCCAGAATAGGGCTGGACACGCAGGGAAGGGAGGGTCTGGTCCTCAGGAGCATCTCTTCCTCCCCGGGCTCAAGGTAGCCCAGGGATTCCTGGATTTCTCCAGAAATCACTGCAGGAGAGGCAAACTCGGCTGCAAGGACAGACTTGTGGGAATTCAAAATGTTTGGACAGTGTGATGATGATGGTTCGCCCACAGCCATGGGCAGCCTGAGCTGTGCAGGTGTGACAGTGACTGCAGAGGCACCTGGGGCTGAGGGAGGGRGGATTTCAGATAACTGAGCCCTTTCTCCTCAGGAATTTGGGAAAGGAGGGTTCTCTTTGCTGTGCAAAGAGAAGCAGAGCAGTGACTGAGCTGAGCCCTGCTGTGAGCAGTCAGCTCTCTGAAATAAACCCTTTTTACTCCTGGGTTACTGCGCTGCTCTCCCAGTGCTTTAACAGATATGGCAAAGATGCCCTGAGAGGTATTTTCTGCTAAGTCAGGGCATTAATTCAGCTATTCCTGAATGATTCCTAGTGTGGATATTTGTAAATACAGAGTAAGATTTTATTTCTGGTTTAATTCCAGTTTGAACTAAACCATGCTGAGTCGAGGTGTCAATCAGAGCAAGTGACTGTCACCTCCTGGAGAGAATGGGCCTGTCCTGCAGACCCTGACTGTGGCTGAAATCCCAAAAATCTCCCACCTCATATCCCTCCTTTACTCTTCCCTTCTCTGAAATAAACTCCACTCTCATAAAAAGAGCTTGAAAATGTTATTTAGGGCCAAATCACAGAGTAGAAATAAATAAGAGAGATAGACTTCAAAATTTCTATTGGCTCCAGCTGTTCTTAGGGAAATAAAATAACTTTTCCTGCTTGGTTTGTCACTAAATCCAGGGATGATTCACCAGCACAAAGGGGGAGTTGTGTTTTATTTCTGGAGGAATTAATTGAGCCTTTCCCTGGACCTTCATTTCTCACCTGTAAACTGGCCCCCCCTGGAAGAGGGATTCCAGTGCTGCAGATGGATCACCCTGGGAGTTTTCCTTCCTCTGCATTGAATTATGGAGGGAAAATGAAATTCATCCATATGGGAATATGTTAGATTGAATTGTAGTGAGAATTAGAGCTCCTGACAAAGTGACCACTGCCTGCTTTGCTCCCACCTTCCCAGACCTTTCTGGAGCAGATTCAGCCTTGATGCCTCTCAGGAAACAAACCTGATTATTTCATTTACAGATCCATCACAGAGTATTTATTTTTATCTGCCTCAAAGACTGAAAGCCCCATTAGATCTCACACTGAGGACCAGCTGTAATATTTATGCCATCATTTGGAGCAGATTTGTTGGCCCAAAAGCTCCCATTTAAAAATCTGTCCACAGAAATCTCCTTTATGACAGGAACTCCCTGGGCCCTGCAGAAATCAAATATTAACAGAGCACTTGACAGAGACAGGCTAAATGAGAAGAAAAAAATTAAAAAGGACAGGATACCATAGATCTGCTGGGGGAAATGGGGCCGTTCATTTAGGAAAGCATAAAAAAACACCAGGCTTTTTTTATGTCTTGCCACAGCTGAAAATGAAGATGGAAAATGGCATGAAAGCGAGAAATTAAAATAATAATAATAATTTATTYGGTTTGTTGCATTGCTGATGCCTCCTCATAGCCTCTCCTCACTGTGGGTATTTGTGGGGCTGTAGAGATTAATTATCTACTATTAATTATCAATTCTGGGTTCCAGATTTCTCTGTTGTTTCCCCCTGACAGATGTGAACCAGCTCTGTGCTGTTACTGGGGTTTATTATTGGTGCCATCACTGGGGAACAGGGCTCTGGCTCTGCTGTGCTGGGAATGTTAACCCTTAACCTGGGAATGTTGTTCCAAATCCCAACTGATTGCTCAGTCTTGTGCCTGGTTCTGGTCCCATTCTCATGAACTGATACCCGTGGGGATTAGTTATCCAGGTCCGAGGTGCAGTAATTCTTTTCCAGCCTTTTTTTGGAGGCAGAAATGCAGCTTGAGTTTCAGTCCACAGCTTTATCCCTCCTTCCTTCCTTCTTCCCTCCCTCCTTCCATCAGTGCTGCCATTGAACAACC
>JACDOX010000285.1:237035-254948 GCA_014549065.1 Cardinalis cardinalis
ATTCCACACATTTATCCCTCCCTCCTTCTCTCCATCATGCTGCCCTAGGCAGATGAGGTTTCCTCAGAGACAGCCTGGGGTGACAAAGGACATCCTGCCCACCACAAGTCTGTGTCACCCCCCAGGAACTCTGCTTTCCTAAAGGTGCTTCCCTAGAAAAACATTAAGAACACCTAAAATATTCAGTTAAAGATGTGAAACAGAGAAAGGACCAAAACTCAGTGCTGCTTTACCAGCACCGATCTCTCCCTCCCAGGACACTTTTCCTTTGACACTTTCCCTTCTTTCCCTCTGTCCCTGGCGTCCCCAGGCACCCTGTGCAGGACCAAGCCCACAGACCTGGTGTTCATCATCGACAGCTCGCGCAGCGTGCGGCCGCACGAGTTCGAGAAGATCAAGGTGTTCGTGTCGCGCGTGATTGAGGCGCTGGATGTGGGCCCCAACGCCACCCGCGTGGGCGTCATCAACTACGCCAGCGCCGTGCGCAGCGAGCTGTCCCTGCAGGGCCCCCAGAGCAAGGCGGCCCTGCTGCAGGCCGTGCGCAGGATCCAGCCCCTCTCCACGGGCACCATGACCGGCCTGGCCATCCAGTTTGCCATCAGCCGCGCCTTCAGCGCCGCCGAGGGCGCCAGGGGCAGCGCGCCCAACTTCAAAAAGGTAAAAAGGGGCTGGTTCCTCCAGCTCCTCGCTTGGGACTCATCGTGGAGCGGTTGGGAAAAGCAAAAAGGTGGTTTTTTCTGGGTTTTGGTTGTGYGTAGCACCTGTGGGTTGATTGTTGCAGGTGGAAAACCTCTGGGAGGAGCAAACAGGAGGTTTGAGAACCTCCAGAAGTTCACGCCTCTCAATTCTTCTTGGAAACCTCTGAGAGGTGCAAACGGGAGGTTTGAAAATCTCCAGGAAGGTTTGAAAACCTCTCAATTCTTCTTGGAAACCTCTGGGAGGTGCAAATGGGGGGTTTGAAAACCTCCAGGAAGTTCACGCCTCTCAATTCTTCTTGAAAACTTCTGAGAGGTGCAAATCCCTCAATTCTTGGAAACCTCTGAGAGGTTCAAACCTCTCTGTTCTTGAAGGCCTCTGGGAAGTTCGAACATCTCAACTCTTCTTGGAAATATCTGGGAGGTTCAGACCTCTCAATTCTTCTTGCAAACCTCTGGGAGGTTGAAACCTCTCAATTCTTGGAAGCCTCTGGGAAGTTCAAGCCTCTCAACTCTTTTTGGAAATCTCTGGGAGATTCAAACCTCTCAATTCTTGAAGACCTCTCTGGGAGGTTCCAATCTCTCAAACCTTGTGAAACTCCAAGAGGTTCAAACCTCTCAATTCTACTTGCAAATCTCTGGGAGGTCCAAACCTCTCAATTCTTGGAATCCTCTGAGAGGTTCAAACCTCTCAATTCTGCTTGGAATCCTCTGGGAAGTTCAAACTTCTAAATTCTTGAAAACTTATGGGAGCTTCAAATCTCTCAGTTCTTGAAAAATCTCTGGGAGGTTCAAATGTCTTAATTCCTCTTGAAAAAGAAGCTCATCGTTGGGGCTTAGTGAAAGAAAATACAAAACTCATTATAACATAGTCAGTCTCAGTCTCAGTTTTTGTTCTAAATGCAGTCTGACAGTTGCACACAGCATTGGCTGCTCCTGCAGATTGGAGAGACATTTCCACTGAGCTGTCCATGAAAGTGCTGGGTCCTCATCTCTGGAATCTCTTCCACACCATTCAACATCCCTCTCTTCGTGCACTCTTTTCCTGCTGCCAGACAGCTCCCCCAAGCCCTGCTGTTCCCTGTCGCCTCTGGCTGTGTGGAACACACTCTCCTGGATTTCCAGGGTCTCCCTGACATCTTCCCTGGACAGCTGGAAGAGCTGGGAGTAGTGAGCTTTGGAATGATTTATCCAAGGCATTAAAAAATGCGGGGAAAAAGGAAATCACTCCTTATTTTCCCTCTTCCCTTCCACTCCAGAGCTGATCCAAGAGGCAGAATCACAGAAGGAGGTGGGGAGGGGTCTCTGGAGGTGACCCTGAACTCCAGTGGGGCTGCCCAGGACCATGCCCAGGTGGCTTTTCAATATCTGCAAGGTGGAAAACTCCACAACACTTTGCATTCTTGGTTCCCTGGTTATTTTTTCACTTTTTCACTCCAGCCAGCTTTTCCCTTCTGCTCAGGGTGACCCCATCCCCTGCCTGGGAGGAGGAACAAGTCATACAGGGATTTAGGGAGGTGAAGCTTCCAGAAACACCGGACACGGTCCTTGCTCCTTCCCACAGCAGAAATCCAACAAATCCTCGTGCAAATCTGCTTGTCAACATCCCAAAACATCACACGGTGCTTTGCTCTTGCTTTGTGCAGCAAATGTCACCCCGGGGCAGGGAAAAGCACAATTTGTTTCTGGAGGAGCTCCGAGAAAAACCTGCTCCCACCTTCCTCAAAGCCCACAGGAAGCCCAATTACTTCCACCTTATTTTTTAGGGAAGAACAAAAAATAAATTGGCAAATTGCTGAGCAAATCCAGGGCTTTATGCAGCTTCCTGCCTGATTCTCCTTGGAGTGCTGCTGGAACATCACGTTCCCAGGGCATAATGAGCCATCATTCCCTCATTAGCTGGGAAATGCCAGCCCGGGCTGGGGATAGCTGGGAATACTCAGGAATGCTCAGGAATGCTCGGGTGTCTGAGATAACCAGGAATAAATTGTATCAGACCACGTGGGATTTCTGTCTGACAGAAGGATGAGGGATCCAGAATGTCAGGAATTCACAGGGAAAGCTGCTGAGTTAAACGAGCAAAAGGTTTGACCTTGAAAGGCAAAATTTCAGAGTTTTCCCAGGGTAAAACTGAGGATCAGGGCAAAATTCAGCTGTTGGAGGCAGCAGAAGCTTCACCTTTTTATAATTCCCCTCACTGAGCAGTGCCAGCCTCCCCAGGATCCAGAGGCTGCTCCTTCCCTCCAAGCCTTTCCCAAACCAGGCACACACCAGGACTCAGCTTTTTCAATGAGAGGGAACTACAGAGATACTCAGACTGCAAATAATTTGGAGGGAGGTTTGAAAATAGTAATAATAAAAAAGGGACATTTTTTCAYATTGACTCAGGCTGGATGCAGGGAAAATATCTATGGTGGGAATCCTAGGAAAAAAACAGGATTTCCTGATGATTAGGTTAACCAAATGTGATATTAAGAGATATTTTTACACTCTTTCTGTCAGGCTGTCACAGACAGGTGCCCTGGCTTCCTCTCACTGTTACATTCATTTTCCCCATGGGTTCTCTGATTAATTCCTAATCCCGACTCTGTATCCAGAAGTTTTGTTTTCTCCAACAGCAGAGCAGAAATCAATGTGAATTTTGAGTCCTTTATGGCAGATTTCCACACAGAAGCATTATGAGGATCKTCCCCATCGCATCCAGAGGTAGACACTGCAGCCCCACATATTTGGGGTTTATCTGGCCTTGGGCTTATCTGGGTTTGGGTTTAGCTGGACTTGGGTTTAGCTGAAGATGGAGAGGGGCAGATAAAACCTGGAGAATTTCTTGATTTAGGAAGAAAATTGCAGGAGGACACACGGCTGCTGACAGGACCTGCTGGCAGGGTTTGGGCCCCGATTTGATAATGCCTCTGATCCCTGGTTTGATATCTCCTCTGATCCCTGATTTGATAATTCCTCATTCCCTGATTTGATAACTCCTAATTCCCTGATGTGATAACCCCTGTGATCCCTGATTTGATATCTCCTCTGATCCCTGATGTGATATCTCCTGTGATCCCTGATGTGATAACCCCTCTGATCCCTGATTTGATATCTCCTGTGATCCCTGATGTGATAACCCCTCTGATCCCTGATTTGATAATGCCTTGTTCCCTGATTTGATAATGCCTTGTTCCCTGATTTGATAACTCCTCATTCCCTGATGTGATAACCCCTCTAATTCCTGATTTGATATCTCCTCTGATCCCTGATTTGATATCTCCTCTGATCCTTGATGTGAAATCTCGTGTGATCCCTGATGTGATAACCCCTCTGATCCCTGATTTGATGACTCCCCTCATTCCCTGATTTGATATCTCATTCCCTGATTTGATATCTCATTCCCTGATTTGATATCTCCTGTGATCCCTGATGTGATAACCCCTCTGATCCCTGATTTGATAATGCCTTGTTCCCTGATTTGATAATGCCTTGTTCCCTGATTTGATAACTCCTCATTCCCTGATGTGATAACCCCTGTGATCCCTGATTTGATATCTCCTCTGATCCCTGATTTGATATCTCCTGTGATCCCTGATGTGATAACCCCTCTGATCCCTTATGTGATATCTCCTGTGATCCCTGATGTGATAAGCCCTGTGATCCCTGATTTGATGGCTCCCTCGCTCCTGCCAGCCGTGCTCTGGGGTCTCTCCCCCTGTCCCCGGAGCCCCGGGTGGCGCTGCTGGCGCTGCTCAGGCGGAGCAGCCCGGCTGGAGCTGAGGCTGAGCCGAGGGCTCTCTCTCCTGGCAAAAGGCTCCACTGCACGCATGGATCCACTCCCACCCCAGGAAAACCCTGCAGCTCCTTGGGCACATCCACTCCCCCACACCTGACACAGGGGCTGCTTTACCTTATTTTTGCCACGCTGGAAGAGCAAAGCTTCAATTTGTTTATTTTTTCCTCTGTGAAAGCATCAGTTGCAGAATTATGATGCTTCTGGGAATTTTTAATTGTGCAGCCCTTAGGAAGTGCAGATAAACAGCTGAAATGAGATTGCAAAGCCCCACGTTTTTCCTGTTTCTCCTGGTTTTTACAGAGGGGAAGCTCTTTCCCCATTCTGCATTCCAGCCCAAGCCATTCCTTTGGCGTCAGCAGTGGTGTCACAATAAATCAGTTGCAAGGAAAAGTGGCAGGGGCAGAAGAACTGGCAAAGACCAAGAATTCAGGTCTTGTGACAAAGTCTCTTTCAGAAGAAAAACAAAGAGGAAAAGGGACAAACCAGGAGCAGGACTCTGGGAGGYTTTTAGCTGGTTCAGGGCATTGTTTAATCCAAGCTGAAATCCAGTTCCCACTTAAACTAGCTGCCACTTTAATGCTGGGGTTAGCAGGGGTGGGGTTTAATTCCTGTGGTTTATTTGGAACAGAGAATCACAAATCCTGGCAGGCCCTGACACACAGCATGATYTCAGGCTTCTTCTCCTCTCTCCCCATGGAGATGGTTCCAGTTCCATCCTCCAGCTCCTCCACCTATAAATGGGATGAAGCCTTCATCTCATGTTTCCATGGCATTTCCTGAGATGCTGTGAAGCCCCACACTCATCTGGGCTTGTCCTGAGTGTCCCTGAAGATCTTTAGTTTGGCTTGATCTCAAGTTTGGCTATGAACAACATAAATTTTAATTTAGTTTCCTTAGAGGGAGATGCACCAGTTGTCCCTTGGTGAAACCATTCAATCCCTGGCAGTTGTCTCTTGGTGAAACCACCAATCCCTGTCAGTTGTCCCTTGGTGAAGCCATCAATCCATGGCAGTTTAACTTTTCAAGCTCGGAAAGAAACTAATTCCACCTCAAAAAACCATGGTTGTTGTGATCTCCAAAGAATGGGAAAAGCTGGTRGGATTCCCTTTTCCCTTCATTTTAGAAATGCAAACCCTTCCCTCCTACCCTGGCCTGTCCCACCAGCATTCTGGGAGTGTGGATGAGGATCCCAGTGCCCAGGCAGGCCGTCCCATCCCTCCCCTGCAGGTGGCCATCGTGGTGACGGACGGGCGGCCCCAGGACGGGGTGCAGGACGTGTCCGCCCGGGCCAGGGCCGCGGGCATCGAGATCTTCGCCATCGGCGTGGGCAGGGTGGACATGGGCACGCTGAGGCAGATGGCCAGCGAGCCCCTGGACGAGCACGTGGACTACGTGGAGAGCTACAGCGTCATCGAGAAGCTGACCCACAAGTTCCAGGAGGCTTTCTGTGGTGAGTGATGCTGTGCCCAGCCTGGGGCTGTGGGTCTGCCTGCCAGGAATTGGGAATGGTTCGGGTGGGAAGGACCTTAAAGCTCTGCAGAGAATCCTGGAATGCTTTGGGTGGGAAGGGATTGGAAAGCTCATCCCATCCCTGCCATGGGCAGAGACACCTTCCATGGGCAGGGACACTGCCACTGTCCCAGGTGCTTCCAGCCCCAATGTCCAGCCTGGCCTTGGGCACTGCCAGGGCTCCAGGGGCAGCCACAGCTGCTCTGGCAATTCCAGCCCAGCCYCTGCCCACCCTGCCAGGGAACAATTCCCAATTGCCAAGATCCCATCCAGCCCTGCCATTCCTCTGGCACTGGGAGCCATTCCCTGGGTGCTGTCCCTCCATCCTTGTCCCCAGTCCCTCTGCAGCTCTCCTGGAGCCCCTTCAGGCCCTGCAAGGGCTCTGAGCTCTCCCTGGAGCCTTCACCCTCACAGGGACAGATTCCTTCCCAGTATCCCATCTGACCCTGCCCTCTGGCAGTGGGAGCCATTCCCTGTGTCCTGTCTCTCCAGACCTTTTTCCAAAGTCCTCCTCCAGCCTTTCCCATGGAAGTTGTACCTGTGACCACCCTTCACCCCTCTGCTTCCTTGCTCCAAGCCGCGCAGGTTCAGGGCCCTGTGGGAATCAGGGGCTCTTTGAAGTTGCCTTTCCAGAACTGCAAGGTTTTGCTCAGGAGATTTCAGGTTTTGGTTAAAGAAATCTCCAGATTTCACTGGCACTGGAGAGTTTGTAAACACAATCCACACACTCCTGGAGGCACTGGAAAACAACCTGGAAAAGAGGATTTTAGCACACTGAAATCACATCCCTTTTGGGGCAGTGGAGAGAATTTGTTTTGTAATTCCCTCCATCAGCGTTGCCTCCAGAATTCCCAGTTCAGCTGGGATGGTCCCAGCTCCTGGCAGAGGCTGAGCTGCCTTTGACTGATGCTGCTTTTGGGGTTGGGAGCCTTGTGGGGCAGGAATCTCTCCTGGCTGGAGCAGGATTTAATTCCTGTCTGCACAGCACATCAAAGGAGCCTGAGCATCCTAAAACCACCATCCTAAAACCACCATCCTATAAAAACAGCATCCTAAAAACACCATCCTATAAAAACAGCATCCTCCAAACAGCACCCCACAAACATCACCCTACAATCAGCATTCTACAAACAGCACCCCATAAAACCACCATCCTATAAAACCACCATCCTCCAAACCCAATGCTCCAAGCCCCATGCTACAAAAACAATATCCTACAATACAGCATTCTCCCAACACCACCCTACCAACACCATCCTACAAATGCAGCTTTGCTCCTACAGGAGCTGTTGAAGGACTGGGAATGTTTTATTGCTTCCAAATGTGCCCCAAGGCAGCAGGAATGGGCCATAAATCCCCATTTTCTGTCAGCAGGAGAGGCCCAGGGGCCACTCCCTGGAAGGAAAAACGTGTGGCAACACTTCCTGAAAGGTGTGACCCACCTGGAACTCCAAACACACACGGCTGGGCCCGGAGAACTCCCAGTTTCTGACAGGTGTAAAATCTCCTGGTCCAGCTCCCAGGCTGAAAGTGATGAAGGGGAGCAGCTTTTTGTCATGGAAAATTGGCTCCTCTGTGGAAAGGAGGGAAATTTCAGCTACAGAGTGAGCCGTGGATTATCCTCAGGTGATAGCACAGAACGAGTCAGGCATTATCAGGTGTCACTGCAGCAGCAGCTCATGGCAGAGGGAACAAACACCTCAGACAAAGGGAGGGAGAGAGACAGAATTTGAGGAGTGGAATGCAGGCCATGAGTATTTGTGGAGTTTGTATGGGCTGCCCCGGGATCAGGAGGCAGCAGTGGTGCTGAAGCCTCACCGTGTGGTTTGAAGTTGTGGGAAAAATCCTTTCTGTGCCTCCCTGTGCAGACGGCAAAGCTCTTCCCATGGGAAAGCCCTGGGAGTGAGGGAAGCGCTCAGGCTGCTGCAGGGAGCAGAGGACAGCCCTGGGGAATGCCCAAGTCCCTGTTACCCTGCTCTGCATGTGCAGCTGCCCTAAACCATCCCAGGGATGGACCCAGACCCCCTGCTCAGGCACAGCACAGGATCTGTGGGACTGACAGAGGGAAAAGTGCTTCCCACAGTGCCCAGCAAACTCATGGGGACACGGGACACCCTTGGTGCTCCAGCCTTTGGTGAGATTGCCCAGAGCACTGAACCACAGGCAGCTGYAGGGGCACTGAAATTCCCAATGATCTGGGCTGGAACAATCTACCAGTGCTGGCACAGCCACGGGAAGTGGAAAGGCCAAAGAAACGTACAGAATATGAGTAGAGCAGAACACAAATGGCTCAAAATAACAAACCTGAACTCGGGAAGACTCAGCTCCACCTCCCATCCGTTCACTCCAGCCCAGTGCCTGGATTTCTGCACATTTTCCMCGGCATTTGCAGCTGAATTTGCCTCCCCAGCCCTGTTTGCTCAGGAGTTTGTTTGCCATCCTCAGTGTGACAGCRCTGTCACCCCCCAGCTCCCAGGGCTGCCACTCAGCTGCTGTTGCTCAGCATCCCAGGAGCCACAGCCAGGGCAGGAGGGGCAGCAGGAAGGTTTGGAGAGCAGGGATCTGAGAGCTGCACATGCAGGGAGAGCTCTGAGGTGAATCCCAGGTGTGATCACACATGAATGCTGTCCAGGAAGGGCAGCTGAGCTCCCTGCTCAGGATTGTACTGCAGAGCTGCAAAAATTGGGTACTGGCCACCCTRGGGGCAGCTGGGACCCAAACCTCACCCAGGAGTTTTGCAGAGTGAGGTGTGCTGCGATCTGCCCCACATCCAGCAGGATTTACCCTCAGGGAAGATTTCCAGTCCTGGCTGTGCCTCGGAGCAGGGAGACTCATGGGAATTTCTTTCTTGTCTTTGTGCCTGTCTTGGTTTGAACAGCCAGGTGTCTGCTGAGGAAGGCAGGAGCCTCCCCTGAAATGGAAAATGCAAACCCCCTCCTTCTGAATTATTGTAATTTTGAAATTAAGGGGCTCTCAGGAAAAGATATAAGAATAGGAATAACAGTTCTTTATTAGAAAAAAAAAATGCAGTAATACAAAACAAAGCAGTGCCAGAGTGAGAGCAGGCCCTGGCACGCTGTGGGTCAGGCTGGGGGCACAGCCCCATCCCATGGGGGCTCAGCCCTCCTGCAGTGCCAGCTGTGGCTCTGCTGCAGCAGGGATCCTGCACAAGGGGGGAGTTTTCCTCTGCAGCTCCAGGGCTGCTGCAGATGGGCCTGGGCTCCCTCTGCCAATGCAGGGCAGCAGAAAGCTGCTCCTCTGGCAATGCAGGGGGCAAAGGCTGCTGGGCTGTGCCAGGCTCAGATTGGATCCAGGTAGGAATGCTTGGCTCCTCCCCTGGGCGCAGCATCTCCCCRTGGGATGCTGGAATTGGATCAGCCCTGCAGGGACACTCAGTGGCCATGGAGAGCAGAGATCTCCTGGAGGGAGGATTGGCTGTGGGAGAGATCAAGCAAACTGCCCCAAGAACAGCAGAGAGCTGCCCAGCTCTGACAAGTGGGGACAGAACACACAGCCCCATTTCCAGCCTCAGACTGTGCCTCAGCACTGTCCAGGCTCAATGAGCTCTGTCCCACTGCAAAGCAGATTCAGTTATGGGGCCAGTGTGGGGCTGTGCAGAGCTGGGTGTGGGGGAGGGGGGGGCTTGGGTTGGCCCCTGCTCGAATCCACCCCCTCCTCTCTTTGCAGTGGTGTCTGACCTGTGCGCCACGGGGGACCACGACTGTGAGCAGGTGTGTGTCAGCACCCCGGGGGCCTACAGGTGTGCCTGCAGGGACGGCTTCAGCCTCAACAGCGATGGCAAGACCTGTACTGGTACGTGAGGGCTCCCTGAGGGGACGGTGGTGACAGCACTGGGATGTTCTACTCAGGGAAGGCAGAAAGAGAAATCCTGCTTTCGAAAGAATCATTTTCAAAACATTGCTGTGCTTTCCTGTTGGGTTTTCATTGATTAACCCTATTTCCTCAGAGAAAACCCATTTCCTTAGGGTTCTATTTTCCTATATCATTTATTGAGGCCTTTGCTGCTGTTTTGTTCTGCCCTCTTCTCATCTTTTCCCTCAGCTTGCAATGGCGGCTTGGGGTCTGCTCTGGATCTTGTGTTCCTCATCGATGGTTCTAAGAGTGTGAGGCCTGAGAACTTCGAGCTGGTGAAGAAATTCATCAACCAAATCGTGGATTCGCTGGAGGTGTCGGACAAACAGGCACAGGTGGGGCTGGTGCAGTACTCCAGCTCCGTCCGGCAGGAGTTCCCCCTGGGCCAGTTCAAGAGCAAGAAGGACATCAAAGCAGCAGTGAAGAAAATGTCCTACATGGAGAAGGGCACCATGACAGGCCAGGCTCTCAAGTACCTCGTTGACAGCTCCTTCTCCGTCATCAACGGAGCCCGGCCGGGCGTCCCCAAGGTGGGGATTGTCTTCACTGATGGGCGCTCACAGGATTATATCTCAGATGCTGCCAAGAAAGCCAAGGACTCAGGTAGGGCTCCTCAACTCTCTGGGGCTTCCTTCTCCCTTGGTCCAGGCAGGACTTTTCCCTGGATCTGTCTCTTGGGATATGCACAGGTTATACTGAGTAATTCTGGGGAGATATTCCCTGACTATCCTCGCTCACAGAGAGCTTGGAACACCTCAGTCTGGGCATCAGGTCCACCTTGGTTCACCAAGAGCTGGTTTTAGTTCCCCTTTGTGTGTTTGGAGGAGTTTCTGCTGGCCAGGGTGGAGTTTGGGATGGACAGGATGGACAGGATGGACATCCCCTTGGGATGGGATGGACAGGGTGGAGTTTCATGCCCTTGGGATGGGATGGGATGGGATGGGATGGGATGGGATGGGATGGGATGGGATGGGATGGACAGGGTGAAATTCTACTCCCTGGAATGGAATGGACAGGATGGAGTTTTACCCCCTGGAATGGGGCGCACCCAGGTCTAATTGCTGCACACAAATGTGGAAGGAAGCTGCAGGGAGAGTTTGGAATTAGGAGGTTTCAGCACCTTTAGGGTTGGACAGGGCTTGGAGCACCCTGGGATGGTGGAAGATGGTGGAGCAAGAGGAGCTTTAATGTCCCTCCTAACCCAGCCCTTATCCACTCTGGGATTTGTCTGGGGTTGGTCAGGAAGCCCAGCYCAGCACCAGAGGCACACAATGAACCCCAAAGCAAAGACAACCAACCCCAGGATTTGTGGGGCCGAGTGTGGCTTGGCTGCATCAGCCTCAAGGCCTGGAAAAGGCAGAGAAAAAGCAATAAAACAATAAACAAAGCCCAGACATGGGTTAAGGAGGAACCCCAGGCACATTAATGAGGAACTTTCCTCGGCTGCTGTTGTAGGAAAAACACTCAGTGACCACACACTGATGGATTCCTGTGTCTGAGCCCCATGAAATATTAATGCCTCGAGAGCTGCCCCTCTGCTGACCCTCTGAGCACATTCCCAGGCTCTGACACCCCGTGTTAAATGGATCCAGCCCCTGGGAATTCAGTCAGGAATTGCTGAATCCTTCCCTTCCTTTTAACTTCGCTCTCCACCACTAGATGGGACTCGGGGCCAGCACATAACCAGAAAGGTCAGGGAGCTCGTGAAAAACCAATGTTTACAAAGCACTCTGACATCTTATGGGGCTGTTCAGCTCTTATAAAACAAAAGGTTCTTATAAAGTGTATTTATAGAATTTATTCCTCCCTGGTGATAAAACTTTGTGCCTTGTCTCTCTCTCCTCTCTTGTCCCTGCAAGGAAATCTCTTATCTGTCCATGAGTTATTGCTGTGGGATAAACAAGTGCTTAAAATGAGACTGCAAAATTGTTCAGCGAGCTGAGCCTCGGAAAAACAACACATATTGGATATATCCAGAGAAAGAAAGGCACAAAGGGGAGCAGGGARACATTTCCAGTGCCTGGGCATGGACAAGTAGAGACAAGTATTTCAAATCAGGGCTAATTAATACCACCCAAAATGGGAAAATTGCATTTCAGTTCAAYAGAAACAGGTTTAATGCAGATCAATCTCCTGACAGAGCAGGACAAGTTGTGAACTCCCAGTGGGGGCTGCAATTTTGGACAGAGACTGAGCTCAGTTCTGCTCCACTGCAGRGGGACTTTGCCACTCAGGGGCTCGTTAACAGGGGTTGATTAACAATGGCTGAGCCTGTTCTGGAAACTCTCACAGGTCYCTTTTGCTACACTATCACTTCCACRTCAGTGGGATGGTGTTACCATCACCTTTCCTTTCTTGCGTCTCCAAAACCTTGCTCTTGTTGTCATTGGCTGGGAAATTCTACTTAAACTCTGCCTGCAAAAATATTTTGGCCCCTGTTTGACCCAGCTGAAATGAGCATCTCCAAAACCTCATTCTTATGGCCACTGTGCCCATGGTCTGGTAAATTTTAATAAAATCTCTGCCTGTAAAATTATTTTCAGCCTGTTTGACCTGGCTGAAAGGAGTCTGGAATAGTGGGGGTGGAGGGGGTGATTCTCAGTGAGGATCTGGAGCTGTGTGGGGCCTGGGGGCTCAGGGGATGCCCAGCTTGGCAGGGTGGCCCTGTGCCAGCTCCGTGGTGCTCACAGGATCCCATTCCTGGCAGGATTTCGGATGTTTGCCRTGGGAGTGGGCAACGCTGTGGAGGACGAGCTGAGGGAGATCGCCTCAGAACCCGTGGCTGAGCATTATTTCTACACTGCCGACTTCAGGACCATCAGCAAGATTGGGAAGAAGCTGCAGATGAAGATCTGTGTTGGTGAGAGGGGGCTGGGGTTCAGCCACAGCATCTGAAGGGTGGAGCAGAGGGGGGAAATGCCCCTCCAGAAACCACCAGGTGAAGATCTGTGTGGTGAGAGGGGACTGGGATGGAGGGGGTTTGTCCCAGTCTTTGAAGGCTGGAGTAGAGAGGTGAAAACGCCCTTGGAGAAGCTGCAGGTCTTCAGTCTGTGTTGGTGAGAGGGGACTGGGATGGAGCAGAGGGATGAGAATGCCCTTGGAGAAACTGYAGATGGGGATCTGTGCTGCTGAGAGGCATTGGGGATGGAGGGGTTCAGTCAAGGCTGGAGTGGAGGGATGGAAATGGCCTTAGAGAAGCTGCAGATCCTCCATCTGTGCTGGTGAGAGAGGACTGGTGTGAAAAATGATACTCACTTACAAAAATATAAAAGGTTTATTAAAATCTTATCAAAAAYACAACAGCAGACTGAATAGAGAAAATATCACAGCACCGGGAGCAGAGGATGTTCCCCACCATGTGCTCACCCACACCATGCAGGTTTCACCTTTTAACCCTTTTTCCCCCCCAAAGTTCTGTCCATGGACTCCTCCTCCCCTGCCCAGGGGTGGGGATCACTGTCTGACACCTTGATTGGGGGCAGCTGTTGCCATGGTAATGAGTGACCCTCCCAAATGTCCCAAACCCAGGGCACCCCTGAGAACAACACAAGGGGGTAAAACACAACTATAAATCTATAAAACTGCTCCTGACACATATCCATGATATTTGCCTTTTAATTGTGAGAGTCAGCCACGGCATTGCTCATCTGTCACAGCTGGGATGGGGGGGCTCAGTCAGTGTTCAAGGCTGGACTGGAGGGGTGGAAATGCCCCTGGAGAAGCTGCAGCTGAAGATCTGCGCTGGTGGGAGGGGGACTGGGGATGGAGGGGTTCAGTCACAGCATTTGCAGCCTGGAGTAGAGGGATGAAAATGCCCTTTTAGGTGGATGTAATAAAAATCTCCAGTTCCCAGTGTGTGGAGCTGGCAGAACACACAGGAGCATCAGGAGACACTGATATTTTGGGTGGTTACCTGAGGGAAAGCAACCCCCACACCTCAGCCATGTCCCCCTCTCCCAAATCCCTTTCTCCTTCCTTTTCCCTCCACCGTTCTGCCCTTCTTTTTCTTCAGAAATGATGAATTTGTCTCCAGGTTCCTTAAGATGGGATTTCCTTTCCTCCTGGAGAAGTTGGAAGGGGATAATCCCTGTGTCTGCAGAGCCAGGATTGCAAGGCAGAGACTCTTTGACAAGTCTCATTAAAATATTAGGACCAGTCCAAGAACAAGAGGATGGGATCTATATGTAACCCCTAACAAATTGTACTTTAAAATCATTCAAATACATTTAAGCTTCAGCCTTAAAAAAAAAAAAAAAAAGTAAATTTCAGAAAAGCTGTTTGTTTGTAAAATATTAATTTGGATAAATATGTTTACATTTAAGTATTAAAAATAAAGGAAAGTAAGGAGATATTTGCATTTTTTTTTCATTCGAGTCCCAGCTTGTATTTCTCAACAGCTGCTTTAAAATCTTCTGTTAATCTCCAGCTTTAGGTTACACCTGGCTGGTTTAAACCTGTTGAGTTTTGGTGTAAGTGATTCATTTCCTTTAAAAATTCTGTCTTTCATTTGCTCCTCCTTTCCTCAGTTCAGAGTGGCCTTGTAACCCCTCCCYTTCTTTCCCTTCCTCCTGTTCCAGTCTGAGTTAATTTTCCTTGAAGAACAGATGTAAATTAGTGACATATTAGCAAAGTGATTAACACTCATGGTTCCACCCCCTCAAGGAGTGGAGTTACTGAAGCAAAGCTCAAACCAGTCCTGATGGCAGCAGTGCCTCCAGTTTTATTGGATCTTGTAGGGAGACAGAGGTTGGTTTTATTTGGTCAAACTCCAATTTTAGGGCAAACTTGAAGCATCAGGAACAGAGCTCAGTGGGTTTCCAGAGAGATGGAAACCCAGGAAAGACTTCCCATGGCTGGAATAACAGAAAAATGTGACATTCTCTGTTCATCTGAGGTTAAAGCCAGAAGAGATCAATCAGATAATTAGAAATAATTACATTTTGATTTCTTTCCCGTTTCTGACATAGAAAATAAGAATTGTGCTGTTTCACTGGGCTCAGGGATTTTGATTAAATCCATTTTTTGTGCCACTCATCCTCTTGCTGTTGTGACCCACAGAGGAAGATCCGTGCGAGTGCAAATCCATCGTGAAGTTCCAGACCAAAGTAGAAGAGCTCATCAATTCCTTGCAGCAGAAACATATCCTTTGGAAGTGTGGCCAGGACGGGATGGATTGGGCTGGGAATCCAGAGGGACCAAGGGAAGGTCTGATCCTGGGTGGGGGGAGTTGGCCTGGGGCTCAGGAAGGTGGGAATGAGGCACCTGGGGGTCAAACGTGGCACTCAGAGCTCCRGGCTGGTGACAAGCTGGGGGTTGGTTGAAACTTGGACTTGATGGGATCAAGGGCTTTTCCAAGCGTTTCCAAGCWCTGGGATTGTGGGGAGATGGGTCCTGAGGCAGCTGGAATGGGAGGCAGGGAGCTCCTTCAGAGCCATCATCCAACACTGCCCGAATTCTTCATGGACTGCAGGGACAGACGGACATCAGAACACCTCAGGCTGTAGGAGGGCGGTGTGGAGAATCCAGATGGACACATCCACCCACCCCAGGTTCTTCCAGCCGGCCAAAACTCTGTGCTGGGAGATAAACCCTGATGGGACTGTTCCCTGGAAGCATCTYCAGCCAGGGGAGTTGGATCCCATCAGAACCCACCTGGTGGGACTGAGTTCTGCCATGCTGGGCCTTTCAYTCAGTGGCAGAAAGAGAAAAAATCCACAAAAAATTGTGAGTAGGATTAAAACTTTTGAAAAACAGAATTCATGGAGCCTTGGGGTGGCTCACAAGGGCAGGGGAGATGTCTCACCACTGAGGATCAGGAGATGATCTAATTTTAAAAGGAACATTCTGATTTCTTCACACATTTCTGGGCCCTGCTGTGGCACAGCTCTGTTCCTTCTCCCAGGAGTGAGATCTGGGTGAGATCCGGGACCTGTGTGGTGCAGGGGTCACGGGAAGTCACAGCTCCCACCTGGTTTCAACAGGAATCAGTGAGAAGAGCAGAAAATTGCTCTGGCATGCCAGGAAAAGCTCTTGCTCCTCTCCTCAGGGTCAGGGGCTCTGTCAGCCCCTCCTTTCCCTCCTCCTCTGGGAGTGAGCCCGTGGCAGTGGGAGGATGTGTGAGCACAGGCAGCTCCTTCCTGCAGGGAGCTCCACCAGCCTGAGAGCTCTGGGAAACCAGAGGGGATGGGCTCAGATCCCCTCTGCTCCTGCTCCCATCCTTGCCTGAGCTGCCAGCCTGGGATTATTGAGTGATTTGAGTGGAAAGGGCCTTAAATTCCTCCCATCCCACCCCTGCCCTGCCATGGCAGGGACACCTCCCACTGTGCCAATGTCCAGCCTGGCCTTGGGCACTGCCAGGGCTCCAGGGGCAGCCACAGCTGCTCTGGCAATTCCAGCCCAGCCCCTGCCCACCCTGCCAGGGAACAATTCCTTCCCAAAATCCCATCTAAATCTCTCCTCTTTTAGTTAAAACCATGGCCCATCACTCTGTGCCCACATAAAAAGTCTCCCTCCCAACATTCCCAGAAAAATTGCTGCTTTTCCTCCTTAACTCCTCCTCACTGGAAGCTGTGGCCAAAAGAATTGAAGCCCTGGAGAACAAGATCATCTAAAACCCCACTCCAGCAGTTTTTCACCTCCTTCCCAAAGTAACAGAACCAGAACTGCTCCATTTTTCAGGGAGGGCAGCTCAGCCCCAGGGCTCTGGGCAGCTTTTATTAAGGTCTAGGCTACCTGCATTTGTTTAAAAGGAAGAATTATTACAGTAGAGCAGACTTTGTATAAAGGGCAGAGCACAGGGTGTGACTGAGAGTTAGACCAGGCTCAAGTTTGCTGCATCCTATAGAGTGCATATATTAAAAAAAAAAAACCTTGAAAGATTTTTTATTTAAAGCTTAATATATATACAGTGTGTTACTTGATGATGAGTTCTGTGAATCCTCTGCTGCAGCTTTTGTTTCTATGCATGAGATAATTTAAAAGTCRGAGAGAGTTAGACTCGCCCTCAGCTGCCGGGTGTAAAGGCCAAAGCTGAGCTTCTGGTGGTTGTCAGTGATTAAGGTGAGGTTTAGTCCTGATCCTGAGCATGCTCTGCAGGCAGGCTGGGCCAGGCTGCTCCTGCCTGGGCTCCTCCTAAGTTGTKGAATTATAATGGGAAAAGCTTTCCCAGCAGGGAATGGTGGCAGTGTCCCAGTGCCTGCGCTGAGCCTGCTCTGGCTGATGTGCAGGGGACCCTCGGTGGCCCTGAGTGCCACCAGCCAGGAGATGTGCCCTCCTCTGGGTGACCCTGACCAGGCTCAGGGACGCTCTGTGGCTCTGCCACCAGCCAGATGTGCCCTGCTCTGGGTGACCCTGACACTGTGCCAGGTCTGTGGCCCTGAGTGCCACCAGCCAGATGTGCCCTGCTCTGGGTGACCCTGAGCAGGCTCAGGGACCCTGTGTGGCTCTGCACCAGCCAGATGTGCCCTGCTGTGTCCCCACACCCTCAGCTGGAGCTCCAATCCATCTCCCACCGTGGGAACGATGCTGGAGCTGCCCTGGAATGGAGCCTTGGTCCCTGCACCCTCCCAGGCTCAGCCCAGACCCTGCAGACTCTGCTGCTCCCGGATTCCCTGGGAATGTGGGCTGGGAGCACCTCAGGCTGCCTGTCCCTGCAGCTGTACCTGGCCATGGATCCCCACCGATGCCTGGGGGGAGGTTTATGGGGTTTATGGGTTCCTTTATGGGGTTTTATTTTTTGTATCAAAATATTTATACTTGAGACTATGTGAGAAAAGCTTTTCAGGGCAACTTGGCCTGTTTAGAAGCGTCACCAGAGCAGATGTGTTTTGGTTTGGGGGGAATATTAAAAGTTTGCTGGAAATCTGGGAAGCCAGTGTCATCCTTTGTGTGAGTGCTGAGGAGGTTGCCTGACAACAGCACCTCCCCAAAGGCTCATCAGTATTGACATTTTTACCAATATTGCTGATGGCACATGCCTTGGCTTGTCTGGCCCTGCCGCTGAACCAAACAGCAGCACTGTGGTGTTTCACCCCACAGACACTTTGGGCTGGCTGG
>JACDOX010000285.1:255663-291319 GCA_014549065.1 Cardinalis cardinalis
GGGGTTCTGAGGTAAACTGTGAAGTCACAATGCAACATATTAGCATATAATCATCTCATGTCACATCCTCTCATCTCTGTGAAAGGGAGGAAATGGGTCCAGAGAGAAGGGCAGACCCTTCCGTAGCAATACAACACGAAATGAACGACACTCGCACGCTGAGATGTCCAAGGCAAAAAGGAGGTAGTTAATTTCCGAATCTCGATATTTAGAGAATTCCAAAAGTGACCAGGGATTGAAGGATTAAATTGCCACCTCTCCAACCACACTGGTCAAACCAACARTCCATCAATTCTCTCCTCCTCCAGAAAGGAATGCAAAACAATCATTATTTACATGAAAAGTGCATGAGAAACTCCATTGCAAAAATGTAAACATCAGAAGGCTTAGAAGAACTTTAGAAGAACAGGGCAACACCCTTCTCTCCAAACAGAGCCTCTTTTACAATAAAAATAATTTCTTTCACTCCTGGAGATGGGGGATGAGTCGAGCCTTGAGTCAAGGGCTGCAGGCAGCTCCTGATGGCCAAACCTCACCCTGGCAGGCAAATCCTGAATATCCCAGGTCCTGGGTAACCCCTCCAGCTCCTGAACTTCTTGGGATGAGTTCTTGTCTATTTTTCCACATAAATKGCAGATGTTTCACATTTGTGTCTTGACAGGAGCAGATCCTGTTGTGATCATTTGTGGGATTATTCCAAGTGCACCTTTGGGAGCCCCTGAGCCACTTCTCTTTATAAATTAGAACAAATTCAGATTCAAATTGCTCTGGCACGCCAGGAAAAGCTCTTGCAGGTGCCTCCTGAACCCCTCTCCCAGGGGAGCAAGTCAGCCCTGCTGCCACCCAAGGAATCCTTTTCCTCATGTGGAATCACTTTCCATCTTAAATATATTTAAAATGGGAGCAGAAAAACCCCTGCAGGACAGTAGGAGTTGTCTCTGCATGTTCTGKCTCTCAGCTTTTTTCTTATCCTTCACTTTGTTTTTCTCCTCTTCCATTTTCCTCTCTCTTCAATCAGCTGATCAGAATTCATCCCCACCTAATAAGGTTAATCATTGATTAATTTTCTTTTATTTCCAGCTACAATCCCTTTGCCCATCATGGAAAGGAGCTCCGATGGGTAATTTCCTTATGTACTTATTTATTTATTCTTTAAATGCCCTAAAAGTAAAAATTTAATGTCCTCAGGATCTGGAAAATGTATTTGGTTTTAGTTCTTGCCTTGGCACCATAGAAGTGCCCACATTAGAGGGTTTCACTGTTGCCATCCTGCAGCTGAAGCCGTTTCCCTGATTTTTCAGGAAATGCGAAAAATTCCTGGCTGGATCTTTGCCTCCAGGACTCAGCCCACTTTGAACCCATTAACTTCCACAAAACTCATTTTTTGGGGAAAGAAAACAATTTCCAGCCCTTTCTGGGGAGGCTGAGCCAGGCAGGGCCATTCCTGGGGCAGGGGTTGCAATCCCAATTCTTGGGCTGGTCCTGAGCTTTGTTCCTTCAAGGCACCTCCAGGCAGGACCTGGGGAATTGGATTCTCCCTAAATCCTGCAGTTTCTTGTTTCAGGAGTGCAAACAGAGCAGATTTTCTTCCCTGTGTTTTTTTATGGAGAGAAGACCATCATATCCATGTTTTGCTCTGCATTTTTCCCACTTTCTCTGCCCATCCATCCCCTCCATCAATCAATGGAGCACTCTCCAGATTTCCCTGTTTCTTGCTCATTAAAACCCCAATCCCAGCTAAACTCTGGATCACCCCTCACCCAGGAAAATCCCCCTATAAGGAGCCCAACCTCAGAACTGGCCATAAATAACAAAAACAAAACAAATTTTTCCTCCCAGTGCTCCAGGGCCAAGATCATTGTCAGGCCCAGAACAGTTTCTGTGAGGAATATTGTGGTTCAGATAAAGCAGAACTAAACTAATTAACAATCCTTCTTCCTCCCTTCTCCCATCCCTTAAAACAACAAAAGCCAGCCTAGAAGTCAATTAGTCACCGGGTTCTGATGTCCTAATTAGCATCATTAGTGGATTGCCCAGGGCAGGGGGACGGAGCTGGCAGAGGAGAATCCTCAGCTCGGTGTGGCTGATCTGGGAAACAAAGGATCCTGCACAGCCAAACACAACCCGATGTCCCCGTGGAAAACACCTTCACTGTCCTGTGAAGATTTTAAAAGTTTAATGTTTAAAAGTTTTAAAAGCTTTTAAGTTGAAACTAAAGTAAGTAAAAGAAAATTTAAAAGTTTAAAAGTTTAATAAAGTACAATGGGAGACAAAGAAAATAAAGCAAAGATTATTATTTTGGCACTCAGCCAGGAGCCCCCCTATTATTTYAGAAACCCTTTATTTACCATTTCTAGTGAATCAGCCTGTTAAAATTCATAAATAATTATGCATAGTAAACTGTTCCCCAAACTAGTTTCCATATTCCAAGAACTGTTTAGCCTGGCTCCTCCTCGGATCTGCCTCATTAGAGCATGTGGATTCTTTGGCTGTGGTTCCAGTCCATTCTCATCCCCTCCCGTTCTGGGCCCTGGCCCTCACTGCCCTCAGCCGGTGAGTGCTGATGGTTGGCAGATCTGTCCAGGTGTGCTCATCCTGTGTGCATTGGGTGTCATCCCATCCCAGCAGGCATTTTAACACAGCACACTGATAGCAGCTATTGCACTGAGCTTCATGAACAATCAAAATAATAAAAACTATATAACAAAGTTACTTTAACACCACACAGATAAAATCCATTTTCATGTTTGTGAAAAGCCAACATTATAATGTGTATCTGTAACATCCCAAATCCACAGGGATGGGCTGGGAGAGGTCTGGGTGCAGCAGGGTGAGGTGATCCCGCTGCACACAGGGAACTCCTTTCCCTTCCCTTTGCTGCCTCATCCTTAAAGGAGATTTTCCAGAAAGGTGCTGATGCCACATTCCTGGAAATATTCCAGGCTGGTTTGGATGGCGATGGAAGCAAACTGCTCTCCTTCAGGATGTCCCTGCTCACTGAGCAGATGACCTTTAAAGGCCCTTTCCAAACCAAACCATTCCATAATTTCATGATCTTATACATGCCCCACTCCTTCTTTTCACTTTTCCACCATCTCCAAGTTCCTTTAGATTTTCAGGCCAAATTATTTATAAAATGTCATCCCCAAAATCCCAAGTTCCTTTAGATCTCATGGCCAAATTATTTATAAAATGTTCTCCCACCAAAAGCTCCAAGTTCCTGTCGGTCTTCAGGAAAAATAATTTATAAATTATTGGGTTTTGGGCATGGGAAAAAAGTCCTTGGCTGCTTTTCCCTTGCCTCCCATTGGTGCTGAAGCCACAGGAAACCTGAAGCTCCCCAAGGCACAGGGAAGATCTTTTCCCTCTGGAGAAGCCATTTCCTCCTGCAGGGCACTGGTATCATAACACAGCGCCATTAGTAATCAAATTAAAAAGTGCTTTCAATTAAACCCAGGGCTGGGAGCTCGCTGACATCTTTCAGCAGCAATTTGTAACACTCACACCCTGTAATTGCTGCTAATGAACGGGCAGGGAGCACCAGCACTGTTGTGGCTTTCCCCCAGGCCCTGGAATCAGGGATCCCAATAAATGGAGCAGTTCCCTGTCCCCAGGGGTTCCTGAGGAGGATCAGGTTGGTTTGTCCCTTTCCTGGATGAAGGAAGTGAACCCCAAAGAATTCAGAGCATCAGGAAGTGCTGGGAGCATCCAGGTTTTTCTCCAGGGTCCGGAATCTGTCTGGGGCTGGAGGAGTTTCCTGTTCTTTGGGAACAGCAGTGAAGTTCCTCTCCTCTCTCCTGTGAGGGAATTCAGTGATCAGGCAGCTGAAGGTGCTGCTGGATTTATGTTGTGCTCTCTTGGTTTGAACAGCCAGGTGTCTGCTGAGGAAGGCAGGAGCCTCCCCTGAAATGGAAAATGCAAACCCCCCTCCCTCTGAATTATTGTTATTCTGAAATTAAGGGGCTCTCAGGCAAAGATATGGGAGCAGGAATAACAGTTCTGTACTAGGAAAATTAAAAGTACAAATGCAATAGCACAAACAAACCCTGCCAGAGTGAGAGCAGGCCCTGGCACGCTGTGGGTCAGGCTGGGGGCACAGCCCCATCCCATGGGGGCTCAGCCCTCCTGCAGTGCCAGCTGTGGCTCTGCTGCAGCAGGGATCCTGCACAAGGGGGGAGTTTTCCTCTGCAGCTCCAGGGCTGCTGCAGATGGGCCTGGGCTCCCTCTGSCAATGCAGGGCAGCAGAAAGCTGCTCCTCTGGCAATGCAGGGGGCAAAGGCTGCTGGGCTGGGCCAGGCTCACATTGGATCCAGGTAGGAATGCTTGGCTCCTCCCCTGGGCGCAGCATCTCCCCATGGGATGCTGGAATGGGATCAGCCCTGCAGGGACACTCAGTGGCCATGGAGAGCAGAGATCTCCTGGAGGGAGGATTGGCTGTGGGAGAGATCAAGCAAACTGCCCCAAGAACAGCAGAGAGCTGCCCCAGCTCTGACAGGGGGGGACAGAACACACAGCCCCAGACACATCCTGCATTTCCAGCCTGAGCCATGTGCAAATTATTATTTCTCACTCAGGGAGAAGCTTCACCAGGGCTGAGAACACTCACTGGAATTCCTGCAGTGAGGAACCTCCCAAGGATCAGAGCTCTGGCCAGAAATTGGAAGTGGCTCTGTACTGCAAGCAGTCTCTGGCATTTATTGATGTTTTAGTCACTGCTCAGGGCAGGAGCTGTTCCGTGGGGTTTGCAGTGGTTGTGGTGTTCGGCTGCTCCCACCATCCTGCACCGATCAGGCTGGGATCCCAATAAACAGGAGCAGTGTCCTGCCCTCAGGGCTTCCTGGGGAGGATCAGGTTGGTTTCCCCTGTCCTGGCTGGAGGAAGTGAACACCAACAATTCAGAGCGTGTGGAGAAGTGCTGGGAGCATCCTCAAAGGGCTGCAGGGATGGGCAGGAAAGAGGAATTCCTGAGCTGGGGACCACGGGCTGTCCTGAGGCAGCTCCTGAGCACCCTCATCCCCTCTGGTTCTCCACCCTGGCTGCTGGGACCTGAACGTGACCCCAGCAGCAGCTCCTGGCACGGCCTGAGGTGGCAGGGATGGCCCTGGGGCCACAGCTGGGATGGCCCTGAGGTGCCAGCAGGGATGTCCCTTTGGTGCCAGCAGGGATGTCCCTGAGGTGACAATAGGGATGTCCCTTTGGTGACAGGGTGTCCCTGAGGTGACAGGGATGTCCCTGGGTGGCAGGCTGTCCCTGGGGTGACAGCAGGGATGTCCCTTTGGTGCCAGCAGGGATGTCCCTGAGGTGGCAGGGTGTCCCTGGGGTGACAGCAGGGTGTCCCTGGGGTAACAGCAGGGTGTCCCTGGGTGGCAGGCTGTCCCTGGGGTGACAGCAGGGATGTCCCCCTCCCTGTGCCTCCTCTCCCTGTGCCCCCTGGTGTGACCTTACCCTGGGGAAGCAGCTCCCACTCTAGAGARAGGGAAAAGCAGGAGAAAAGCTGCTCCTGCCTTCCAGACCCAGCTGGTGTCAGGGCTGGAAAGTGGGAGCTGGGAACAGGGATTTGGCACCTGAGCACAGCCTGGCAGGGCTCCGGGGGCACAGGGAGCTCCTGGCCCAGGGCTCTGGGGAATCCCAGAGGTTCCCCCAGGATCCTGGGCCTGGGCTCCCTGGAATCTCAGGGATTCTGTTGTTGCACCTTCCAGAATAGCACAAAATTAATAATTCCCATGGGAAAATCCCTCCCTGCCCTTTCCTGCACCTCCAGTGCAATCACCTGGATTTGGCATTTTATCACCATGCCCATAAATTAGCCACTGTCTCAGCAGCTAATTGGAAAAAAGTTAATTACTGATAGCAAGGTCTGCTCTGGGAAATAAAGGATTAATTTCAGACCTGTATGGAGGAGATCTTGATTGCAGCAGGTGGAAGGGAAAATTTAAAGTGGGTGTAAATTGGGGCAGGGAGATAAAGTGGTAAAGGTGGAAGTGGTTTTGGAGCTCAGTGCAGCCCTTGGGGCAGAGATGGGAAATGCTCAGCCCACAGAGCCTTTCCTGCTGGAAATGGGGGAGTGAAGAGAGAGCTCCCAGAGGGCAGGGACAGTGACAGGGACATGGGTTTGTCACGGCCCCAGGTGCTGCTCCAGGTGGGCACTGGGGCTTGGAGAGCAGCTCTGGTGCCATCTCTTGCTCTGTGGGGTCATGGGAGGCACGTTCATTTCACCAAACCCTCCAGTCTGTCCATACACCAAACTGCTCTGGAAAGAGCCATAAACTCGTTTCTTATTAGGGATAAGAACATTTTCACCCTGGCACACTTTGCCCTATTTCTCTGGGCCCTGGCACAGGTGCCCAGAGCAGCTGTGGCTGCCCCTGGAGCCCTGGCAGTGCCCAAGGCCAGGCTGGACATTGGGGCTGGAGCACCTGGCACAGTGGGAGGTGGCCCTGCCAGGGCAGGGGTGGCACTGGGTGGGGTTTAAGGTCCCTTCCCACCCAAACCATTCTGGGATAACAGCAGATGCCCAGCACAGGGAGCTGGGGTGTGACAGGGACAGTGACAGATCCAGGGGGGGAAAGTTCCAGGCCTGGAGCAGCAAAAAATGAAACAAGAGCTGGGTTTGTGCTCTGCAGGTCAGTCCGTGTGAGCAGGGGACATTTGGGACAGCAGGGACAGGGGGAGCCCCTCCAGCAGCAGCTGCTGGGTCAGAGGTTCCCACAGGACACCCAGCTCCTGGTGACACCCAGCTCCTGGTGACACCCAGCTCCAGGGGACATCTGGGTCCAGGTGACACCCAGCTCCTGGTGACACTCAGTTCCAGGGGACACAGCTCCAAGGGACACCCAGCTCCAGGGGACACCCAGCTCCTGGTGACACCCAGCTCCAGGGGACACAGCTCCAGGGGACACCCAGCTCCTGGTGACACCCAGCTCCAAGGGACACCCAGCTCCAAGGGACACAGCTCCAGGGGACACCCAGCTCCTGGTGACACCCAGCTCCTGGTGACACCCAGACCATGCACAGGATGAGGCTCAGCCCTGAGGGAGGCCACAGGAGCAGGGGCCAGGCTGACTCTGCCGTGGGGTTGGGATTCATCCAGAGCTGGGGGGGACTGGGACCTGCAGGAGTTGAACTGGGAGCACTGGGACCCTCCTGCTGCCCGCCGTCACCCCCGGTGTGGTCAGTGGGGGCTCAGGGGTGTCCCCTGTCCCTGTGGCCGCCCCTGGGCACCAGAGGAGCCCAGAGCTGTGCCAGGCTCATCCCTGCCCCCATCCCATCCCGCTGGCCGGAGCCTGGCAGGGATCGCACGGGGGTGACACAGCCTTGGGGGTGCCCTGCCCCACGGCGAGACACCCAAACCCAGACACAGCCCGAGGGTGCCCTGGGGTGCCGGGGAGCAGCAGGGACGCCAGAGCTGGAGCGCAGGAGGCCGCAGCGGCTGCGGTCCAGGCTGGCCATCCCCGGGATGCTCGCACTTGTCGCCGCTGTCGCTAGATGTCCCCACGCGAATACAAATCGCGGCTGGCATCCGCCAAAGCCCGCGCCCGGCTCCCGTCCGTGACACCGACGGTAATTAATGACAGCAGCAATTAGCCGCTCCTCATCGGCACCGCAGCGCGGAGCTTTGATTCGTTTAACCCGCCGCAAACAAAGCGGAACGGACAGACAAATAAATAAATAAATAAATAAATAAATAAATAAATAAATAAATAAACAATGAAATAAGCAGCTCGGCGCCAGGAGGCTGCGGGAGGCCGGGGTCCCTCCCGGGATCCAGGGATGCTCCCTGTCCATCCCGGGCACCGCCGGGAATGCCCTGCCCTGAGCTGCCTCCTCAGCCCTGCCCGGGGAGCTGGGAAACGGCGCTGGATCCTCCCGGAATGAGCCAAAATGGGCTGGATTGGCATGGGAACTGGGATGGGAACACTGGGAATACTGGGAATGCTGAGATGGGAACACTGGGAACACTGGGAATTGGAATAGGAACACTGGGTATTGGAATGGGAATACTGGGAACACTGGGCATGGGAATGGGAACATTGGCATTGGGGTGGGAACATTGGGAACACTGGGCATGGGAATGGGAACACTGGGCATTGGAATTGGAGTACTGGGCATTAGGATGGGAACATTGGGAACATTGGGATGGGAACATTGAGCATTGGGATGGGAACACTGGGCATTGGAATTGGAACATTGGGAACTGGAATGGGAACACTGGGTATTGGGATGGGAACATTGGGAACTGGAATGGGAACACTGGGTATTGGGATGGGAACATTGAGCAGTGGAGTGGGAGCTCTGGGCATTGGAATGAATGGGAATGTTGGGAACATTGGAATGGGAATATTGGCCATTGGAATGGGAACACTGTGCACTGGAATGGGAACATTGGGAGCTAGAATGGCAACACTGGGAACATTGGGATAAGAACATTGGGAATTGGAATGGGAACACTGGGCACTGGGATGAGAACATTGGGAATTTGAATGGGAGCACTGGGCACTGGGATGGAAGGTGTGGAGTCCCYGTGCCTGGAGGCATTTGAGGAAAGCCTGGATGTGGCACTCRGTGCCATGGRCTGGTGACAAGGGGGTTGGGTCTCAGGTGGGACTCGATTATCCCAAAGATCTTTCCCAGCCCAGCTGATTCCATGATCCTGTGATAACTACAGCTCCCACGGCCCTGCCCATGCCTGGAGCATTCATGAACCAGGAGCTGATCAGGGCAGGCCAGGGAAGGAAGGGATGTGAATTCCCAGGGTTAGGGGACTGCCCTGGGGGCAGGGAATGAGGATGGGCAGAGAGACAGGCTGGGAGGAGGGGGAGGGACCCAACTGCATGGACTGGGCACAGGTGAGGGCTGGATGGGAGAATTCCAGGGCTCAGGGGTCCAGGAGCAGGATATCCATATTGGGATATTAATATTAATTCCCAGCTCATTAAAGCTGCTTTATTTCCTTGAGGAGAGAACAGTGGAGACTGTGACTGGAGCTGATCAATCCTCGTGCTTTGCACTCCCCATTTCTCTGCTGGGGCTGCTGCTCTCATTTCTCCAGGCTGGGAGYTCAGTTTTCCTGGGAAACTGAGGATGATCCCATGGGAGATACTCCTCCTGCTCCTGCCCRCCTTGGGGTTGCTGCTCTTTAGGGCTGCTGATCCTTGGGCTCAGGGTTTATTCCCTCTCCAGTGCCTGATTTTGTCACACTCGATGTCCCCAGGGCACATTTTGCTTCTTCCTCCCTCCAAAGAGAGCTCACAGAGGTGCTTGGGCTGTGTGACAAGGCTGACCCCATAAAATGTCTGGGAACTGCATGACATGGTTTCCCATATCACAGGAAAATGGCCCACAGCCATCAGAGGGGAAAAAAAAAAATTAAAATCCAAGCTGCGGAAACAGCAGCCCCTTATCTGCTGCCAATGGTTCTGGTAAGCCCCAGGCCCCTCTGATCTGCCCAGAAATCCCAGACTCGAGCCCAAGGTGCCAAGGGGAGCTCAGTGCTTCTGTCCAAAGGGATTATTGGGAAGTGGGATTGGTCCTGCAGCCTCAGAGGAAAGGATTGAAAAATGCATTTGGAGAGCAGGAATGGCCCCAGCCGTGCTGCAGGTGGGCTCATCTGGGATTCCAGGCAGGCTGGGCCGGATTTCACTTGCCAATCAACATCTGATTTATTTCCTGGGAATGCRAGATCTTCATTCCGTGGCTGCCTCTGCTCCGACATCTCTGGAGATTGCAAAATGAAGCTGTGTGCTCTTTCTTGTTTTGGTTTGGTTTTTGTTGTGTCCAGAGCAGCAAGAGAAGGAGGAAAACAGGGATCCAAGGAGAGCTCCTGGCCAGGCTGGGATGAGAGCAGAGTCAGCTCTGAATCACCCCTGTGCCTGCTGGAACTCTGGGATCACCAGGGTGAGGCTGGAGCGCAGATCCCAGGGATCCTCTGTTGATCCTGGCTGGAAATCTCCACCCAGGAGGAGAAAAAAGGCTGGGRAAGCAAATCCGCTTTTCCTGCCTTCCATTCTCTGCCCACATCAAGGGATGCCAGGTGGTTCATCCTGGTGGCCGCTGTGACAGGAGCGACCCAGGGCTCCTGCAGGGAGCTGCTCTGGAAAAATCAGGAAATATCCCTTGGGAAGGGCTGGGGCTGTGCAGAGCCTGGGGGCTGTTTAAAGCCCAGCCTCTGCCCAGCTAGAAGTGTGGTATCCAAGGAAACACAATATCCAAGGAAACGTGGTGTCCAAGGGATCATGACATCCAAGGAAACACAATATCCAAGCAATTGAGGTGTCCACGGCATGGTGGCACCCAAGGGAACACAAAATCCAAGGGAATGTGGTGTCCAAGAGATCAAGGTATCCAAGGGAACCCAATATCCAAGGGAATGTGGTGTCCAAGGGATGGTGGCACCCAAAGGATGCCCCCATCCAGCCCCTGGAGCTGGAATAGCTGTATTCCTTCAGGACCACTTGGATATCTTCATGGAGCATCCCAAGGCCTTCCTGGATCCCTGGAGCTCCCAGAAGTCARAGCCAGCCCCGGGGTGCTGCAAAGGCGAGGGTGGGACGAGGGGAACAGGCTCAGGTCGTGCCAGGGAGGTTTGGGCTGGACATGAGCAGGAATTTCCTCATGGAAAGAGGAGTTCATCACAGGAAGGGACTGCCCAGGGCAGTGCTGGAGCCACATCCCTAGAAGTGCCCAAAAAATGGGTGGATGTGGCACTTGGAGATTTGGTTCAGTGGGATTCAGTTAAAGTTTGGCCTTGATGCTCTTGGAGGCTTTTCCAGCCATAACCGCTCTCTAATTCCGTGATTTCCCCAGCAGTCTGGGCATCCAGAGGCTGGGGATTGTTTCAGGGAAGAACAAATCAAACCATTTCTAACAGAAACAACTGTTTGAGGTCATCTCTTCTTTTTGTTTTGTTTTATTTTGGTTTTGTGTTTTTTAAAGCTCCTCCACCAGTCCCAGTGTGGGGGAGAGCATTCAGATCCTCATTTTCATTCTGCTCAAGACAGAAACCTTTTCCTGCAGTTGTTTCATCAGAAAAGAATCGGATTTTTTTCCCCCCACTCACCCTCCCTGAATCAAATAAAGAAAAAAGGTCATTTAAATGAAAGCCAGTGCTTAGAAGGTTTAATACATTAAATTAGATGCAGGGAAATAAAACCACACCGGAGCTGTTTCCTCAATGAARGATTTGGATAAAAGAGCTCCCTATTAAAAATGTTTAGCCACTGTTTTGCTCTGAAAATATTTGAACTCCAGTACAAAAGAGACCAAAAAAAATAAAACACTTTCCAGAAAGAACCATCAGAAAATAACTCAGAATTCAAATTAATGTAGCATGTTTTGGTTGGGATTTGGGGACTGAAAAATGTTATTTGGGAAAAAGAAGCTGGGTTTGAAGACAATGGGGAAGAAGGGCACAGGCAGAGACATTTAAAAAATGCTTTGTGCTTAAAACAAAAAATCAAAACGCACAGATTTGGGTGAAAACAAACAACCAGCACCATTCAAGGTGTTGGAAGAGCCAAGGGAGCTCCTTTTGTTTGGTTTTCCAAAGCTCCCTGTTCCTCGCCCYTAAACAGGTGCTGTAGGTTAACAAAATATTCCCCTCACCTGGACCTCGCCCAGCCAGAGGTTTTCCTGCCTCATTTCCTTGGGAAGCTCTAGGCTGGGCTCTGGGGCTCTGCCCTCCACAGCTCCAGACCTTCCACACCCCTACAGACTCCAGCACCAGGAATGGGAATTTCTACTCCCTGAAGGGCTCTGTGGCAGGAGCTGGGAATTGCTGATTTCCTTCCCTTCCCCTCATCCCACCCATCACCATTCCCCACATTCCAGCACTGCTCCAGGGCAGCTCCATCCCCACTGCACCAGCTCTGCCTCCAGCCCTGCTCTGCTGCAGGTCCCAGAATGCTGGAGGTGCCACCCCAGGGCACTGTCCCTTTCATGGGATCGTGGAATCCCAGGATCACTGAGGCTGGAAAAGATCTCTGAGACCATCGAGTCCAGGCTGTGCTTTATCCCCACCTTGTCCCCAGCCCAGAGCTTCAAGTGCCACTTCCAGGAATTCATGGGATACTCCCAGGGCTGGGCACTGCAAACCTCCCTGGGCAGCCCCTGCCAAGGCCTGAGCACCCTGTCCATGCAGAAATTTTCCCCCAATATGCAAAAATGGGATTTTAAGGACTTTCAGGGCTCCTTTTCTGTTGGTGTGAGGGGTTTGAAGCAGTGGGGGAACAGGAAATGTTCCCTGCCAGAAGGGGCTGGGGYAGGGACACCTCTGCTGCTGGACTTGCATTGGATGGATATTCCCTTCTGGGAAAAGCCTTTGGGATTCTGGTGCTCAGGATCCCAGAGCTGAGGTGGGAAAAGAGCTCCAAGGACATCGAGTCCCAGCTGATGCCCACCTTGTCCCCAGCCCAGAGCTCTGAGTGCCACCTCCAGGAATTGCTGGGGCACCTGCAGGGCTGGGCACTGCAAAGCTCCCTGGGCAGCCCCTGCCAAGGCCTGAGCCCCCTTTCCATGGGGAAATTGCTGCTGYGCCCACCCTGAGCCTGCCCTGGCCCAGCCTGAGGCCGTTCCCTCTGCTCCTGTCCCTGTTCCCTGGAGCACAGCCCGACCCCCCCGGCTGTGCCCTCCTGGCAGGAGCTGTGCAGAGCCACAAGGGCCCCCTGAGCCTCCTTTGCTCCAGGATAAGGGAGGATTGGAGGAGATTTCCTTTTAGCCAGGCCTTGGCAGGGGCTGTCCAGGGAGGTTTGCAGTGCCCATCCCTGRAGCTGTCCCAGGAATTCCTGGAGGTTGCACTCAGAGCTCTGGGCTGGGGACAAGGAGGGGATCAGGCACAGCTTGGACTCGATGAACCCGGAGGTTTTTTCCAACCTCAGCGATCCTGGGATTCTCAAGGCTACTCTCAGCTTGGGGGAGCAATGAAAACCAACTCACAGGAAGTTCTGAAGGAAATAAACGCTCTGTCCTTTTATTGGGAGCACAAAATCCAGCCCAGACCCACCCCAGCTCCATCTGAGCTCCAGAAGCTGCCTGGCAAACCTTCAGTGGAACCGGTGTGACCCAGAATTCCCATTCAGCGGGAGCCGGTCCCACCCAGAGCGGCTGCTTTCCCTTTCTTCCCTTTCACTCCTTCCTTTCATCCTTCTGGGAAGGAACCCAAGATGAAATCTCAGCCCCTTTAGAGCGCGGGGCAGGAGGGAAGGAGCCTCAATGCGGATCGCGAGTGCTGATGAGGAGGAAGCACATCTGCAGGGGAGACTTCCAATGGAGCATTGTCTGCGGGGTGTCGCCGGCCCATTTCCTCCCATCGGAATTCTGCTGCTGGAAGCATTCCCGGGGAGCGGCCCCGCTCCACATCTGCAGCAGCCCCCGAGCTGCGAGCTCTCAATCCTGCCTTTCAAACGCCAGGCGAGAGGGAGGAGAGCGGGGGAGGCAAAATCGCCGCTTTTGTTGATGAAATTCCCCCTCCCTTCCGCAGCCATCCTGCGCCCCGCAGGGCCGGGAAGCGCCGGGCGCCGCTCCCCTCGCTCCGGGATCTGCTGGAGGAGCAACCCCAGGGATCACGGACTCAATTTGGCAATGCCAGGGCTCTGGCGGCTCCTGGAGAGAGCTCTGCCCGGCTGGGATGATCCACGATCCGTGAGCAGGACAGGGATAGAGCAGCGCTGAGCTCTCGGAGCATCAGCGATTCCGGAGCCGTCGGCGCTCCCAGCAAAGCGGAGCYGCCCGAGGGCAGCGCGCAGCCCCGGGCGGAGCAGGCTGGAAAAGAGGCAGCTGTCAGGAAGTACAAGGGAAGAGCAAATCAGCCAGGCAGGGGCAAGGTCAGCAATCAAAGATGTCCTAATGCTCCCTGGCAGCGCTGGGAAAGCAGCTGCAGCTCCCTGCCAGGGAATGGATAAAATGAGGATGTCTGTGCAGGAATCAGGGCAGCGATGCTGCTCTCAGAGCTGGGGCAGGATCAGCTGCTCCCGGGAGCTCAGAGCACCAGGAACTGCTCGTGCGGTGGAACTGGGACCAGTAAGGACCAGTCTGGAAGGTCCTTGTCACAGCCCAGGGTGGCAGCTGCAGCACGGCAGGAGGAGGTGACCCGGCTGCTTTGGCACCACCCAAACCCATCAGCACCGAGCCGGGGCTGGGTTTGACCCAGGGGACCCCTGAGCCTGCCCTGTGCTGGCTGCCCAGTGACCCTGGAGGTGACACTGGGGACAGTGTTCCCTGCAACCCCACGGTGACCCCAGGCCCTGAACTCATTCCACAGGTGTGAGAACTGCTCAGCACTGCTGCTGCTCGCTGCCAGGCTGCCATCCCTCATCATTCCCACCCTTTTTTATTTTTTCCCTCTTTTTTTCCTTTCTTTTTTTTTTTTTTTTTTTTTTTTTTTTTTTGAGATTCCTTTGACAAGCCAGTGGGCTCAGCTGCAGAGCAGCAGCTTCTCCCCGGCCTGCCAGGGAGGAAATTCCTCCCCTCAGAAAGGAGGCAGCTGGGAGATGATCCAGGGATCAGGATGGGAAATTCTGCACTGCAGGGGGGCAGCAGGAGCAGACACAGGAGCACCCAGGATCCAGGGAGGGCACAAGAAGCAGGAGCTCAGGTCCTGCTGCTCCTCGCAGGGTGGAGATGCTGGAGAGCCCCAGACCAGCACCAGGGACCACTCAAATCATTTGGAGGAGCTGATTCTGAAGGGTAAGAAGGAAAAAAGGATCAGGAAATTGGGTTTGAGCACTTCTACAGGTAAAAATCTGCAGTGCAAAGGGCCAGACTCACCCCAAAGCCCCCCCCCCTCAGGGCACAGATTCCCTCCAGCATCCTGCAAGGACTCCTCAGACTGAGGCACCAAATCCACTCTGTTATTGAGGACAGAGCCATTTGCAGCTGGACTCGAGGGCAAAAGGATTTATGGAGCTCTGTGGTGCAGCCAGGGCCTGGGATTCCCAGCAGCAGCAGCAGCAGCAGTGATGAACCTGCAGCCCCAGGGGGATAAAACCCAGCACATCCCTGGATAAAAGTGCCCCCGTGTCAGGGATAATGCAGCAAAGCTTTTAATCAATCCCATTAGGGACAAGTGGAATCAAGCCTGCCCCTCTGCCAGGCTGCCTCAGAGCAGCTTCTGCAGGTGCAGATTGCCCTGTGCTGAGGTGAGATTGAATTGAGCCAAAACAAATCCGAGGATGTTTCAGGCATTAAAGTTCCTCAGGAATGTCAGTGGTTATGTGGTACAAGCATCTCCTTTTCAATCTCCCCTCGAGTTTCAATTTGGAGGAAGATGGAGTGCTGCCTTCAGAGGGAAGTGGAACAAATGAGCCTGGGCAGGAGGGTTTGGATTCGCTGGAGCAGCTCCTGGGGCTGTGCTTGGAGCTTGGATCTCCAGGCTCAAAGCTCATTCCTGGCTGGTGGGAGCTGAAAGAAAACACAAAAACCAATAAATTGTTTTGCACTTGGGTCCTTGACAGAGAATCTGGTGCTGCTCCTCACCCCTGGGGCCTTGTGAAGACCAGGGGGGAAGGAGAGGGGAGAGAGGGAAGGTGGAGACTGCAGGTGAGAGCTGAGACACTTCAAGCTCTTCCATGAGGTGTTGTAAAAAAGGTCCTACACTGACCCTGACCCCTCTGAGGAGCTGCTGGGATGGGAAGGTGGCAGGGAATGATCCCAGGTGTGACACAGCCCCAGGGTGTCCTGGCAGAGGCTGAAATTCTCCTGGAGGAGGACGGACGAGATGGAGGCACTGCAGGGGAACTCAGAGCAGTGCTCTGAGAATTCCATGGGGACGAGGTTTGCCTGGAGAGGGAGCAGCTCCTGTCAGAGCAATTGGTGTCACTGGGGGGGAAATGAGCAGCTGGAAGCAGCCAGAGCTGTGGGACAGAAATGGGGGGAAGGACTGGGGCAGTGAAGGAAGGAGCTGAGGCCAGCAGGGGCTGTTCCCATCATGGGGGTGTCTCTGATGGGTTGTAAGATCAGTGTGTGTTCTTTTATCATGTCAGAGCTGGGGCAGCTCTCTGCTGTTCTTGGGGCAGTTTGCTTGATCTCTCCCACAGCCAATCCTCCCTCCAGGAGATCTCTGCTCTCCATGGCCACTGAGTGTCCCTGCAGGGCTGATCCAATTCCAGCATCCCATGGGGAGATGCTCCGCCCAAGGGAGGAGCCAAGCATTCCTACCTGGATCCAATCTGAGCCCGGCACAGCCCAGCAGCCTTTGCCCCCTGCATTGCCAGAGGAGCAGCTTTCTGCTGCCCTGCATTGGCAGAGGGAGCCCAGGCCCATCTGCAGCAGCCCTGGAGCTGCAGAGGAAAACTCCCCCCTTGTGCAGGATCCCTGCTGCAGCAGAGCCACAGCTGGCACTGCAGGAGGGCTGAGCCCCCATGGGATGGGGCTGTGCCCCCAGCCTGACCCACAGCGTGCCAGGGCCTGCTCGCACTCTGGCAGGGTTTGTTTTGTATTATTGCATTTGTTTTTTATTTTTTCCCTAATAAAGAACTGTTATTCCTATTCCTATATCTTTTCCTGAGAGCCCCTCAATTTCAGAATTACAATAATTCAGAGGGAGGGGGTTTGCATTTTTCATTTCAAGGGAGGCTCCTGCCTTCCTCAGCAGACACCTGACTGTTCAAACCARGGCAGTGTAGAACTCCCCATTCCCTCTGGAATGACTCACATTCCCTCACTCTCCTGTGGAAATGGTGAAGGCTCAGCCAGATGGAGCTGGATCCCTGCTTCCGCTCCTGGTACATTCTCTAGGACCAGCACTCTGGAATATCACAGGGCAGGGATGGATTGACTTCAGCCCAGACATCCTCAGGGGAAAGCCACTGCTCTCTGTCCCTGAGGAAAGGGAAATTCCCTTCACAGAACACAGGTCGGAGGAGTTTTCCCTGTGGGAGCAGCTGCTGGAGGATGGCATTGCCACACTGGGGCCACCAGGTTTCACCGCCACAGGATTAATTAATTAATTAAGGGTGGAAAAGAGCCCTCCCAGGGACGGTGACTCCATCACTGCCCAGGGCAGCCTCTTCCAAGGCTTAACCGACTTTTCAGTGAAGGAATTTTCATGCTGTGCCCACCCTGAGCCTGCCCTGGCCCAGCCTGAGGCCGTTCCCTCTGCTCCTGTCCCTGTTCCCTGGAGCACAGCCCGACCCCCCCGGCTGTCCCCTCCTGGCAGGAGCTGTGCAGAGCCACAAGGGCCCCCTGAGCCTCCTTTGCTCCAGGCTGAGCCCCTTCCCAGCTCCCTCARCCYCTCCTGGGGCTCCAGACCCTTCCCCAGCTCCCTCAGCCAAATTTGCAGCAACTTGTCCCGGATTTCTCTCATAAATCAGCATCACGCCAAGAGAAAGGACCGCTGGCCCTGCTGCATTTCTGGCGGTCCCTCACCCCCTGCACTGCTCCAGCAGCCGCAGATTCCTCTGGGAACCTGAACAGCCTCTCGTTTTCCAGATTCTGGAACCCCAGCCTCCCTCCTGGCCCCGTTTTAGGGACGGTTCACTCCCAGGTGATGCATTCCTTCCTTTGGTGGCTTTTGGCTTCCCCCRCCATCCCTTTGGTCTTTCCTGTCCGATTTTCCAGTTTGTTTGCAAACTGAATCGCGGCTTTTATGTCTGGGCAGGGCTCAGACCTCTCTGAGCGAGCTGGGCAGCCGGGAGGGCTCGTTTGTCTGAGGATTATTTTGCATTCCAATGCCGGCTCAGAGTGTAAAACAGCACCGGCGCTGCTTTATTCACCGGCGCTCCTTAACTCAGCTTGATTGGTGCCAACGGCCTTTTTCCTTTTTTTTTTCCTCCTCCATTTACCCCTTCATTTTAAAATTTATATTCTATAAAAGTTTATATTTAGATATAATTAATTTTGCAAAAATGTAAAAATTTTAACATGAAATTTCRTAACCTATTACTTGTGCTTTGGTAACAACAGGTTTCCTAAGATAAATTATTTTAGTAACTTCTCACAAAGCCCCGATTCCCCAGTGGATTCCAGCTGCTCTGGGCACCCATGGCTGGGTTCAGATGGGAGTGGAAAAGCTTTGCCCTCTCTTCATCAGGACAGGAAGGAATTGCAAATTTRATGGGAATACTCGAGATTGAGAGTGGACACAACCAATTCTCCTCACTTCACCTGTCCTTGGAGAGAGCTGGGCCATGAATTGGATGAAAATGGCTTTAATCATGTTGGGTTAATATTGTGAGGGGAACACGGCCCTCCCCTGCCTCCTGCTCTGTCCATCATTTATCCCCAGCCAATTAACTCCTGCAGGGTTAATAGCCTATCACATTATCCATGCYTCTTCCCAGACAGAATTCCCAAATTTCTGTTCTCTCAGTGGGAAAARAATCAACTCTATAAAACAAATAACTACTGAGCCAGCCAAACGCCCTTCCCTGGCACCCGAAACAGGAACCAAAGACCAAATGCTGAAATATTTGCTGAATTTCTACAGTGACCGAGCCCCTCCCGGCTCTGCCATGGGCTCAGTCCAAGGCTGGGGTAAAGTTTTACCTAAAACTGGAAAATCCACGCAAAGCAAGTGGAGSTGCCACGGTCTCCCAGGGCTTTCTCTGCAGGGACCTGGCAGGAGGAAATCTGGGGCTGTCCCTGCCCTGGAAATTCAGGGCTGACCCAGTGTGTGTCACCTGCAGTCCCTCAGACCTGTCCCATCAAGGTCACCCGCAGCCACAGCCCCACGGGGACGTCCTTGCCTTGTGTGGGTCTCCCACAGCCACAATGTCCCTGTCCCAGAGTGGCTCACTCACAGCCACAATGTCCCTGTCCCAGTGTGCCACCCATATCTACAATGTCCCTGTCCCAGAGTGTCTCACTCATGGCCATAATGTCCTGGTCTCTGTGTGTGTCACCCCCAGCCACAGTGTCCCTGTCCCTGCCCCATGTGTGTCACCCACAGTCACAGTCCCCAAGGTTGTCCCTGTCCCAGAGTGGCTCACTCATGGCCACAATGTCCTTGTCCTGTGTGTGTCACCCAYAGTCCCCASAGCTGTCCCTCTCCCTGTCCCTGTATGTGTCACCCACAGTCCCCAGGACTGTCCCTGTCCCTGTATGTGTCAYCCACAGTCCCCAGGCCTGCCCCTGTCCTGTACGTGTCACCCACAGTCCCGCAGGGATGTCCCTGTCCCTCTGTGTGTAGCTCACAATGTCCCTGTCCCAGTGTGTGTCACCCACAGTCCCCAGGACTGTCCCTGCCCTGGGTGTGTCACCAAGAGCCCCCAGGGCTGTCCTTGTCCCTGTGGGCATCACCTCCAACCACAATGTCCCTGTCCCTGCCCTTTGTGTGTCACCCACAGTCCCCAGGACTGTCCCTGTCCTTGTCCCAGTGTTCCCCCAGGCCACAGCCCTGCCCGCCCCTGTGTTCACCCTGACGCAGAGCAGGGATGTTCTCCCAAATCCCAGTCAAGGTTTCCCACTCCCAGAGAGACCCTGGGAGGGAATCAGTGCCACTGTCACCCTCCTGCTGTCACCTTAGTGGGTGACAATGGGCTGATGGCACTTAGCACCCCTCAGCTCCTCATTAGGTGCCTGATTGAAGCCTGTCAGTGATGAGGTTTCCCTTAATTAAGGCAGGATGGTGGGAGCTGGATGTGGAGCAGGAGGCTCTGGATCCCTGCAGGGCTGGGGGACTCTGCCCTGTCCCCTCTGTCCCCACGGCATTCACATTCTCTGCACATGATTCCTCCACCCAGGGTTTTCTCCTGGGGAGCTGAAAGGCAGCGAGAAATGCCTCAGAGAAAAGGAAAACAATTCTTMTCTCATTTGCTTCTCCTGTGTTGTGCTCATGTGCAATGTGTTTGGAGATTGTTTACCCACAGGGGATTGTTCCATTGGATTMTGCTGGGAGTTGTTTTCACTCTTTGGCCAATCAGGGCCAAGCTGTGTCAGAGCTCTGGAAAGAGCCAGGARTTTTCATTATTATCTTTTTAGCATTCAGTAAGTATCYTTTCTGTATTCTTTAGTATAGTTTAGTATAGCATTCTTTAATGTAATATAGTATAATAAAATAATAAATTAGCCTTCTGAGAACATGGAGTCAGATCCATCATTCTTCCCTGCCACAGGGCTTGCCGTGCATTTACAATATGTCCCCTCTGATTCCACCTTTGCACAGAGTCTTAATTAAGAATAGTGTCCAAGGTTCATCAGCTGAGGCTCCTTTTTAATTAGCACAGCCCTGAGCAGTAAAACTGCCCCCAGACGGGGTGTGACACCTCCCACCCCTCCAGCCTGGCTGTGGGACAGGGATGAGCGCGGGCGTGTTCAGCTGAACTGGAGCCAGATTTTGGGACTGCCCTTCCTGCCCGAGTGTCCCCAGTGTGTGGATGGGAGACATTCCAGGAGTGCCAGGGATGGCTGGGGGGCAGTGGACACATGCTGGGCACAGAAACTTGGGGAAAATCCTTTCGAGGGGCCCCAAAAGCCCAGAGCAGCAGGGAGAAGAAGGAATGCAGTCAGGCAGAGATGGATGTGCTGGGGCTGAAATCTGTGATCTCTGCACCCTTCACCTCCAGGAGACAGCCAGGACCCCGCTGGGAATCAGGGCACAACATTTGGGTGTTCCAGCAGGGATTTGAGACAGAAACGTGGAATTAGGCTTGGAAAATGCTCTCAGGGACAGGGTGGGATTTAGGGGTGCCTGAGCRGGGCCAGGGGTTGAATTCCATGATCCCTGTGGGTCCTTTTCCATCTCAGGACATTCTGTGATGCTGTGATCTCTGCCTCACTGTGCAGGGTCAGGGGTTGGACTGGATGATCCCTGTGGGTCCTTTTCCAAACTGGAATATCCTGATATCCTGTGACCTGTGTGTCACCCTCAGCCACAGTCCCCAAGATCCTGTGTGCAGGGCCAGGGCTTAGATTCCATGATCCCTGTAAACCCAGTTTGGGATATTCTGATATTCTGTGATAATCCACCCCACTGTGCAGGGCCAGGGGTTGGATTCCATGGTTCCTGTGTGTCCCTTCCAGCCTGGAATATTCTGATATCCTGTGACCTGTGTGTGTCACCCTCAGCCACAGCCTCCAAGGCTGTCCCTGTCCTGTGTGCAGGGCCAGGGCTTAGATTCCATGATCCCTGTAAACCCAGTTTGGGATATTCTGATATTCTGTGATAATCCACCCCACTGTGCAGGGACAGGGGTTGGATTCCATGGTTCCTGTGTGTCCCTTCCAGCCTGGAATATTCTGATATCCTGTGACCRCTACCCCACTGTGCAGGACCAGGAGCTGGATTCTGTGGTCTCTGGGGGTCCCTTCCAGCCTGGAATATTCTGCTATCCCATGATCTCTGCCCCACTGGGGATAGACTCTGTGTCCTTCCCTGGCTGGGTCCTCAGGGTGTCTCCAGGATGTCCCCAGGGTGTCCCCAGGATGGTCCCAGGGTGTCCCCGGGACGTCCCTGGGATGTTGTTCCCAGGGTGTCCCCAGGATGTCTCCAGGGTGTCCCCAGGATGTCCCCAGATGTCCCAGGGTGTCCCCAGCCCTGCAGCCTCCTGTGCTGGCAGCTCCCCCCATCCCAGGGCTGTGGATTCCCAGGCAGTGCCTGTGGCTGGGAATGATGGAGAGTGGCAATTCCCGAGTTCTCCAGAGGAATGCAAACCCTGCTATGATATTCCAGCACACAGCCACCAAGCCCCTATTAAGAGGCTCCTCTTCATTATTCTTTGATTTGCATGGTGCTGTCTGAAGGCAGCCAAAATGTGATTATTCCTCGGTGCTGCCTGTGTTACAGGGAGCCAATGCCACGGGGCCTTGTTCAAAAACCGCCTGGATAAATATTGTTAAAAATAAATGCATAACATTAATTCTCCATCGTTCATGTYGCTGTTTATTTAATGCTCTAAAAAGCTAATTACCACTAATTTTATTCTACATCTTCTTCAGGTCTCCCAGTCTCGGCGCTGGAAGATAAAAGAATTAATTGTTAATTAGCATCCCTTTCTGGGAGAACACTTTTTTCTTTATCAAAGATTACAAGAGGAGGGAGAGAGGGAGGGAGGAGGGAAGGAATGAAGCTCTCAATAATTCTGCCAGCCTTGGTGCCAAAATGGGATTTTTTTTTCTTAAACAGCAGCACTGAGCTCTTATCTAGCCCTGGGGAGGAGAGGGCCGAGCTCTGGGGTGTGAAGGCAATAAAATCATCCCTGTCAGAAGAGTTCTGCTGCCCTGGGTGTCTGAACACGCTGCACTGCTGCTGTCTGCAGCCAGGGAGTGGAAAAGGACATTCCTGGAACCTGAGACAGCCAGGGGGCCTCGAAAAGGAGCCAGGGCAGCTCAGGCTGGAGCTCAGGGCAAGGTTCTTCCCCCAGAGGGTGCTGGGCACTGCCCAGGCTGCCCAGGGMATGGGCACGGCCCCGAGGCTGCCAGAGCTCCAGGGATGCCCAGGCTGGGSTKGCTGGGGGSTCTGGGCAGGGTTTGGCTTTGGSATTGATCATCCCTGTGGGTCCCTTCCCACTCAGGACATTCCAAGGTTCTATGAGGGGCAAAGCTGGGCTGGGTTTAACCCTGACACAAATTTCCTTGCCCTTGTCCCCAAGTTTTCAGCCACCTCTTGGCAGGAATCCCCATCCCCTTCCCCTGGAGCCTCCTCTGTTGGTGTCACAATGGGAATGCTCCCTTTGCTCCAGCCTCCCTGGCTTTGGGATGTTTTTAGAGGCGCTTTTCTCTCCAGCTAATTGGAAATGTTGGGGAACTTTTAATTTGTAACAGTGAAATGAAAACTCCACCGCCTCCGTATTTACATAAATTAGGGAGACTTTGCACACAAACGTTTCCTTGAAGAGAAGACAAAAAGGAAACAATTTCAGGATGAGTTTCCAGCTCAGAATATTCATGAAGTGAGGCATAAAAATATGGAAAGTGACTGGAGAGTGTTGTCAAAACATAAAATTAGGGACACGGGGTGGTTCATAAACATTTCCTGGGTAAGGCTGGGAGAGCTGGGGGTGCTCCCCTGGAAAGGAGAAGGCTCCAGGGAGAGCTCAGAGCCCTTGCAGGGCCTGAAGGGGCTCCAGGAGAGCTGCAGAGGGACTGGGGACAAGGATGGAGGGACAGCACCCAGGGAATGGCTCYCAGTGCCAGAGGAATGGCAGGGCTGGATGGGATCTTGGCAATTGGGAATTGTTCCCTGGCAGGGTGGGCAGGGGCTGGGCTGGAATTGCCAGAGCAGCTGKGGCTGCCCCTGGAGCCCTGGCAGTGCCCAAGGCCAGGCTGGACATTGGGGCTGGAGCACCTGGCACAGTGGGAGGTGGCCCTGCCATGGAACTGGAGTTTGAATACCCTTCCAGCCCCAACCATTCCAGGATTGTTGCCCTTCCACTCCTTTGGGGTGGGCTCTGCCTGCCCAGGGTCCCTGCCCAGCCCGAGGCAGCGCCGAGGACTGGAGGAGCTGATGGATTTGCAGGTGGAAAACGGGAATTTGTTCCTCAGCAGGAACTGGTGGATTATGCTCCTCCTCAGAAGGATGGGACAGCCTCAAATATTCAGTGCTCAGGGCTTGTCCTGGCTTCATCTGCTCACATCCACGCCCTCTACGTATTCCCAGTGAATGCTGAAATCTCCCTGTCTTGGTTTGGAAAGCCAGGTGTCTGCTAAGGAAGGCAGGAGCCTCCCCTGAAATGGAGAATGTAAACCCCCCTCGCCAATTGCTATAAATAAAAGACTAAAATAAGCAATGCAATGAACTAAACCAACAGTGCCAGAGCCAGAACCCAGCCTGACACCCTGTGGGTCAGGGTGCTGGCAGCAGTCCCATTGGAATTGTGGCTCAGCCCTCCTGCAGTGCCAGGGGTGGCTCTGCTGGAGCAGGGATCCTGGAGAAAGGTGCAGTCTTCCTCTGRAGATCCAGGGGCAGAGGCAGCTGCTGTTCCTSYGGGCAATCCAGTGCAGAAGCCGTGCTGGTGTTCCAGGATCTCCAGATTATATCCGGGTAGGAATGCTTGGCTCCTCCCTCTGGGCTCCCATCTCCCAATGGGATGCTGTAGTTCTTATCAGCCATGCAGGGACATTCAATAGCTGTTATCAGCAGGTGTCCCCTGGAGGGAGGAGTGGGTGTGAGCACTCAGAGAGAGATAAGGCAAACTGCCCACTTGACAAAAGATAATCTGCCATACAGATGGTGATAGAACACATCTTGCCTTGCAACCTGGAACACCCCCCCAGTTTGATCTCAGCATTTGGGGCTGGTTTTGTGGCTCTTGCAGGCAGAGCCCAGCCAGGGCAGGGATTCAGCTGCTGGCAGAGCTCACACCCAGCGTTCTCCAGCACCATCCCATGAATCTCCCATCAACCTGAATAATTCCATTAATTCAATATTTATCTCTGCTGCTGTTAATGGAGTGTTTGATTTAACAGTACATGAATATTTCATCCAGCAGGCGGCAGGGAAAGAGGGAAAAAAATTTAAAAAAGGTGAAATTAGAATTTAAATCCAGAACAGGGTGATTGCCAACCTAACACATTTGCAAAATTGTTAAACACAAACGGTGCCAGGCCTCTCCCCACCACGGGGCTGACATTTCAATGCAGATGGAGCAGTTTGGGATTCCTTCAGGGAGAGCCCCCAGATGTTCACATCTGTTCCACGTTTCCTGGGATTTGCTGCATCTCCACAAAAAAACAAAAAAAACCAAAAAAACAAAAAAACCAAAAAACCAAAAAACCTCCAAAAAAAAACCCCAAAAAACAAATCAAACCAAAAACCTGAGGCTAAAAAAAAAAATCTGTCTTGGAGGAGCAATAAGAGCTTGAGTCAGTCTGGAGACTTTGTCACCTGGCAGCTGTGGTGGCACAGGACACGAGGCCTGGGCCCACAGGGACAGCCCAGAGGGMGGAGCAGGGCTAGGGGAACAACTCTGATCCCTTTTTTAGGTGCTCCTGGGCTGGGGGAACAACTCCATTACCTTTTTTAGATGCTTCTGTCTCCAAAACCACTCAGAATCTCCTGCTTGCATCCCCTGGGAGCTCCCTGCTAGACTGAACTGAAGCAGGAAAATGGGGGGAAGGGAAAAACAGGGAGAGAAAAGGAAAAATGAAGGAAAATGCAAGAAATGGGGGGAAAGGGGAGGAAATGGAAAATGTATAATGTATAAAGATATAAATGTGGGGTTCTGTGACTCTGCCTGTAGAAAAGGGATTTTGCAGGGATTTGGGGGGTTCTGGGGAGGTTTGGGGATTCTGTGGGAGGGGCAGGATGAGGCCACAGCCCTGCCRTGTGAAGCACAGATATTTATTTACACTCCAGGCTTGGAGAGAGCTCTGAGCTCTGTGCAGCTCTGATCTGGGGCAAAAAATGGGCACCCAGCAGATGTTTGACCAACCACCCCCAGATGTGCCATATTTTTATTGGAAACTGCTAAAAATGGACCTGTTTACAGTGGGTGGAGAGACAGGGTGAGTGGGATGGTTTTAAACTGACCAAAAGTAGATTTGGAGGAGATATTGGGAACAAACTGCTCCCTGTGAGGGTGGGGAGGCCCTGGCACAGGGGATTCTATGGGATTCCATTCCATCCCACTCCTGGGAGTGTTCAAGGCCAGGGTAGATGGAGCTTGGAGCAGTCTGGAGGAGTCTGACACCAGATCACCTCGAGATTTTTACCTTTATCACCTGATTAGATCTTAGAACTGGGCTGAAATGTTCACAGAAAAGAAAAAGGAAAGAAAAAGGAAAGAAAAAGAAAAGAAAAAGAAAAGAAAAAAAACCCAAAAAGTGGAAACTGCTCCGAAGTGCTGCCCTCTGACCCCTTTGTTCCGTGGCTCAGTTCCAAACCCTGCAGAGCCTCAGGGCCACCCCACACTGAGCCTGTTCTGGATGGTGACCCCAAAACCTTCCTGGAGCCCCTGTCCTGCCCCAGGAACATGGGAGGGGAGCCCTGTCCTGCCCCTCTCGCTCCATCCCTGCGGGGTTTGGCCACCTCTGCTTCCTTTTATTGTGAATATTCCTGCAGATTCCTGGCTGGGSTTGACCCAAGGTGTCTGCAGGGAATTCCTGCTGGGATTTGTCTTCATTCCACACCTGGGGATGGGACCTGGAGCTCTGTGGGCACAGCTGGGTGAGGGAGGCTCATCCACCCTCACAGCCCGGCCCTGGCTCCAGCCCAGCAGAGAACACCTCAGGCAGGAGAGTTTGGGGCAGGAGGGACCTGTCCCTCCCCTCCTTGCTCCGTGCTCGGGATTTGCCCCCAGTTAGCGCTGTGCCCCCGTTAATTACCCGGCTGATGAGGCAGCAATCTCRCCCTTCTGCCGCTTGCCAGAATATTCATGAGGAGTTTGTGCCGTGTTCCCGGAGCTGCTCGAGCATGTAATGAGGCGAGGTTAGGATTTTATTGTTTGTTTTTTTTTGGTGGGATTGAGATTCTCATTCCATCAGAGCCACGTTCCTGCATCCCGGGGGARGAGGAGGAGGGGATGGTTCTGCTCCTGCAGGATGTCCCGAGCTGGGAGGCGTTTCCAGGGGAACATCCCAGAGGAAGCACCTCTGAGGGAAGGTCTGATCCCTGGAGCTGAAGGGAAACCTACCCCAGCTCTCCTCGGCGCCATTTCCCTCTCTCTCCTCCTGCTTTGCTGTTATMATTCCCTAGAAAATCATTAATGAGSTCAAATTCAGGGGTTTGGGGTATTTGTTATTGGGTGTGCACTCAGCCCTTCAGCCCTCAGTGAGGGGCGACTCCACTCAATATCCCCATGGAAAACTATTCCTGTCTCTTGTTCCCATGCTCACAAGAGACCTCGGAAGGGAATTCTGGTTAACCATTAACTYTGAAGGGAATTAATGGTTCAATTTTTCCTTGAGGTGGAGGGAGCCAGGCAGAACCTGGGAGTCTCCCTGGAGGCGCAGTGAATGCCAACCCCACTTGGAAAAAGCGACAATAATCGAGGCTTTGGCTCCTTGGTCAGCCCTGAGGAATCCTCCCCCCCTCAMCCAAAGCACCCCCAGAATTCCAGGTCTGACAATTCCAGGTTTGACAATTGCAGGTTTGCAATTCCAGGTTTGGTGCTCCCTTCCCAGGATGAGAAAAGCATCAAGACCCAGCTGGGAGATCACAGAACACTCTGGGTTTAAACTGAGAGGTTGAGGTTTCTTTGAACCTTTACAAAAGTTAAATTTAGGTCACTATCAACGCCAAACCCCCTTGCACCACACCAARGCCAAGCACTCATTTTGCCAGGGTAGAAAGGGACTTTTCACATTTTTAAGTGTTGTTGTCTCTCTTGCCTCTCTCTCCTTTTTGCTTGGAAACCTCAGACTCATAAATAGTTATTTATAGTTACATAGTTATAGATTTATATAGTTATAAATAACTATATAAATATAGTTAATGTAGTATATGATAGAGATAATTCATGCTATTAATGTATAAAATATTGTAAGATCCAAACTATGTCTTTTGACCACCCCAGCCGGGAGCAGTGTCTAATTCATATTCATCCAGTTCTCGGTTAAGATAACATCGAGTTCTTTGTAAGAATGGAACCTTCCTGGGTGATAATCCCCGGCTTCCCTGGGTTGCCAGGACCACTCAAGAGTGATTTTCACCTCGAAGATTACATCTACCACGGTGATCACCAACACCACCCTGTTACATGTGAATGCTGACTTCTCCAGAGTGCTCTGACAACATCTAGACACCTGGATTGGGCTTTTGTCTGACTCTGCACAAGGATGGCCCCGGTTCTGCATCTGAAGGGAACAAGGGAACATTCAGGCATCTCTGCCTCGGGCGGAATAAGCTGTATAAGAACTCGCTGCGGAGGCAGCATTTGTGAACGAGGAGACTCTGACATTCAGGGGTCAGGTCCGTGTTCACCCAGCGCCGATCCCGGGCTCGACGCTGCCCTTGGCTGTGGTGGTTTTTGATGATCGAAATTCAGTCTTGCAGACAAATTAATAAATCATTGCTAAATTTTCTTATAAGTTTGGCTCTCGATTTGATCATTTATAACAGTTAATGATATTTATAGTTATTTATAACCTGGCGAGGAACAGAGAGAGCAGAGCTGCCCTCATCCCCCATCTCCCCTGACTCCGGGCTTGGAGCCACATGGAATTCTGAGCCTTGGAACAGCAGCAGGATGGACACAGGGTGGTTCAAAAGGGAGATTTTCCTCCAGTTTGCCCCTCTCAGCTGTTTGAGCTCCTGGCAGGGTGGAAGGCCATGGTTGAAGCGTGGCAGGTGATTCCTCCTGCCTGTTCACTCACCCAGCTGCTCCAGGAGAGCAGCCAGAGCTGATCCCTCCCTCCCTGCAGTGAGGAACCTCAGAGCATCCCCCTTCCCACCAGGAATTCACCTCCAGTGCTGTGGCTGTAGTTAGCACAGCAATTAGCACAGTCCTGGCTGGACCCTGCTCTCCAGGGCTCATTTCTCATCCCTCTGATGATTCCCTGCTGCTGGCAGGGCCCGTCTTCCACCTCATCGGTGACGGAAGCCTTGTCAGCACCAGGAATGTTTTACACGGAAAAGGAGCCCCCAGGTGAGCTGGGAACCAGGGAAGGGAAGCACGGTTTGGGTGGGATAATTGTTCCCAAGGATTTTCCCAGGTGGATGTGGCCCCACGGGGGTGTAGAGAGGTGATAAATCCACTGTCAGGCCCAGGRGTCAGGAACATCCTCCTCCTTCAAACAGCACCATCCCAGAATTGTTATTTCTGCAGCACAATAAGCAGCTGGATTTTCCAGGGGCTCAGTGGGATCTGAGGGCTCCACAGGGACAAACCCTGTCGAGATGTGCAGCTCCAGTAGGATTGAGAATCTTGGAATAACCACTGGAATACCTGGGGCTGGTAGAATGCATTCYGCATTCCTGAACAATGGATGCTCCTGCAGGGAAGGTGTCACAATAGGACACGAAATAAAACAACARGGACACTGAAATCCCTGTTGTGAATGCCAACCCCAGGAAGTTTATTTCCTGACTCCAATATTTAYAGACTTTCAAAAGTGACAGTGGATTGGAGGATGAAAGTGCCACCTCTCCAATGACACTGGACAAACCAACAGTCCATCAAATTTCTCCTCCTCTAGAAAGGAATGTAAAATCAATAATTATTTACATAAAAGTGCRTGAGAAACTCCATTACAAGAATGTAAACATCAGAAGGCTCAGAAGAACTTAGAACAGGAATGTTTCCAGTTCTCCTGCCCAGGGGCTTTATTGGCTCATCCCTGGCTCTGGCCTGGCCTGGTTATGGACAAATCTTTGGAACACACTGAGGTTCCTCCTCTCAGTGTCCCCTCAGCCTCATTCCCACCATGCCTTTGTCCCCACCACCATTTCCATCAGGAACTTCCAGAGCAGGAACCATCCCAAAGCTTTGCCAAATGCTGCCCAGGTATGGATCCCGCAAGGGCAGGAGCTGGGGGGATGGAAAATGTTCCCACTCTAGGAACTCCGTGCTGAGCACCTCAGGGAACACATGGAAAGGACATTTCCTGCCTCCTGCATCCCACCCAAATCCCCCTCCCTCCCTCTGACAGAACCCCCATGCAGAGCCACTTTGGGTTTTCCCTGCAGAGCCACTTTGTGTTTACCCTGCCCTCATTTTCGTGAGCACATTTAGCAGCTCCAAGCCCTAAGCTCATAATTAACGCTTGTCTACTTAGCTGGAGAGACACTGGGAGGGTGATCAGCACCTTGCCCTGTCCCCCTCCTTCCCTAGGTGAGCAGTGACCCTGTAAAGTCACACAAACAGGAGCAGGGAAAATAAAGGAGAAACCATTTCAGGTCTTCATAAAATCGGATTTTTTTCAGTGGTTCAGATCAGAATGAGCCCAGCTCAGCTGGGCTCTGGATCAACAGCATCACCCAGGGAAGATCACAGCTCTGTCCTCTCTGACATGGAAAAAACTGACAAAATATCCCCTTGTCCCAGTGTTCCTTCAGTGAGGCTGTTGAGTCAGAGATGGAGAGAAGGCTCCAGTCTTGAGGAGGATCCGAAGGCAAAAACATTTAATGAAAGTAGCAGGTTTTTGTTTCATGAAAGCAGCAGGTTTTTTATAATGTGACTCACTAAGGTGAGCCTTGATTGGTCTCAAAGTAGAAACCTCTCACACGATTGGTGACTATGAATAGCACACTCTGGAGAACCATGGCTGTAAACAATGGTTACAGAAAGAGAGATAATAATTGTTTGAATTCTTTCCTCTAAGTTTCCCACAGCTTCCCCACAGCTTCCCAGGTTTTTCCTGGGAGAACCATGTCTCTCTCTGTTCAGAGGATCTGTAATTACTGCACTTCAGTTCTTGGGAGAGATGGAGGCGAATCACAAGGAGCCCCTGCCCGCATTSCCTCTGCCAGCTCCTGAAATAAATAGAGCAGGAGATCTTTCTCCTTTTTAATGCTTTATTAGAAGTGATCAGCTTGGGCGGGAGGAACCGATGGGTCGTGCTCATGCCGCCGCTGCTCCCAGGAGTGGCACGGAGGAGGAGGAGGAGGAGGAGGAAGAGTGCAGCTGTGTCCGCTGGTCTGTGGGCAGAGCTGGGGGTGCCATCCTCACCAGAGCATCAGGAGACTCCCGGTTTTTCGGTTTGACATTCAAGGTCCTCTGTCCAGCCGACATCTTTTAGATGAGGGTGAGGTGTAAAAAGGGTCTTAGTGGACACTGGATTCTGTTCCTCACATCTAGACATCACTTRGATCCCTCAATTCTGCATTGGCTTTTAGGGGTTTTAGGGGTTCTTGTTTTTAGGGGTTTTTGCTTGGTTTGGTGAGGGGCTTCTTCATTTGCATGCCAGCTCCAATGTCATTTGCATGCCAATCCCGATGTCCCCTCCTCTTCACCCAYCCTGGTGCCATCCTCCAGGAAGCAGCAGKGTGTTACTYGACAAAAAGGGGAATTCCCAACCATCAAAAACCGGTAGTTAACGAAAAGCTGTTAACAACAGGTGATTATAACAACAAACAGTTAGAACTCCACCCTGGTAGCAACTGGCCCAACATGTGAACTCTGCAACCTWTAAAAAAATAGGCAACTTTTCTACTCAGCCCCCAGCAGGATCCAGCTCCCTACAAACTGTGGGGATTTGGTGATTTTACACCAAGGTCGAGCTGCCCTCTGCTCCTTCTCACCCACAGCCCATTCCCTGTGTCCAGAGCCTGGGACAGCACTGGGAAAATATCAAAAGGTGTTAAAGCTATGAAAACAAGGCACTGGCAGATTGTCACCTTTGAGAGGAATGTTGGATTTGTCTTTCCAAACCAGCTGCTGGTAGATAAAACCAGCACTGGGAGATAAAAGAAACAATGGGAAGGATTCCACTGATTGRTGAATGAAAAAAGATATTTGCCTTTACAAATAAACTTTAGGTTTGCTGATAAATTAAATTATACGTTGAAAGATGAAAGAAACAATGGGGAAAACCCCTAAATTCTGTAAAATTAAAAATTAAAAGGGAGAGTTGTACATTAGAGGGAAATCTTTGGGATCAGGTGATCTAGGAAGTCTGAACCTCTCAAGTACCTCAGAAATGGGGAGAGARAGAAGGGAAATGTGACTGGGAAATTGGGATAAAAAGGAGGCTGCATCCTCCAAAAACTGGAGAGACCCCAGGGGATGCCCCATGGCCTCTCCCTTTATTGGAATAAAGTAAAAGGACTCCTCTGTCTCCTTTTTGGACACAAACCTCTGGTGTTTGTGGATTAATTTTCCTAACACCTTCACCAAGAGGGAAAGCAGAGAAATATTTTTATTCCAGATTTTCCTGCTGGCTGTGCACTTGTCTGCACCCACCAGCCTGATTCAGTGCTCGGTTTTATTCCCCCCCTCCTGTTTGAAATGTTACAGGTTTGGAATTGGAGGCAATTTTGGGGAACTGATAGTTGGGAGGTGCTGGAGGGGGGGTGACAGTGCAGGTGCCAGCCAAGGGAACCCTTGGCTGTCCCAGCACGGGGATAATAAACACAGCCATAAATGTCAATAAAGCCAAAATGCTCCATTTTTCCTGGAGATGGATCCCAGGGAAGGACTCGTGAGGATGGGGGTGATTGGTCCCTCTTGGATATTCCAGGCAATTGTAGAAACACATCAGGAGTTGCACTCTGGGTGCGTTCCAGGGAGAGATAAATAAATAAATGCATTTTGATAGGATTTGTTTTGTCCACGGTAAATGCAGGCTAGGAGAGAAAATCTATGGCTCTTCCTTTTATTGCTGTCATTCCCAATAGCTGGGAGATGGGAACGGGGAAATATATCCAGGGAGTGATGGGCTCTGCTCTGCCAGAGGTTTCAGAGGTAAATAAACAAGTTTTATTGGCTGCTCTTACATCTCGATGTAGCATTTAATGGATATATTAAACACTGATCCAGCTGCCAGATATCCCAAGGAAATATTGTGTGCATCCCAGCTCAGCCTCACAGTGCCACAACAAATCTGGATTTTCCTAATGAGAGCAAGCTTTGCTCCCATAAAGCACTCTGAGCTTTCAGAGCTGATTTCCTGCCAGTCATTTCTCCCCACATCACGCCAAGGTTTTGCAATTCCACCCAAATGACCTTCATTCCCCCCTGGCTGGGAGAAAGCAGGGATTGGGATGGAAATCTGGGGTGGGGAAGGACTTGGATGAAGAAATCCAAACAGAATGACTCTTGAGGGGAYGCAAGACCAGCCCTGTACCAAAAACAAGATCTAAGCAACTAAAGCCAGACCCCCGTGGATGCAGAGTCAATGCCTGAACAGAGAAATAAAACAGAAACAGGATGAAAGCGAGGCAGAGTCACCTCACCCCTGCAGTGGCCAGGCCTGAGGAGGAAGAGGCAGCAGTGCTGGATCCTGTCAGGAGCTGAGGAGCAGCCCCAGGCTCGGGCACTGCCCTATTTATATCCTCCAGCAGGGCAGGAGCAGCTCAGCGGGCTGCTGTGCCTCTGGAACAAACGCTTTCAAAACAAGAACAAATCTCCTCYGCTCTTCCTTCCTCTCCTCAGGCAGCTGCCCTGTGCGGGAGGGTTCAGGTCAGGATCCCCAGTGCTCCAGGGTTTGTTCCCTGAGCCCGAATCAGTCCCAGGGGCTGGACCCAGACCCTGAATGACCTCTGGGGCTGGGCTTGGCGCTGGGCTCCTCTGCTTCCACTCTGTCCTGGGAACGCTGCAGCCTCCTCTGCTTCCCACTCAATCCTGGGAATGCTGCAGCTGGATCAGGAACAGCCATGGCCCAAGCACCTCCTGCTCCAGAGGCTCCACGGAGCCCTCCAGGGGTGCCTGGTCCAGCACCTGAGGCTCCTGTGCAGGGAAACCCCGGGATGGAGGGAGGCCATCAGCTGGTCACACTCATTAACAGTGCTAATTGAGTGCAAGCCCAGACCACTCAACCCCCAGTTAATTCAGCCCCTGCTCCTTCACAGACCTGCTCTGGAGCTGGCTCAGGCTGGGCAGCCCCGGGAAGGAGCCTGAGGAGGGCAGAGCTGGGGCCACCCAAAGGTGCTGCTTGAGCAGCTCCTGCCAAGCTCAGCAAGGGAAGGGCAGACCCAGACCCTCCCCAGGAGATCCAGCCTGGACTTTTCCCAACTTGGGCACATTAAATTAAATCCCAGACCATCCCCAGGTGATCCAGGGTGGACTTTTCCTGGCATGCCCAGACTCTCTCACAGACTCTGGAATGACCTGGATAAAGACTTTAGCTGCTTCATCATGAAGATTTTTTATTTTTTTTTGGTGCTGAATTGTTGTGATATTTTAACATCTCCAAATCTCTGGCCATCCATGGTGGAAGGAAAACAACCCCATGGCCAGCCCAGCCTGAGCTGGAGATGCTTTTCCCAAATCCAGGGCTCAGGAGGCCTCCACAGCCTCAGGATAAAACACAAGCAGGGTTCAGCAGGTGCCTGTGCTCCCTAGAAGTGCCTGGAGTGAAGGGAAATATCYACAGTTTCTGGGGGTTTCCCAACACAGCCACAGAACTGACTTTAAAAAAGACCCATCCTAAAGCCCAAATGTTCCCTCTGCCCTGCTGGGGATCCTGAGGAGGAATGGCTGGACCTGGCTCGAGTTCTGCTGCAGTTGAGCTCCTCTTGTGTCTCCTTCACTGCTTCTTCTTCCTCATGGAACCAGTGCCTGGAGTGTCCTTGGAGCTCTGGGGTGGGTGGAGCTGGTGTCTTGTCGGGGAAGATGAAACAGAAAAGCCTTATAAATATGATTGCCTGGCAAAACATTCTGAGAATATGGAAACTCTAAGTGAGATTGAAATGAAAGCAAGCTTTGAGATCCCTCAGTTACTGAACAMCTGGAAAACAATGGCATGGCCAGCTGAAGGTGATCCCCTTTKGATCAAACAACACCCTCTGCTTGCAGACAGGCCCAAGGCTCAGAGCAGACCCTGCCAGCTTGGCAGAAGGGGCCCAAAGAGGAGTTTGTAGGGTTTAAAATGTAACCCAGTGTGGTAATGTAATGATTCTTAYAGGCTGTATGRAAATGCTGTAGGATTTGTATCTTGTACTAGATTGGTTAGTGAGAATKAGAATATTCAGYACAGAAGAAGATTTATTGTATTGTAATGGGAACTTCGCACTCTTACTTCTTGTCTCTTAGCTCTTGCCTTTTACTCTCTTAACCCTTTTACTCTCTCACCCTCTCATCCTCTCTCCCCCTCTCTTCTCTCAGCCTGCTCTGAGCTGTGGCTGGCAGCTCCCAGCAGGGTCCTGCAYCCAGGCCCTTTGCAATAAACACAAGTTCCTGACCTGGCTGCAGAGATCTCTGSTCTCTGTCCGTCCTGACTGTCCTACCCCTGACGCTCCTACAGTGTTTCATGGAAATGCAGCTCAAGGCAGGTGCACCCTCAGAGTCCCACTGGTCTGCTCTGGGAGGAATTCCCTGATGAGGAATTTTCCCAAAAAAGCCCCTATGAGAACCCCAAATTCCTGGCACCACAGCCACACAGGAAAACTCTGGGAAAGAGTGAGAGAGGCAAAGCTCACTGAAGGCAGAGGATGAAAAATGCATCAAACATTGAGGAGAGATGAACAGATGAGAGAAACAAAATAAAAACAAGGAGCAAAGGGAGGATCTGATGAAAATTCTTTCTGATACAGCACTCGGTAATAAATAAAATATGTTCCAGCACAATATGCTCCAGCAACTGGCTCTGGGCAGTTCCTTCTGTCTCACACAAAGTTCCCACTGCTGATTAAATTCATCAGAGCCGGGCCTGTGCTGCCTGGAGCTGCTTGCTCTCCTCAAACGCTCGCACTCCAGAACTGCTGCGGGGATTTCATTTGGAGCTGTTCTCTGCTCGGGTTTATCAGGGCTCAGATCTGATCACCATGCTAATGAAACACTGTCCTGACGCTCACCACTCTGCTCACCACTCTGCTCACAGCCACGGGTTGTTTTCTCCCCCAGAAACACTCCAGGAGAGAAGTTTGCCAGGATGAAGTAAGGAATAAATATTATCAGTACCAAAGCCGGTTGCAGTGTGATTTCAGGGTTTACCTCAGAACCCCGGGTCCCTCCCCTGATAATTCCCTCCCAGGTGTGTCAGTCACCTCTGCTTTCCCCTCCCAGCACTGTCTGTCACTCCTGGGATTCCAGAAGGCATCGAGTGATTGGCAGATCCAAAGGATGCCCTCTACCCCTGGGGGCATTGGGCCATCCAGGTGTCCTTTGTCCCTTTGTCCCTCCCCTCCTGTCCCTGCTTGGTGGCTCCCTGCCCCTTCCCTGCCCTCTCCCCGGGGTTCAAAGGAGCAGCA
>JACDOX010000285.1:303287-319261 GCA_014549065.1 Cardinalis cardinalis
ATTGTCACCTTCTGTGGAGCCTGGTGGGACACAGCCCTGCCCAGTGATGTTACACAGTCCTGCCCAGTGATGTGACACAGCCCAGCCCAGAGGTGTGACACAGCCCTGTCCAGAGGTGTGACACAGCCCTGCCCAGAGGTGTGACACAGCCCTGTCCAGAGGTGTGACACAGCCCTGCCCAGAGGTGTGACACAGCCCTGCCAGTCTGGTGTGACACAGCCCTGCCAGCCTGGTGGGACACAGCCCTGCCCAGAGGTGTGACACAGCCCTGCCCAGAGGTGTGACACAGCCCTGCCCAGCCCAGAGGTGTGACACAGCCCTGCCAGCCTGGTGTGACACAGCCCTGCCAGTCTGGTGTGACACAGCCCTGCCAGCCTGGTGTGACACAGCCCTGCCCAGAGATGTGACACAGCCCTGCCCAGCCTGGTGGGACACCAGGATCTCCTGGCTCAGCGTGATTCCTGACCACCAGGAAGGCAATGAACCTTCTGGGAGCTGCAGGAACTCCCCAGGGCTGGGTCCTTTGCAGGAGCAGAGCCCTTGTCYTGCTCTTTCCCACCTTTAGCCTGGTGTCCATCCATGGCTTGGTTTTTATCCCATTGAGTTTCCCTGTGAGTGTTTGCGGGGGGCCTTGGCAGGACCCTTGGGCAGCACAGCAGGTGGATGATGCTTCCTCCCCCAGGGTTGTTCCTCTCTGAACTGGGGCTGCGCTGCCTTCACACAGTCACTGAGACTATCCCGAGCACTTCCCAGGTCTCTCTCTGCCCTGGCCTTTCTCCATCTCCATTCAGCCTGGAGAACTCTCTGTTTTTCAACCACGGACTGACATGTTCCTTCCTCTCCAGTTTTTCTTCCAGCCATGCTCCTCACAGGTGCCTCACATGCAGGAATGTCCTTTTTAAGATCCCACTGTCCTCTCCATCCTTCAGGTGGGGATTGTTCAGCCCCAGGGTGTAAATTCAGAGAGAATTTGGCACAGGCAGCTTTGATCCTGGCTGGGTTTTCATGTAATGTCAATTCTAACCCTGGTACACCCCAGGACACAGGAATGTGGCTGAACCCTGAGGCCACAGCCTGGATGTGGCTGTGCAGCAGCTCCTGGGGACAGCCCAGGCTGAGCTGAGCCTGTGAGTTCAGGAATCAGCTCAGGCTGAACGTCYCTGTGCTGGTGCAGGAGCCCCCAGGGCTGGGAACAGGAGCAGCACGGCCTCAGCAGCCATCACTCATCCAAAACCTCCTCCTGCATCCCCAGCATCGCTCCYACAGCCCGGCTCTCGCTGCCAGGGAGATGAATCACCACCCGTCACCTCAGCCATGAGAACAATTAGAGGAGACTGAAACAGGCAGCATTTCAATTGATTGGCTTTTCACTCGTGTCTGACAGCTTCCCCGAGGAGGATGGAGAGTGCTGGGAGCTCTGCAGAGCCCGGGGAGCTGGCAGAGCCCTGGGTGGCAGCAGGGCCCTGGGTGGTGGCAGCAGAGCCCTGGGTGGTCGCAGCAGGTCCCCTGGGTGACAGAGCCCTGGGTGGTGGCAGCAGGTCCCCTACATGGTGACAGAGCCCTGGGTGGTGGCACCTGGGAGTGGGGGCCCTGCTGCTACCCAGGGCTGTGCCACCACCCGGGGTAGCAGCAGGGCCCCTGGGTGGTGGCAGCAGGGCCCCTGGGTGGTGGCACAGCCCTGGGTAGCAGCAGGGCCCCCACTCCCAGGGCACAGCAGCCCCAGGGGTTGGTGGCCCTGGACAGGTGTGGCTATGGGGAGCTGTGACCACTCAGACCCTGCCTGAGGGTGAGTCCTGCACAGCCCCCTCCTCTCGTCCCTGCTCCTGGGACACCTGTGTCACCTCATGCTGGGCTCCCAGGGCTGTTTGGGGTCCCCATCTCATCCTTGACATCTCTGTCACCTCATGCTGGGCTCCCAGGGCTGTTTGGGGTCCCCATCTCATCCTTGACATCTCTGTCGCCTCGTGCTGGGCTCCCAGGGCTGTTTGGGGTCCCCATGTCTCTCCTCTTGCACCTGGGGCACCTGTGTCACCTGGTGCTGGGAACACAGGGACATTTGGGGTCCCTGGCATCAATCCAGCTCACTGGGGGGGTTCACCCCAGGCAGGACATTTGAGCTCAGCCCTGAGTCACCCTCTGTGGGCAGAGGGACCACGGGCACTGCCATGTCAGGGCTGCAGGCTGGAGTCAGAGGTGACCTCAAGGGAAAGGTGGATGGAGCCTTTCTTCCCACTCCTTATGGGAAGGAGAACTCCCACTGGGAATGGAAAACCCCTCAGATCCTTGGGACTGAGGAGACATGACAGAACATGTGTGTTTCACAGAGGCAAAGAGAAAAATATCATAGTTTTACATAAGAAACATTTGAAGAAGTAATAAAAAGCTTCCAAGCACTAAAAAAGTAGACATGCCTCTGTGAAAAACACATGGTAAAGACAAAAAAAAGCCCCAAAAACTTCCTCTTTTTCCTTCCAACCTAAAAACAAATAACAAAACCAACCCAACCCCTGTGTCAGCTGRGCCAAACCAAATAAACTCTCCTGTGGGGCCAAACCCCTCTCCAAAAAAACCACCACACCCATCCCAACTGTACCAGTGACTCTCCCTTTGTTTCTGTGCCTGTTCCAAACCCTCCCCATGCCTGGCACCTGCCCCTGGGCATTTTGGGGCTGAGATGCTGACTGTGAATCCCCCAACCCCTCTGTTCTCCTGGGAAAGCCCAGCCTGGTGTGCCAGGAGCTGACCCAAGTGCTGAGCTGAGCTTTGGGTGCCCTCAGGATGTGGAATTCACATGCTCTGAACAGAGAGAGACATAATTCTTTCTCCCAGGATTTTTCCTGGGGRAGGCAATAAGAAGCTCAGAGAAGAGAAAACAATTCTTATCTCTATTCACTGCTCCTGTTTGGCACATGTGGAAGGTGTTATGGAGATGGTTTACTGAGAGTGATTTATTAATTAGATTCTACTAATAGTTGTTTAGATTGATTGGCCAGTTAAGTCAAAACTATGTTATGACTGTCTCAGTCAGTCACAGGTTTTTCTATAGTATCTCTTTAGTATAGTATAGTATAGTGTATAGTATAGTATAGTATAGTATAGTATAGTATAGTATAGTGTAATATAAAATAGCTTTATAAAGCACTGTTCAGGCTTCTGAAATCAGTCAGAACCAGGATGTCATAATCATTATATATTCCTCCATATGGAATAATCATAATTATGATCTCATTGTGATAATAATTATGCATTCATGATAACAATGAAAATATCATCGTAATGACTCCCTCACATGGAATATTCATGATAATGATTATAACATCATGGCAATAATTATGATATCATTATAACGATTATGATATCATGATAATGATTCCCTCACATGGAATATTCATTATAATGATTATGAGATCTTAACAATGATTATGACACCATGATAACAATTATGATATCATGACAATGATTCCCTCACATGGAATAATCATGACAATGATTATGACATGAAGGCAATGATTCCTCCATATGGAATTATCATGATTATGATATCATGATAATGATTTTGAGATCATGGTAACAATTTTGAGATCATGACAAGGATTATGACATCATGGCAATGACTCCTCCATATAGACTAATCATTATTGTGATATCATTATAATGCTTATGACATCATGATAAAGATTATGATATAATGGTAWTGATTCCCTCACATGGAATAACCTTGATAATGATTATGACATCACGGTAATGATTATGAGATCATGACAGTGATTAGGACATCATGGCAATGATTATGACATCATAATAATTATTATGACACCATGATAACAATCATAATATAATGACAATGAGTCCCTCACATGGAATAATCATGATAATTATTATGACATCATGGTAATGATTCTGACATCATCATAATAATTATGATATCATGACAATTATTATGACATCATGACAATGATTATGACATCATCATAATAATTATTATATCATGGCAATGATTATGACATCATAGCAATGATTCCTCCATACAGACTAATTATTATTGTGATATCATTATAATGATTATGATATCATCATAACAATTATGATATAATGGTAATGATTCCCTCACATGGAATAATCCTGATAATGATTATGACATCATGGTAACAATTATGACAGTGACTATGACACCATGGCAATGATTCCTCCATATGGAATAATCATGATTATGATCTCATTACTATAATAATTATGCCATCATGATAATGATTATGATACCATAACTATTGGAATATGATCCCAATATTACCAGATGGAACGTGCCTGGGCTCGTCTGGCCCTTGCTGCTTGACCAGAGGTGGCAACTGAGATGGCTTTCACCTCAGAGACACCTTTGGCTAGCTGTCTGTTGCACCTAGGCACTTGGAGCAAGTCCAGGCAAGCAGGAACTCAGTTTTACCTCTGGTGGAAAGGCTTCAGGCGATGGTGAAGGGAAAAAGGAGACGGATTCTGCTGGAAGGTTTCATCCAGAGTTTGATTCCAGGGTCACAGATCTCTGAATCTTGTAACAGCTCCAATAGAATCCCGACCGCGGGGTCCCAGTGTCCTTTTAAGCCCCGGGGGGAGGGGGAGGGAAGGGATAGGTGTGCCACCAACCAGGTAGGAGGGGGGAAGGCTCAGGGGACAAGTGACACTTGGATAGGCCAATGACCCCAGGGCTGAGAAGCATCTTTTGAACTTCTGCCAGTCAGAGATGCCCTTGCTGGGATGTTGAGGTTGACGAACAGCACCTAGCAGGAGGCGAGGGGGAGGGAGAGGTTGTTGTTGGCACACCTGAGGGAGGAATTGGGATTGCATCACACTGCAACACATAACAATGATTCCCTCACATAGAATAATCTTTACAATGATTATGACATCGTAGCAATGATTCCTCAATATGGAATAATCATGATTATGATCTCATCATAATTACTGTGACATCAGGGTAATGATTATGCGATCATGATAAAGATTATTATATCATGATAATGATTCCCCTACATGGAATATTCATGATAATCATGATGGCATCATGGCAATGATGCTTCCCTATGGAATAATCATGATTATGATCTCATGATAATGATTATGGCATTGTGGTAACAATTATGAGATCATGACCATGATTATGACATCATGGCAATGATTCCTCCATATGGACTAATCATTATTGTGATATCATTATAMTGCTTATGACATCATGGTAAGGATTATGAGATCATGGTAATGATTCCCTCATATTGAATAATCTTGATAATGATTATGACATCACAGTAATGATTATGAGATCATCACAGTGATTAAGACATTATGGCAATGCTTATGACACCGTGATAACAATTATGATATCATGACAATGATTTCCTCACATGGAATAATCATGACAATGATTATCATCATGGCAATGATTCCWCCCTATAGAATAATCACAATTATGATCACATGATAATAGCTATGACATAATGGTAATAATTATGACACCATGATAATGATTATGATATCATGGTAATGACTCCCTCACATGGAATATTCATGATAATGATTATTACATCATGGTAATGATTCCTCCATATGGAATAATCATAATTATGATCTCATGTTAATGTTYATGACATCATGGTAACAATTATGAGATCATGACAATGATTATGACATCACAGTAATGATTATGACATCATGGCAATGTTTCCTCTATATGGACTAATCATAATGATCTCGTTGTAATGATTATGACATCATGATAATGATTATGATATCATGGTAATGATTCCCTCACATGGAATAATCTTGATAATGACTATGACATCGTGGTAATGACTATGACATCATGATAATGATTATGATATCATGGTAATCACTCCCTCACATAGAATATTCATGACAATGAATATGACATCGTGGCAATGATTCCTCCATATGGACTAATCATTACTGTAATATCATTATAATGATTATGACATCATGATAACAATTATGATATCATGATAATGATTCCTTCACATGGAATAATCATGACAATGACTATGACATCATGGCAATGATTCTTCCATATGGAATAATCATGTTTGTGATCTCATGATAATGATTATGACATCAYGGTAAGGATTATGAGATCATGGCCATGATCATGACATCATGGCAAATATTATGACATCACAGTAACAATTATGATATCATGGCAATGATTCCTCCATATGGACTAATCATTATTGTGGTATCATTATAATGATTATGAGATCATCATAACAAATATGAGATCATGACAATGATTATGACATCATGACAATGATTATGCAATCATTCCTCCATATGGAATAAACATGATTATGATCTCATTATGATAAAAATTATGCCATCATGATAACAGATATGACACCATAACAATGATTCCCTCACATGGAAAATTCATTATAATGGTTATGATATCATGGCAATGATTCCTCCCTATGGGATAATCACAATTATGATCTCATGATAATAATTATAATATCATGGTAATGATTATGAGATCATGATAATTATTATATCATGACAATCATTCCCTCACATGGAATAATCATTATAATGATTATGACATCATTGCAATGATTTCTCCCTATAGAATAATCATGATTAGGATCTCATGACAATGATTATGACATCATGGTAACAATTATGAGATCATGACAGTGAGTATGAGATCATGGTGATGATTATGACATCATGGGAATGATTCCCCCGCACGGACAGATCATTATTGTGATATCCTGATAATGATTATGACATCATAGTAACAATTATGAAATAATGGTAATGATTCCCTCACATGGAATAATCTTGATAATGATTATGACATCATGGTAGCAATTACGAGATCATGACAATGATTACAACATCATAGCAATGATTCCTCCATATGGAGTAATCATGATTATGATCTCATTATGGTAATAATTATGCCATTATGAGATCATGACAATGGTTATGACATCATGGCAATGATTCCTCCCTATGGAATAATCACAATTATGATCTCATTATGCCAATATGGCTAAAGAATCGATTTTCTCGCTGGCAATATATTTACAGCACAAACGGGACGGGACACTTGGAATTAGGTCTTTGAGAGGTTTATTTCTTACATCAGCCTCATAACATTGTTTTACAATGGAGACAACTTGATGTGACTTGTTCACTGGTCTCATAGAATGCTAAAGAAGCTTGACGTTACTGCAGAGCATAAGACAGATCTAGAGYAAATTTCATCTAATCACATAGAGAAAAGGCATATTGACAATAATTCTATCYAATAATCTTGAAGCATACGTAATTCTGGTTAAAACAATGAAGCTTTTTCTAAACACAATAGCTTGTTCATAGAAACTTAAGCACAACGCTCCATTCATTTTTAACTTTCTAAAATATACATTAAATAAACTTGTTGCAACTTAGAAGGTGAGCTAACACTAGCCTATTGTTCTATTTCTCACATCTACACTATGGCTTAGAAATCTTTTTTCGCTGCTTTAGCATCTGTTCTTATAACTTCTGCTTAAGGCCTGCTTTCTTAATTTTCCTAAAACTCTCTGATTTTTATGACTCTCCAACATCATTATAATAATTATGACATCACGGTATTGATTATGAGATCATGATAACGATTATGATATCCTGACAATCATTCCATCACATGGAATAATCATGACAATGATTATGACATCATGGCAATGATTCCTCCATATGGAATRATCTTGATTATAATCTCATTATAATGATTATGACATCATAGTAAGGATTAGGAGATTGTGGCAATTATTATTACATCACAGTAATGATTATGATATCATGGCAATGATTCCTCCATATGGACTAATCATTATTATGAGATCATGACAGTGATTATGACATCATGGTAAMAATTATGAGATCATAACAATATTATGACATCATGGCAATGATTATGACATCATGGTAATGATTCCTCCATATAGACTAATCATTATTGTGATATCATTMTAATGATTATGAGATCATCATAACAATTATGAGATCATGACAATATGACATCATGGCAATGATTATGAGATCATGATGATTATTATGACACCATGATAATGATTTTCCCCCAAAATGATCCTGATCCTGACCAGCACTGTGGGGAACAATTCTTCTTTTCTGCTTGTACAACCCAGACCCAACCCTGCCAAGTCTGGGGTTACTGACCGTGGGCAGGCAGTGGGAGCTGGCTCTGGCTTAGGCTGTGCCTGCCTGGCAGTGTGGAGAGAGGCACACGAGGATCCTGCTCTGACTCACCGGGAGCTGGCAGAGCCCGGAGCTCGGGTGGGTGTGAGGGAAGGTTTATGGCTCTGAAAAGTCACCTTCTCTCAACACGTGTCCCAAACCTGTCCCCACACTTCCTATTTTTAAAGCCCTGCTCTCCAATGATTTTGCCCATGGACAGCCTTGTGGGGATTCAATTAAACTCCAGAATAAAATAAACACTCTCCCTTAGCAAGGGCTGGAATACTAAGTAGAGCCATTATTTGAACAAAACAGGGCTGTGRGTTTGGTATTTAAATGTCCTTTATTTCCATCAGCCGGGGTCAGAGACAGGTGGAGACAGGAAAACCCCTTCATTAACTCAGCCCATCGAYTCCCAAAGCCTTTCCCTTGCTGCTCTGAGTGATCCAAACATCTCCTTTGCAGATTTTGGGGACTGAAATCACTGAGGTGCTCCTTTTCTTTTTGGGGATGGTGAACCAGTGTGTCTGGACAAAGCAGTGGCACCCAGAGCTGCCTGCAGTGCCAGGGGTCTCTGCAGCTCATCTAAACCAGCTCTGGTCTTCCCTTATTCCTTAACTAAACACTTGATTAGGGCAGTCTGACCCATGGCCAAATCCCTCAGGTGTTTCTAACCAGATTTTTGGGTTTTCCCTGGAAAAGGGAAATGGTGATCCCAGGAGGCTGGGTGAGCTCTGGCAGTGCAGTGCAGTTCCAGAAGTGGAGGAATCCCTAAATTCCCATCCCAACCCAGAGATTCTGTTTGAAGCACCAGATTAGCCTGGGAAAGGAGAATTTCCCTGAGGTGTTGGGCAGGATCTGGCGCAGAGCAGCCACAGCTTGTGTGAGCCCTCTTATCAAACTCTTATCAGCAATTCTGCTCTGGTGCCAGTCCTGGATGGTTCTGGTTCTCCAAGACTGGGTTTGAAGCTAGGCAGTGGCTGCTGGCACAGCCCAAGAGTTTCAGTCCAGTCTAACTCAGATTTCAGAGTTTCAGTCCAGTCTAACCCAGATTTCAAAGTTTCGCTCCAGTCTAACCCAGATTTCAGAGTTTCAGTCCAGTCTAAGCCAGATTTCAGTGTTTCAGCCCAGTCTAGCCCAGATTTCAGAGTTTCAGTCCAGTCTAACCCAGATTTCAGAGTTTCAGTCCAGTCTAACCCAGATTTCAGTGTTTCAGCCCAGTCTAACCCAGATTTCAGAGTTTCAGTCCAGTCTAACCCAGATTTCAGAGTTTCAGCCCAGTCTAACCCAGATTTCAGCACCCAAGAGTTGCAGGGTTGGCTCAGGAAGACCCCGGCTCCACTTGGGTCCGGCCTGGGGCACTGAATGAGCTCCAAAGTGATGGAGAGCAGTGAGGGGAAGGAAGTGCAGAGGAGATCTGGGGGCAGGACTAGAGCTCTGCAGAGCTGGAGAGAGGAATAATGGGCTTGTGTAGCTTCGGGAGGAGAAAAGGAGGGGATAAGAGCAGTAATGCCCCAAAGGTGGGTGCAGGAATGGGAATGTGCCTCCTGCTCCTCTGCTGTAGGCAGGAAATCCCAGGCAAAGCCTGCAGCAGGGAAAATCAAAGTGAAACCCATCGAACCCCTGTGGAAAAGGCACTAAAATGGTTGGGAAAGGAGGAGCAGGTGTTACTAGGTGCTGGGAAAAGGAAGAGATGAAGCACATCTGCTATCTTTATCTTGTACTTAGCATCMTAAGCTTCTACTGAGACATTTGAGATCCATTTTAATATTTCTGATTTTCAAAGCATCACATCCAAGAGTCTTATATTTACCTCTGCAAAGCATGTAATATTATCCCCAACATGTTAATAAGCAAATGCACTTTTGAGTGACTTTTGCCACTGTCATATACCAAACCAGTGTAGGAAATTAGATGGGACCCAATATTGTCTTCATTTTAAGTGTCTCTTTAATATAATAAATATATCACCAAGATATTTTTTAAAATTCAAATTGGTAACACTTTACCCCTTTGCCAGTGAACATAAACTTAGGGCACTATTTTGTCAACATTATATTATTTTATAGTGTGCTATGAGTGTTGCTGTGGYGCATATTATATGTGGAGTTAGAGCTATTGCAAAATCACAACAAAAATAATGTTGTGCTCCAGTAATACTTGAGGGCTCTGGCTGCTCCTGGCCAGGAGGATTCCCAGGAGGGCTCCATCCCCTCTCCTTTCCACTGCACATGGAAAAACCCTGTCTTGGTTTGAACAGCCAGGTGTCTGCTGAGGAAGGCAGGAGCCTCCCCTGAAATGGAAAATGCAAACCCCCTCCCTCTGAATTATTATCATTTGAAATTGAGGGGCTCTCAGGCAAAGATATGGGAGCAGGAATGACAGTTATGTATTAAGGAAATTAAAAATACAAATGCAATAGCACAAACAAACCCTGCCAGAGTGAGRGCAGGCCCTGGCACGCTGTGGGTCAGGCTGGGGGCACAGCCCCATCCCATGGGGGCTCAGCCCTCCTGCAGTGCCAGCTGTGGCTCTGCTGCAGCAGGGATCCTGCACAAGGGGGGAGTTTTCCTCTGCAGCTCCAGGGCTGCTGCAGATGGGCCTGGGCTCCCTCTGCCAATGCAGGGCAGCAGAAAGCTGCTCCTCTGGCAATGCAGGGGGCAAAGGCTGCTGGGCTGGGCCAGGCTCAGATTGGATCCAGGTAGGAATGCTTGGCTCCTCCCCTGGGCGCAGCATCTCCCCATGGGATGCTGGAATGGGATCAGCCCTGCAGGGACACTCAGTGGCCATGGAGAGCAGAGATCTCCTGGAGGGAGGATTGGCTGTGGGAGAGATCAAGCAAACTGCCCCAAGAACAGCAGAGAGCTGCCCAGCTCTGACAGGGGGGGATGGAACACACACCCAGCTAACCCCAGACATCCCAAGCACAGCTGGCTGCCCATGTGCCTGGCACTTTCCCCGTGGATCTGCACACGTGGATGCCTCTGAAGCAGGGATCTGTCACTGGATATCTCCCTGTCAGTTTTGCCCTCGTTAATTAATGCTCATTGTAACAGCACAACTGTCTTAGGGCAGATTTTCCAGGAGCCAATTCCCAGTGTGCAGCCACGGGACAGCCTCAGAAGCTCCCTTTTGTTGGGATGCTGCTTTTTATTTCTCTCTCTCCATCTAAAAGGATGGGATGCTGCTTTTTATTTCTCTCTGTCTGTCTAAAAGGAGCTGAAATCCAAATTGCCAGGATTTTTTAATCCAGCTTTGCCGCCGCTGCCGCTCCACAAAACAGTGGGAGCATTCATTCCTTGCTCCAGATGATCCTAATCCCTTTCTCCTCACTGCTGAGGGAAAAGCAGCTTTGGAAGGTTTGGAGTTGGAGGGGAAGAGTCAGGACTTGAAGGAGGTGTCCCCAAAATGCCATGGGACCTGTGGAATCTGCTCTCTCCTCAGGTACAGGAATCTGTCCTGTTTATCATCATGGTGTTCAATAAAAATCAGGAGCTCCCAGCAGGAATTTTAGGGAAAGATGCACTGGAGGGATTTCTGGAGTCCAGAGCCAGTCTGTCCAAACAGAACTCTGAGCCTGGATTGTCTGATAAGTTATTATTTCACCTTGTTATTTCAGAGCCCCACAAAATCACAGGATCCCAGTCTGGGTTGGGATTTTAAAGCTCCTCCAGTTCCAACCTCACCATGGGGACAAGGGACACCTTCCCCAGAGCCTCAGCAGTGCCAGGAGTTTGTCCATCCCATGCTGGGCCTCAAGCACTGAACTCCAGCTTAATTTGGGATTTTGGTGTGACCGTGGAGAAAATCTGAAGAGGGAGAACAGATAAATGGAATATTCAGGAATTGTGCTTAAGGACCAGTCCTGGAGCTGGTCTGAGCATGGGGTGTGGGGTTTAATTCCCTGCCTGTGCCTCCTCACTCACAGRGGCTGGGATGGCGGGTTTGAACCCCACGGGGGCTGGGTTGGAAYGGGGGGGTTTGAACCCCACAGGGGCTGGGATGGGCAGGGGAGTTTGGAAGCCACAGGGGGGTTTGGACCCCACAGGGGCTGGGTTGGGATGGGGGTTTTCCATCCCTCGGTACCCGCTGAGGTCTCCACTCCCTGTGGGAAGGTGCAGATCAGGTCCAGCTCTGCCAGAACTGACCCAAGCCCGACCCAGCCCCAAATCCCTGGCCTGCCTCACCCCATGTCCCTCCAAGGGACACAAGGGGCCTCTCCTCCTCACATAAACACAGAAATAAAGCAAAGGAGAGCAAAACTTCATCTCCAGTTAAACAGTGTCATTCCCACCCAGTGTCTGATAGATGATTATGGTGTGACCACAACATAAATACTTCCCTGGGGTCCCTGGCCAGGGCTCTCCTTGGATGCTTTTGCAGCTCCAACCTGATTAAAACTGAAATTTCATTGCACATCTCTGAAGAGACCTCTCCCATTGAACAGCAACTGCAAGGGGGTGCTGCTAGCTGTGAGGCACAAACACCCACAGCTCCAGCCACAAGTGCTTCCAGTTTTATTCTGATTTATTTTTTCACAGGACAAACTTATAAATTAGAAGGATGTGCCTCATTAAGAACCTGGCCAAAAAAATAATAATAATAAAATAAAAAGCAAGTACTGGATGAAGAAGTTGCAGGGCTGGACTATGGAAGTGCCAGAGTGCAGGGAAGGAGAAGCTTTTTAAAAATCAATAAGAAATGTCACTGGCAGTGAGTGTGAGATGCAGTGCCAGGGTGGGCAGGCCAGGAGGGGCTGGGGAGGATGGCAGGAGTGTAGGGGGGATGGGGATGTGCAGGAATCACCCCTGGCTGGGGACACTGCTCTCTGTGTGCCACTGCTGCTCAGGCTGAGCCTCAGCTCCCTCACTCCCAGGCTCTGACATTCCCTCAGCCCGAGGAATCCAGTCTGTGAGATTCCAGCAGGATCTGGGTTCTTGGCTCTAGATTCCTGTAAAAAACCCCCAAAGTGCCTAAAATCCTGCAGTGCACAATGCACATACAGCACTCTGCATGCCCCAGAGGAGAGAGGAGCTTGGTGCCTTGAACTCCTTAAAACCATTTGTCTTGCAAATTAATTGCTATTAATTCATCAGTAATGTTCAGTAACCCCCTAAAAGAGAAGATAAATGGCAGCTGGTGAGACAGAGGGAGGAGGTTGTGCAGGATGGGGGCAGGGAAGCATCACAGGAGAGGGAAGCAAAGGGGAAGCAGAGGAGGCAAATTTAAAACCAGGGAAAACAGATGGGAAATTATTTCTGGGTTGTCTGGGACCTGCAGCGCTCCTGGATGGGTTCATTTCTGTATTTATGGGAAAACTGGACAATCCCTGGGTTATGGAGGTGCCAGTGGGGCCAGGCAGGTGCAGTGGGGGGGCTGAAGTGGCCCAGCTGTGACACCTGAGGGCCCAGCCCTGCCAGGATCCTCCTCTCCTCCCAAAACTCCCTGTTTGAATCCCTRATTAGGCTCAGGAGCCTTCCTGGTGAGAGGAATGTCAGATTTGTCTTTCCAAACCAGCTGTGGATCTGCTGGGAGATAAAACCAGCACTGAGAGATAAAAGAAACAATGGGAAGGATTCCACTGATTGGTGAATGGAAAAAGATATTTGCCTTTACAAATAAAMTTTMGGTTTGCTGATAAATGAAATTGGACATTGAAAGATGAAAGAAACAATGGGGAAGAAAAACCCTAAWTTCCATTAGAATTAAAAATTAAATGGGAGGGTTGTACATTAGAGGGAAATCTTCAGTATCAGGTGTTCTGGGAAGTCTGAATTTCTCAAATATTGTATTTGCTGGGAATGCCCTGACTCCATGTTCTCAGAAGGCTAATTTATTACTTTATAATACTATATTATATTAAAGAATACTATACTATACAATACAGAAAGGATACTTACAGAATGCTAAAAAGATAATAATGAAAACTCCTGACTCTCTCCAGGGTCCCGACACAGCTTGGCCCTGATTGGCCAAAGAGTGAAAACAACTCCCAGCAGAATCCAATGGAACAATCCCCTGTGGGTAAACAATCTCCAAACACATTCCACACGAGCACAACACAGGAGAAGCAAATGAGAKAAGAATTGTTTTCCTTTTCTCTGAGGCTTCTCAGYTTCCCAGGAGAAGAATCCTGGGCAAAGGGATTTTTTCAGAGAATGTGAATGCCACACTCAAGTACCTCAGCCAATGGGGAAAGAGAAGGGAAAGGAGGCTGCATCCTCCAAAATTGGAGAGATCCCAGGGGAATGCCCCATGGCCTCTCCCTTTATTGGAATAAAGTAAAAGGACTCCTCTGTCTCCTTTTTGGACATAAACTTCTGGTGTTTGTGGATTCATTTTCCTGACACTGGAGAGGGAAGAGCTGCCTGCTCAGGCTGGAGAAGGAGTTCTTCAAATTCCCAGAGCTGGGATGAGACTCCTGATGAGCTCTTGGTGCTTCATGTTCCTTGCCAAGGAGGCCCCAAGATGTTCAAGAGAGGCTTTGGCTGATTTTCTCCAGAAAATTCTCTTCTTTGTGGCAGAAGAGTTAAATATCCAATGAGGTGATTTAAAGATCTCAGATTTTCAGGAAGTTTGGAATTTCCATCTGGGCAGAGATTTAAGTAAAACTTCAGCAGTGCTGGGAAATCTTTGGGTATTTTTTTTGTCATTTCTCCCCTTTAAGCAGCTCTGTTCTCTCATCAAACCAGGCTCAGGAATGTCAATAAGGAATCATTTTCCCTTGGGATTTCTGCCCCATTTTTACAGACCTGCAAAGTCTCCCTGGGTTGATTAAGCAGCCAAATGTTGGTTTGCATCATTACAGACCTGGGGAGAGTCAGCTGCATTTTCCCCTGTTTGCCATAATTATCTGTTTCTTTAGAAAATTCAGGTCTCTCTTCTTTAACAGACATTTTTACTTACAAATCAGGTGCTCTGGAAGTAGAACTCACACCTTAAATAAATTCCCAGAATATCCTGAGCTGCATATCCATGTGCTGAAAATAATATAAGAAAACAGAAGAAATCGTGAAATTACAAGAAAAGCCGTTGAAAATTTAAGGAAAAAAGCACACAAAACTTGAACAATAAGCAGCCAGGGCAATTTATTTCCATGTAAAGTTTCATGGAGAAATTGGACTTATGCCCTGGAAGTCCAAGCAATGTCTTTGCCTTCACAAATTCAACATTTCCTTGGTCAGCAAGGATCTCCCAGATACACCTGCCTGGTTTTTAATGACACTATCCTCATTTTCCATGGGAACAGCAGAAGGATTTGCTCAGGATGGGACTGGAGCCACTGTCCCTATTGGAATGAGGGCTGTGCTTGGTTTGCATTGTGAAAACGTCCTGGAAATGCTCTGGAGGGGAATCCTGGCTCCTGGAAACCTGCGGGAGACTTGGAATTCCCCACAGGAAATCTCCTGATTTTAGGAACAGGGAAGGGAGAATCATCCCTTAAAGGCTGCAYAGTGAGGTTTTGAGAGCTCAAGCCGGGAATTGTTGGGGATTTTAATGCTCTTGTTAAGGGCAGCTCACAGAATTTTGGCTGCAGGAAATAAGAAATCCCCAGGGGCTCAGGGAGCACTGAGCTCTCCAGCAGCTCCTTAGTCCTTCCCRTCACCACCTCATCCCTTGGGTTTCCCTCCTTGTGCTCCACAATTTGGCCTCCTTTTGGTGGAATTTGATTGCTAAGGCACTGCAGAAGGAGGGAAAAGCTTGGCCTGATGTCCTGGTTTGAACAGCCA
>JACDOX010000285.1:321226-349137 GCA_014549065.1 Cardinalis cardinalis
AGTGCCACCTCCAGGAATTGCTGGGGCACCTGCAGGGCTGGGCACTGCAAAGCTCCCTGGGCAGCCCCTGCCAAGGCCTGAGCCCCCTTTCCATGGGGAAATTGCTGCTGTGCCCWCCCTGAGCCTGCCCTGGCCCAGCCTGAGGCCATTTCCCCTTGTCCTGGCCCTGTTCTCTGGGATCCATTTCCCTCTTCAGGCCAAATCCTGTGAAAGAGGAATGTGCTCCTGCAGGGATCTGCCACCTCCTCCCCAGAGCTGGGTTTGTTCCTGGCAGAGCTGTGACATGCCCAAGCCCAAATCCCAAATCCAGGACTGTGTGGAGCAGTTTGGTGGCTCCCACTGATTTCCAGGAATGCTGGCTCTGTGTTCTCCCCTCCCTGAGGACACCTGGGATTTCAGCTAATGGGCTCCTGATTGGCACTAATGGCACCAAGCCTGWGTACAACATTCTGGGGGTTTTGCTGCTCCCAGAGCTTTGAGGGCATCTCCTCTGATCTCTGGCTGGGGCTGTAATCAGGCTGCCAGGACAGGCAGGGATATTTCTGCAGTTCACCTTTCCCTTTGCAGTAATCCCAGCTGGAGCCAGGCTGGCAGGAATGTTCCATCCTTAGGGAAGGGCTGATGTGGAAGTGCTGAGGATTGCTGGAGCAGGGAGGTGGCACTGCTGTCCCCATGATGAGAGGGGACACTGCAGCAGAGGGGCTGTGCTGGAGCCCAGCAACAAAACTCCCCAGGACTGGAGCAAGGATTTTGTGTTCTGCCAAAGTGGGACTCTGCAGGGGCACCAGGATCTGCCCAAAGTCACCTGGGGAGTTCCAAGCAGGAACCAGGAGCTCTTTGGACAATGGCCACAGCTCTTTTTGTGTTTCCAGAGGAAAAGAAACACTTTCCTTTGTGCAAAAGGAGCAGAGATGCCTCAGTAAGTGTTGTGGAATTTGGGCAAACAGCTTTGCAGTCTGTGCTGGAGGGGCAGGAAATGTTCCTTTAGATCAGCAGCAGCTGCTGGCTGTGGGAAACCTGGGGGAAGTTCCCCTTTAGGGGATTTTGTGCTGCTGGTGCTGGACCCCAGGCCTGGCACAGATAACCTCCTCAGGAARGACTCCTGGTGCATTCCAAGCAGGGATTCCTCTCTTTCCTAAGATATGGAGGAATTTCTGTGTTGAGAAGGGAAATAAACTCCTTTCCTTCACTCCCACCCACGCTGGGCTGGGGCTGTGACAGGCAGAGCAAACACTGCCTCTCCAGCCCTGGGAATGACACAGGGCCCAGGATGTGCCAAGGGAAAATGCCAGCCTTGTTTGTGCATTCCTGCCCTTCCCCTGCAGCCAGGAGATCCTTGGGAGCAGCCAGGATCACGAATTCCACCCTCACAGCCAATTCCTACCCTGCTGGAGGCAGAGCCTGCCAGCAGGGAGTGAGGATGACCTTGGCATGGAGCATCCCAGGGCTGGAACAGGGAATGGCTCCAGGGAAAGGARCTGCAGATGGAGCAGGAAAATCAACCCTGCAAAGAGCCCCGGCCCAGAGCTTTGTGGGGCCACATCCGTGTCCTTCCACAGGTGCCCAGCAGAGCAGGGCAGGGCAGCCAGGCTCCCCTGCCCTCCTGAGCAGCTCCTGCCCTTGGCCATGAGGGGATTTCATCTTCATTCAGGGCAGCAGCAATGTCAGGCTGAGCTGGAGGGGAATTTTTAGCTCCCTGTTCCTGTGATTGCCAGGGACTGGTTCAGAAGGCCCTTTCTGGTTATTTTTGTTGAAGGATGGGGGTAATTCACCTCGGGAAAAGGACCCTGCACACATTCTCATTTCACACCTGCCAGGGAGCCAGGCAAGATGAACAACTCCCACCAGTGCTAACAGAGTCACCACGAGGTGAGAAAGCTTTGGCTCTGTCTCCTGAGCAGCTGATGATGCTGTTAGAGGACAAATGTCTCTCCAGCAGAGGCTTTATACAAAGGATTATGGATTTAAAGCCTCCCCTTGGCTCCAGGGACCATGGGCACTGCAGAGCTCCGGGGCTGGGAAAGAGCAAATCCCACATCTGGGTTTGCTGCAGCTCCTGCAGTGCTGGGCTCATCCCCTGGCCCTCGGTGGTGATGGTGGAGCTCTGCTGAGCTCCAGGGATTTATTCCTGGGGGGATCTGGCYCCTCTCTGCAGCCTGGATGGGGTTACCAGCCCTTGGTGCCACAGGAAAACTTTCCCTGGAGCCTGGAGGGGCCTCCATCACCAGGGCAGGAGAATTCCCACATGTGGGGCCCTGGTGATCATCCCCCATGATCTAAGGCCATGGGAAGGAATGAAATGAGGAAAAGGAGTGGTGTTGCTGTAGAAACAAAAATTTATAAAGGAAATTATAGATATTTGAGAACTGTGGTTCATAGAGGCAGGAAATGGGACACTCAGGGCCACATTATCCAGAGCATTTTGGGCACTGAATTCCCCCCTCAGGCCTGGCACGGAGCTCCTCTGTGGAGCAGGGAAGTCARAAAGGTGAGTGGTGAAGGAATCATCCCCTAAAGCTCCTCTGACAGGAGCAGCGTTCCAGGAGCTGGGACAGGCCTCAGCAGGAGCTGCCCCTGCATTTTGGGAGGAATGTTTCTGTGGCCTTGTCCTGCGGGGGAGATGAGGGCTGGGAGATGCTTTTGCGTCCCTCACTTGCCAGAGAGTGACAGAATCCCTGGGACCGGGAGCGGCTGCAGCCTTGGGGTGGCAGCAGTCAGCTTTGCCTGCGCTCCTGGGAAACTGCTCCTGCCCGGGCTGCTCTGGAATTCCTGCCTGGAGAGGCAAATCCTGGGGGAAAGGGAATTCTGAGCGCTCCGAGCAGGCCGAGCACAACGCAGGCAAGGAGAGGGGGAAATGGGGCTGAGCTCCATGGAAACCTCAGGCAACACTTGTGGGTAACCCAGCTGGGCTGCAGGGCTCCCTCTCCTCTCCTCTCCTCTCCTCTCCTCTCCTCTCCTCTCTCCTTTAAAAAGGAAATTAAAGCTATTTGAGATCTGTGGTTCATACAGGCAGGAAATGGGACACTCAGGGCACATTTCCCACATTTGTGTCTGAGCATGAATTAGGGAGGCATTAAATGCAGGCAGGGAGAGGGGCTGGGCAGAGCCCTCCCTGCAGCAGATCCTGGGACATGAACGCTTTCCTCTTCAGGACACTGGGATGTAAAAACATTCCAAGGGGCGTTTCCCCCCGTTCTGYGGGGTGCTCACAGAAAGGACAGGCTGAGCATTCAGGGTGAGAATGATTCTGAATAATGACATAATTCCTGTGGAGGGAAGCTCTGCTCAGCCTGGAGCTGCTGCTGGAGTTCGGGGGAACAGAGCAGAGCCTGTCCCTGCCCCTGCCCTGTCCCCAAAGGCAGAGGCTCACAGGGCATGGCCACACTGAGGCTGTCTCCTTCACCTCTTGGATAACTGGGAATTGCTGGGGCTGGGAGGGGAAAACTCCCAGAATTGTGGAATGTCCTGAGCTGGAGGGATCCACGAGGGTCACTGAGCCCCACTCCTGGCTTTGCAGAGCCCAGGAACCCCACCCTGTGCATTGTCCAAGCTCCCTGACCCCGGATATGTGGCTCGGAGACAGCAGGAAAATCCTGGATATCATCATCACACCTGGTGGGAGCTGTCTGCTCCTGGCAAGGGCCGCCCCAAATTCCCATCCTGGGCAGGCACAGGGGCTCAGAGGCCCATGGGATTCAGCTTCACTTTCTCCTGGTAAGCAGGAATCCATCCTGGCTGAAAGGGCATAAGGAATGGGCTCTTTGGGAATAAAGCTCCCCTGGTTCCTCCTGTGTCCCACCTCCATTCCACCTGGGATCAGATCGCAGCCCTTCAGCAGCAGCTCAGCRGCCACAGAGGAATTCTGTGGCCAGACCTACCCAGTTTTACCTTTCTAACACTAAAACAGCTTCAGCTGGCACTTGAAGTACGACTTCTGTCACAGACATATTTTATGAAAATCCTTTTGCCAGGATTTTTCTCCTGAGAAGCTGAGAAGCCTCAGAAAAGAAATGTAAACAATAATTATCTGATGGCTGTGGGATGTGGTCTGGAGATGGTTTACAACAGGTGCATCTTTGATWGGTTGCATGTGGATTGTTTTTACTTGATGACCAATCACAGTCCAGCTGTGTTGGGACTCTGAGCAATCACAAGATTTTATTATTCATTCCTTTCCAGCTTTCTGATGTCTCCTCTTTTCTTTAGTATAGTTTTAGTATATAATTTTCTTTTAATATAATATATATCATAAAATAATAAATCAGCCTTCTGAAACATGGAGTCAAGATTCTCATCTCTTCCCTCCTGGGGACCTGCAAGCACCACCACAGACTCCAGTTCACATTTTGGGGTAATTAAAAAGCTCTTTTTAACCTCTGCACGCAGAGCAGTCGTGCAGCCTCCCCCAGCCCTTGGCTTTTCCTGCTGCTCTGACACCACCAGCACTCACAGATTATTTATCTCGCCTGTGCTTTTCCATTTAACATCTCACCAAGTCCATTACCCGCAGTGCCACTTCCAATTGGCATTGGAATGGAAGGTGAAATCCAGACCTTGTAAGGGAGAGGTGATTTTGTTCCTCTTCAGATGGTTCTGCCTCCCACACGGTGTCACTTGGGCTAATCCATTTATACAACCTGACAAAAATCTGCCCATTTCCCACGAGCGGCCTCTCTGTGAGTGTCACACTGAATTTGCTCAGTAGAACAGGGAGGATCAACCAGAGCAAAGGGCTGGAGCTTGCTGGGGAGCCAGCCTCAGACTGTGTTTGCTTTCCTGCTCCTAAAAGGAGCCTTTCCCCCTGTTATTTGGGGGGTTTTTTTGTCCTGTTTGTATTGTCCTTAGCACCTCCCAGACTGGAACCCCCCTGACCTCCCCTTGGACCTCCCATCCATCRTGTGTCCCCAGCATGGGAAATTGCACTTACACCTTTGCTGCCATGTTAAAAAATATATTTTAAAGAATGAACTCTTCTGGCTGCACTTGTCCACCTCCACCTGCAGTGGGGAAAAGCTCCACACATCTCAAAAGAGCAGAGAAAATCAGGAATCCCAAAGTGGGGAGTCCTCAAGGGCTGAGCATTCTCTGACCCTCCCCAGTCCTGATGATCTGACCAAGGGGAAGGATTGGGTGCAAAYATTCCCTTTTTGGGGAAAAGAGGCACAGGGAGGGGTTGAATCCATGCTGGGAGCTGTTCTTAGGGTGTTCTGAGGACCATCCCGCTGCAACTGGAGAGTTTTCCCTGCTCTGCCTTCCCCCTGCAGCCTGGGATTATTTATTGTGATACATAATTACATGGGGTGATACTGTAGCCAGCTGTTAATTAATGCTAATTGGATGTAAATTAATTAAGAACACAGTTTGTCACATTCCATTTGCTCTTCCCCTCACTCCACCCAGCCCTGGAGCAAAATCAGAGGAATTGGCCCCAATCCAGGCTGGGGGATGSTGACACCAAACCAAGGGACCATGAGGGTTTGGGGGGAGCTTCACCTCTTTTAGCTCTTGAAAAGTTCTGGCTCTTGAGGGGAGAGATGGGGATTCCTCCTTGGGAGAAAATACCTGGGAAATGATGGAAATGATGCAGAAAGATGAATTCTGTGAGCAGAGAGGGAGCTGAGGTGGCGGGAGGTGAAACAATCACCTTTCATCTCTAATCACCAACAAACCCTGCTCGTGCTGAGGAGCTGAGTCTGGCAGGACACAGAGGGACCCTGTCAGCTTTGATCCTGCCAGGGATCACCCTGGCATGAGGGAATCAGAGCACAGCTGGTGGTGTTACTGCTCCCAYGGAGCTCAGGAGCAGTGACACGGGCTGCGCGTGACTCTCATGGAGCAGAAGCCCAACCACCCCAAGGGGCTTTAGCAAGGTGGGCTTTGGCTCTTTTTCCCAGGAAATCAGYGACAGGACAAGGGGAAAAGGCCTCGAGCTGGGCCAAGGGAGGGTCATGTCAGGCATCAGGAGGGATTTCTGCATGGATCTCTTTATTTGACTGGATTTTAGTGCTTTGTACTCACCTTCCAAAGTGAGCATGGCCTCTCTTTGGGCAGGTGTGCACTGCAGGTGCTCCTGCCAGCCTTGGCACACCACTGAGGTCTTCCCCCCATGGCAGGAAGGAAATGATGAATCTGACTCCATRTTCTTAGAAGGCTAATTTATTATTTTATGATATAATATTAAAGAATGCTATACTAGACTATACTAAAGAATAGAGAAAGGATACTTACAGAAGGCTTAACAAGATACTAATGAAAAACTCATGACCTCTTCCAGAGTCCCAACACAGCTTGGCTGTGATTGGCCATTGAGTAAAAACAATTAACATGTTGGATAAACAATCTCCAACCACATTCCAAAGCAGCAAAACACAGGAGAAGCAATCAGATAATTGCTTCTTCTTGTTTTCATTTTTCTCTGAGACTTCTCAGCTTCCCAGGAGAAGAAATCCTGGCAAAGGGATTTTTCCCGAAAATATGACAGTGACACACCAGTTTGTCCAGTTTGCCCATCCCTGGCAGTGTCCCAGGCCAGGCTGGATGGGGCTTGGAGAACCCTGGGACAGTGGAAGATGTCCCTGCCCATGGCAGGGGTGGAATGGATGAGCTTTATGCTCTCTCCCACCCAAACCAGAGTGGGATTTTATTCCCATTTTCAGGCTGGTGTGCCCCAAATTCAATCAAGTCCCAGTTCCCCATCTCTGAAAATTATTAAGTATGTGAAAATCCAGACAGCTCCTCCTGTAACAGCTGTAGAGCAAAGCCCAGAGATGGAAAAGGAGAGGTTGGGAGGGGTAAAAGTGGGGCAGAAACACCAGGAATGATCGGGGGAGCTGCCAGTTTGGGAGGCAGATCCAGGTGGGATCATTCAGCTCTGGATCCCCTGTGGTCTGACCCTGGGAGCCTGGCTGTGCTCACACATTAAATTTTGGAACCAAAGCTCCCACATTGCAGGTGGAAAAGGGGGAATCCATCTGTTCAGGGGGCTGGAAATGTCCTTGCTCAGGACTCCTGGGCATCAGCAGCTGCCTGGGGCAGCATCCCCGAGCTGCTGGAGCTGCTCACAAGGGCACGTTTCTGAGCCATCGGTTTGTAACAGGCTGGACATGCCTTCAAACACAGCACAGGACTCTGTGAAATAATTTGACATCATTAGATGCCAAAGGACCTTTAAAAATCCAGTGTTCAAGGGAACACTTGCACTGATTACAGCCCAGCATAAATCTGACCTTTTCTTACTCTTCATCCTCGAATCCTCCACAGAGGCTGCTCCTGCAGTGCTTAGGAGGTGTCTGCTCCTGTTTGATCTCTCTCCCAGACAAAAGCTCTTCAAAAGAAATTTTCCATGTTAATTGGGAGATGTTAAAACACTAAAACAACCAAAAAAAAAAAAAAATCCTCCTCGGGATGTAGATTTTTCAGCCGAGCCTGAAAATCAGCTCCACTTGTGTTCATTTCCAAAGGCAGCGCTGCAGTGCCAATCATCCAAAGATGTCAGCAAAATTCCCTGGATGCACAGAGCTGGTGAATGGATTCATGGRCAGCCTGCTGTAATGGCAACTTTGCAGGGGCTATCAAAACCCTTTAGACATCAAGCTCAAAAATGACAAAGCAGCTGAAAATAATGATTTGTGCTGTGAAGCAGAGGCTGGCAGAGCCCTCTGCACCAGGAGAAGGATGTGAGCCTGGGAAGGGAKGTAGTTAACCCCAGATCTCTGTCAGACAGGTGCAGCTACAGGGGAGCCACAAATCACCATTGAAAATTGATTGTGGGCCTGGAATGATGTAAATCTTGCTCATTGAAATCTGCACTGGGAGCTCCAGAGCAAGGCACACTTGGAAGAGGAGCAAACCTGCCAAGTGGAGCTGAAACAACAGCAAATGGCCCAGCTCAGGTAGGGGCTGTCAGGTGGGGACAGCCCCAGCCAGGAGCATCCTGGCACATCCCAGCTGGGCTCTGGATGTGCTGGGAATGGGGGAGCTGCAGCTCTGGGGCACTGAGGGTTTGTTGGTGCTGCGAGCAGCAGCAATTCCTGCACAAATCATGGATGTGCAAAGATGGGAAGTGACGGGGGTAGCATGGTGGGGATGGATGGAGAGCAGAGATCTCTGCAGCCAGGGCTGGGAACTTGGGGTTCATTGCAAAGGGCCTGGGTGCAGGGCCCTGCTGGGAGCTGCCAGCCACAGCTCAGAGCAGGCCCGAGAGGGAGAGAGAGGTAAAGAGAGTGGGAAAGAGGAAGAAGGCAGGAGTGTGGTGAAGGGGATAAGAGAGTGAGGTTCCCGTTACAATACAATAAATCTTCTTCTGTGTTGAATATTCTAATTCTCACTAACCAATCTAGTATAATATACAAATCCTACAGCATTTACATACAGCCTAGAAGAGTCACTACATTACCACACTGGGTTACATTTCAAACCCTACAAACTCCTCTTTGGGCCCCTTCTGCCAAGCTGGCAGGGTCTGCTCTGAGCCTTGGGCCTGTCTGCAAGCAGAGGCTGTTGTTTGATCMAAAGGGGATCACCTTCAGCTGGCCATGCCATTGTTTTCCAGTTGTTCAGTAACTGAGGGATCTCAAAGCTTGCTTTCATTTCAATCTCVCTTAKAGTTTCCATATTCTCAAAATCTTTTGCCAGGCAATCACATTTATAAGGCTTTGCTGTTTCATCTTCCCCAACAGGACTGCRCCTCGAGTCCTTCACTCGTGGTGGGCACAGCATTTCCTGGGCTGGCTTTGCTCTGGGACAGCCAAGGTCCTTGTTGTGCTCTGAGAGCTGCCCTCACTCTGCCTTGCCTGAGGGTTTCAGGTGTCCCAGACCTGGGATTTTCCCTTTCCCAGTTATCCAGGACTGACCCCTCAGCTGTGGCAACACCTCATGGAAATGATGTGAACCTGCCCTTACTGGGAATTTTGTCAAAATCCTGCAGCTCAAGTGAAACTTCCCCTGAAATTTCTAAATAGAAAACACAGGGAGATAATTCCCAGYGAAAGTTTCTGGGATTTCTGCTCCAGTCCTACTCTAAAACCAGAATTTGCAATGGGTGGTTTAGGATTGCACAAAAAACCTGTGCTGGGTCACCTCTCCTTGTGTCCCTCTGTGTCCCCTGGTGGGGCTGGGACACCCAGGATTCTGGATTCCCCCAGCAGCTCCCAGGACTGGTTTATGGACTCAGAAAAAAGAGCATTTCCAGCTGTCAGTTTGGGCCCACTGGCTGTAAATACAGGCCCAGCCTTGCAGAGAGGAGATCCAAGCTTTGATAAGCTCTGATCTGCTTCAGAGGGGAACAGCAGGGAGGTTAAAGTGAAAAACCTGATAAGAAGAGAAAAATGGTCCTGAGTTTTAAATCACTAAAGAGACTTTTAAGAGCAAGGAGGGAAGAGAGTGAGAAATAAAGCACTGGTATTAAGGACAGGTTGTTCAGTGAAGTTCCTCAGCCCTTTGGGGTGACAGAATTTGGAGAGCCCTGAGGATCTTACATTTAATGCTGTCTCCAAGCACACCTGGAGCATCCTGCTAGGRTGGGTTATCAGTGACACAGAGACAAGACAAGGATCAGAACAACTGCAGCACTTCCATAATAAATATTCATCCCTTCCTCTGGGCTGCTCCAGCCATGTGCTGCCAGCTCCACGTGTGCATCAGCTGCTCTCATGTACCACTGGGCCTGTTTTTAATGAAGGGATGGGATTATCAYCAGGTTAAGAATGATTTATTCTTCAGATAAAGAGATTTTAGAGGAGTAGTAGTTGCTTATAGTACAAAGTAGTTACAGGTTTCTTCGTTATAAGGTAATATAYAACTTTTTACCTTAATTAATAAATGTTACAAGGTTTATTTTGCTTTTCTAACTTATTACTTTACTTATTTCTGCTGCACTGTGGGTACTTTTGCCTGATAGGCTTCTGTCTCACATGCACACATATGCTTTTATTATGACTTCTAAATTCTTCCCTTATTTTATACTATTACATTACTATAAACCATTCACCATCTTATCAACACAGTTTCTTATTTACTTAAGGTGTATTCTTACTCAAAACTACAGAAATATAAGTTTACTATTTTTTGTTTTATGATTTTTTGTTTATGATTTTATGGTTTTTGTTTATAATTTTTTGTTTAATGTCTGTGTACTATATTTTTACATCAGTCTAAGTTTCTTCTAAGGCTGTAGATTAAACTTTTCAGTGTCTGTAGGAGTTTCTGGTTTTTTCTGATTCTCGCACTCATGGGAAGCTGGGAGCTCAGGGATCCCCTCGTTTGTAGCCCAAATGATTCAGTCTGGATCTGCAGCTGGGGGTGCCAGGAGCAGGTGATGAGCCTGAGCTCAGGTGTCACTGCCAGGGCCCTGAGCTCCCAGGGACAGAAGGTGACAGAAGGTGACAGCTCTGTGTGACACACAGCAGCTCCCAGGGACAGAAGGTGACAGCTCTGTGTGACACATAGCAGCTCCCAGGACTTCTGGAAGGAAAGGGAGGAAAAACCACATCGGAATAATCTACAGAACAGGTACAGGAAAAACTGAACAAAGAAATGTGAGTGGGAATATGAACAGGGAATTGTTGTGAGTGACAAAATCCTCCTTTTCTTTTGGCAATGCCATGGTGGGAGAAGCTGCTCCTTGGCTGCCTGCACCCCGCTCTGCTGGCCCTGCAGAACCCCTCAGACCCTGCGGGAGGACACCATCACCCTGGGGATTCACCATGGGGACTGACCCTGGGGATTGACCCTGGGSATTGATGCTGGGGACTGACCCTGGGGATGGACCCTGGGGACTGACCCTGGGGATGCACCTTGGAGATTCACCCTGGATTCACCCTGGGGACTCATCCTGGGGATTGAGTCTGGATTCATCCTGGGGATTCACCATGGGGACTGACCCTGGGGATTGACCCTGGGCATTGATGCTAGGGATTGATGCTGGGAACTCACCCTGGGATTGATGCTGGGAACTCACCCTGGGGATTCACCCTGGGGACTGACCCTGGGGACTGACCTCGGGGATTCATCCTGGGCATTGATGCTGGGGATTCATCCTGGGGATTGACCCTGCAGATTCACCTTGGGGATTGAGCTTGAGGACTGACCCTGGGGATTGAGCCTGGATTCACCCTGGGGATTCATCCCTGGATTCATCCAGGAGACTCACCCTGGGGATGGACCCTGGGGATTGACCCTGGGGATGGACCTTGGGGATGGACCCTGGGGATTGACCCTGGGGATGGACCCTGGGGATTGACCCTGGGGATTGACCCTGGGGATGGACCCTGGGGATGGACCCTGGGGATTGACCCTGGGGATGGACCCTGGGGATGGACCCTGGGGTCTGACCCTGGGGATTGACCCTGGGGATGGACCCTGGGAATGGACCATGGGGATTCATCCTGGGGATTGACTCTGCAGATTCACCTTGGGGATTGAGCTTGAGGACTGACCCTGGGGATTGAGCCTGGATTCACCCTGGGGGTTCATCCCTGGATTAATCCAGGAGATTCACCCTGGGGGTTCATCCCTGGATTAATCCAGGAGACTCACCCTGGGGATTGATCCTGGGGACTGACCCTGGGGATTCAGGTGCATCCAGGAGGGGCTCAGGATGAAGGGGATGATTCTGAGCAGCACAGGATAGGGGTTGAGGTGGCACAAAGGGCCAAAGGAGGGTGACRCCAGGTCCCAGCCCGCCCAGGAGCAGGTTTTGTGCCCTCAGGCTGCAATCTTGGTGTCACYGATCAGATCTTTTCCAGCAGCCTCGGGTTTTACCCTCCCTCACCCCGTCCCTCCCATTCCCACCCGGGTGACTCAGAGCAGCCAAGTGGCTGAGGAGCTGATGAGAAAATAACGAGCAGCAAATGCCTGTGGGCAGATGTTTTTTCTGGTTTGGTGTCAGACTGGTCCTTTGACCGTCAAACCACCACTTAGAGCTGCCAGGCCCTGCTGAAACCAGCCCGTGCCTGTGATCCATATGAAAGGGCATCTCTGCCCCAGCTGGAGCAGCCCTGGCAGGCTCTGGGCTCTGAGCAGCAGCTCCACAGCAGCAGCAGCACTAATGTGGCACCACGGGCCCTGTGCCCAGCCAGGGTCCTGCCCAGGCTGCAGGCAATCCCGGCAGGCCCTGCCTGTCACAWTCTGGGCCCCCGGGGATCTGACAGAGCCAGGAACAAACCGGGCCGAGCCCGGCTCCAGCCGGTGGCTCCCGGTGACACAGGGACTGCAGTGCCTCTGAGAGGGACAGATTGCCAGTTCCTGGGATTCAGTAACTCCAATTCCTTCGTGCCACACAGGGGCTCATTACCGAGGCAGTGTCACTCTGGAGTCATCTCCTGGATCACCCAAGCTTTGGCTGATGGATATTTGATTTGCTCCGTGCTGATCAGTGCTGGAACAGTAATGAAATTGCTTTCATTGGCACCAGGAGGGGCTCAGGGTGTGAATTGTGCCATGGTTTCAAGGAACCTTTTTCTCATTCTTCCCAGTAATTATGCCCAGGAGGGTGAAAAGCATTTGAATTACATCAGACATGTGCCATTGCACATGAAAATTCCTATTTTACACAGCAGCTCCCGACCCCTGCAGGAAAATAATGCTCAGTCTGTGTTTGTTTAAGTAGGGAAGATCACTGAAGGACTCTAAAGGGAGTGAGATATGGAGTTTGGGGGGGAGCTGTGAAAAGAGCCAGGATCTTCCTTCCTGCTTCAAAATGTGGAGAGTTCAGATTCAAACCTAGACCTGGGTGTAGGAGTGACGGGGGYAGGATGGTCGGGACAGACAGAGAGCAGAGATCTCTGCAGCGAGGTCAGGAACTTGTGTTTATTGCAAAGGGCCTGGGTGCAGGGCCCTGCTGGGAGCTGCCAGCCACAGCTCAGAGCAGGCTGAGAGAAGAGAGGGGGAGAGAGGTAAAGAGCATGGTAAAGAGGATGAGAGAGCAAGGTTCCCATTCCAATACAATAAATCTTCTTCTGTGTTGAATATTCTAATTCTCACTAACCAATCTAGTACACAATACAAATCCTATGGTGTTGGGAAGGATGAAAGTTTGACAAGAAAGTCTCACAGAAATGTGTGTGCTTGGCAGAAAGATCTCTGCATGTAGAACCTGAGAGTGAAATAGAGATGGAAGCAAGTTTTGATACAGAAGAAAAGAATTGCTGAGCCAGTTTTACTGGCTAACCAAGGAGACAAAGGGTCTATTAGTTAGAAGGGGTTTTTATGGCTTAGAGCAAAGGATAAACCCACCCCAAACAAGAAGATGTTTTTACCAAGCAGAAAAACAGCACAGGCAAACAAGTCAGCAAATGTGGCAAGTAGAAAAAAAGGTCTCAGAATTTTCCACTGCAAGAAAACTGAAAAACAACTTCTAGCTTAAACTGGAATGACTTTTAGTGATTGGAGAACAGTAACATAAATATGGTAATTATAGTAGTTWTGATAGGCTGTAGGTAAAAGTTAAGGTATAGATTGGTTCTGCTGTATTGAGATGCTCAGCAGAGAAAAGTATAGAATGCATTGTAACCTAAAGAGAAGTACATAATGCACTGTAACCAAAACCAAAGGGTCTCCAGGCCTGCCTGCAGCTGGAGCTGACAGCTGTGGACACAGCTCTGTCACCCACCACCCTGGATTGCTGTGACATCTTGGATACAATAAACTGCATTTGGAGAGCTGCCTGGAGCCCCACATCCCTCATTCAGGTTCTTACACTATAGCATTTACATACATAAGAATCATTACATTACCACACTGGGTTACATTTTAAACCCTACAAACTCCTCTTTGGGCCCCTTCTGCCAAGCTGGCAGGGTCTGCTCTGAGCCTTGGGCCTGTCTGCAAGCAGAGGCTGTTGTTTGATCCAAAGGGGATCACCTTCAGCTGGCCATGCCATTGTTTTCCAGTTGTTCAGTAACTGAGGGATCTCAAAGCTTGCTTTCATTTCAATCTCACTTAGAGTTTCCATATTCTCAGAATGTTTTGCCAGGCAATCATATTTATAAGGCTTTGCTGTTTCATCTTCCCCAACGCTGGGAAAGGGGGTGTAAGCCTCAGTGTCCAGCCGGTGACAGGGACACTGCATCCCGCTCCAGGCWCACCTGGGAGCTGTTCCCAGCCTCTCAGGGGAGCCATCTCTGCAATGAAGGGTTTGCTGCTGGGGCCAGGAGCTCTGTGGRTTCTCTCATATCCCAAGGGGGTTCTTCCATGGGCCTTTGCTTTGGGATTTGCTCTGTGCACACCGTGATGTCTTGACTGGCCAGGAGCGGGGAATTCCTGCTTTCCCCAGATTATAGTGCTTTTTGGGCTTGTGAAAAGTGCATATTATATGGCTCCATGCAGATATTTACTATATGTATTATGTTGTATTAATTAGTAGTGCTGTATTAACATTTTAATAGTATGGTAAGTGTAGTTTTGTAGTTAAAATGTAGCTTTTGTAGTTAAAATAGAAAGTATGTATGTGGGATTTTTTTTTAAGAGAGGACTGAGGTACTCACACTGAGATAGCAGCCACAGGACACCTCAATCTTTCAGAGAAAAAGAATTTATTGCTCCCTTAGCAGAAGAAACCAACTTCTTCCTGCCTCCTCAGCCCTGAAGACGCTGTCAGGATTCAGAGGAAGAAGCTGACACTGACCAGCCAGAATCCTGTGTTTGAATGGAATTTATGCATCATGTATGAGGTGTATGAATATGCAACAGGCTATTGCTTTTAGGGGTTAATCCTCTATTTCAGGTTTATTTTGCCCAGAAAGAGGAACCCAGACTGCCCCTAACTCTATGCTTTTATTGTCTCATATTGTCCTAATTCTTATTGTCCAAATTTTTATTACTCCAATTATATTACTATTTTAATAACCATTTTATTACTATTAAACTTTTAAAATTCTAAAAACAAGTGATTGGTGTTTTTCACAGGCTGGACTGCTGGAAGCAAGGAGCTCCTGCAGGAATTTGGGGCTGCTGGAATGTCCCAGTTCATGTAGGGCTGACTCCCTTTGAGGACTGGCCTCACTTGTGGGTGTTTTCAGCCTGTCCTGACAGCCAGAAAAGCACATTTTGATCTCTCTCCTGGCTGTGGGGTCTTTTCAACCCATCCTACAGTCAGAACAGCACATTTGGAGCTCTGTCCTGATGGTAGGATGACTTCAGCCTGTTCTGACAGGCAGAGCAGCACATTGGGAGGGCAACAAGGCTGGAGAGAACTTGGAACACAAACCCTGTGAGTGAGGAACCCCTGAGGGAGCTGGGGGTGCTCAGCCTGGAGAAAAGGAGACTCAGGGCTGCCCCCATCACTCTGCAGCTCCTGAAAGGTGCCTGTGCTCAGCTGGGGCTGGGCTCTGTCTCCAGGAACTGACAGAACCAGAGCACACAGCCTCGAGCTGCACCAAGGGAAATACAGGTTGGATATTGGGAAAAGGATTTTCATAGAAAGAGTGATAAAGTTCTGGAATGTTCTGCCCAGGGAGGTGGTAGAGTCACCATGCCTGGGGGTGTTTAACAAAGCCTGGATGTGGCACTGGGTGCCAGGGTTGAGTTGAGGGGTTGGGGCTCAGTTGGACTCAATGGTCTGGAAGGTCTCTTCCAACCCAGTGATTCTGGGAATTCTGGGAATTCTGTGAATTCTAATCCCTATCCTGGGATGTTTTCAGCCCATCCTGACATAGCACATCCCCTTTGGAGCATCTGGAAGAGCTCTGTGGTCCCATTCTCCCTCTGGGAGAAAGAGAAATGGCAAATGACCATAAGCAGTCATGGGGGAAGCCCATTTGTGCCAAAAGGAGCTCCCTGGGTTCCCCTGGCTYGGGGACACCGTCCCTGTGCCCATGGCTGGGATCTGTCCCCTCAGTGTCCCAGCACAGCAGCTCCAGCCACATTCCCAGGGCACAAACAGCCCCACATTCCCAGGAGCTGCCTTGGGTCAGCCACTTTTAATGGGGCTCCTTTAGGGCTTTATTCTGCCTAATTCTGATTTTTCTCTTTGTCCTGCAGGACAGCAGAGGAATAACCCTCAGACTGATCCATCTTTCCCTTCCCTGCTCCCAGCATTGTGTGTTTTCATCTCCTGTCTGGGATGACAGAGAAACTTCCAGGGCTGTGTGTGCTCGGTGTCGGAGGAGAAGAAAGTATTTTATCATTAGTGAGGTTGATTCTGTGCAATTAGAGGGGGAACAACCATTGTGTCGGGACAAATGCCATAATTCCCGCTGCCTGATCCATGCTCCATCAGGAATCAGATCTTTTCCTCCCACAAATCTCCCATCTTACAGAAATATAAAAGCCATGAAACCCATCAAAAGCAGATTGGCAAAGTTCACTGAATTTCCCCCTATTTCATAATCAAAAGTAATTGGAAATTCTACAGAGACCGTTAAAGTTAAATTTCCCTGGTGCTGAAGTGCACATCAAAGAGCAGATGCTCAACACAGTGTCAGAAACAGTGAAAGTACCCCACAAATCACTGCTGATATTCACATTTTGAGAAGGTGCTGTGGGGAGGAGGAGGGTGGATGTGGAATGTGACTCAGGGAGGGAACTTTAATGACATTTGTGATGGCACTCGGGACAAAGCTGAGACTTGAGCGTGACCTAAACCAGGGGAAAATAAACAAGGAGCTGTGAAAATGGCTGGGGCCGTGAACTTTTGGGACAGAGGATGTGCTTTTATTACAGAATTGGACACCAGACCATTTCCATAATCTCCAAAAATGTGTAAAGATGGGTTTTAACACTCTGAAAGCTGTGGAATAATCACAGTGATGGAATGAGCAYGACTGGAAAAGTCACGTCCCTCAAAAGTTACCACTCCCTGCCCCATTGCCAATAAGTGGTGGAGCAGATCCCTGGCTCCTGGAAAACTCAGAGTCATCCCAAGTGTCCTGACTTTGCAGTCAGGAGGAGCCAGAGCCAAGGCTGGGCCTTCCATGGAGAGCTGCAAACCCAAAAAGCAGAGTGGGATTTGTTCAGACCCTTCTAGAATAGGGATTCAACCCATTTTGTGATGTTTTGGGCATGAAATCAATAAATAAAAGGTCTTCAAAGCAGTAATAAACTCGGCTGCCTCCTCAGTGTCACCCGGGTGGTCACCTGCCACAATAAATCCTCGGGAATTCTCATCTCCTGTAACAGAAACAAGGCCAGAGATGTTTGGTTCAGAGTGGGACATGAAAGAAACACAATTTAAAAGGCACCTCCAGGAGGATGTCAGGGCCACACAGAGCTTTAGGGAGGGCTAGGTTCAGAAGCAGAGGAGCAATGAGGAAAAAAGCATTTTCCTTCTAAGCAGAGCTTGCAAAAATGTTTCCTTTTAATCTCTTTTTTTCCTCTTATGTGGGCAGATGAAATGCTCGAGGTGGGAAATGAAGACACCCTGTTGATATCCAGCTGATATAAACCCAAATGCTGATGTTCAGCACTCCCCACCCCTTACAATTCCTGGTGTAGAAACCCAAATGTTGCTGTTCAGCATTCCCCACACTTTATAATTCCTGGTTTAGAAACACAAATATTGCTGTTCATCATTGGTTTGGCACAGGAAGAGGTTTTCTGTCATGCCTGGTGAATTGTCCCAGAAATTTCAGCACCAGAAGGGACTGGGGCAATCAGATTTGGGATTGCACTTGAGCTCTGATCCCAGGTTCCAGCAGATGGATGACAACATCTGCAGGAGACAGGGAAGAATAAAGCAAATTGATAAAATAAAGATCAGATGTTGTTGCCAAACTTCTTTGTGTGCAAGCAGACACTGACAGCCAGGGCTGCCTGAGGGATCCCAGCAGGGCTGGCACTGGGAGGGTGCAGGATAAAAGCCAGTGCTGGAGGGCACCAAGTGAATCCTCACAGCTTGCCAGGGAAAGAAAGGGAAATTCAAACTCACCCCATTTCCCCTGCCATGGGACACCTCCCACCGTCCCAGGGCGTTCCAGCCGGGCCTTGGGCACTTCCAGGGGTCCAGGGGCAGCTCAGGACTCCCTCCCAGCCCAGCAGCTCTGCCTTTGCCTCTCCTTTAAATCCCAAAGGCCATGAATCAATCTCCTGCAGCGSTTCTCTTCCAACAGGCAGGGCAGCCTCCTTTCCTGTATTTGGGATCCCAAAAACATGGAGCAGTGTCTGAGGTGTCCTAGCTTGTAAGATGTRTCTGGGGCTGTGTGTTCYGTCCCCACCTGTCAGAGCTGGGCAGCTCTCTGCTGTTCTTGGGGCAGTTTKCTTGATCTCTCCCACAGCCAATCCTCCCTCCAGGAGATCTCTGCTCTCCATGGCCACTGAGTGTCCCTGCAGGGCTGATCCAATTCCAGCATCCCATGGGGAGATGCTGCGCCCAGGGGAGGAGCCAAGCATTCCTGCCTGGATCCAATCTGAGCCTGGCMCAGCCCAGCAGCCTTTGCCCCCTGCATTGGCAGAGGAGCAGCTTTCTGCTGCCCTGCATTGGCAGAGGGAGCCCAGGCCCATCTGCAGCAGCCCTGGAGCTGCAGAGGAAAACTCCCCCCTTGTGCAGGATCCCTGCTGCAGCAGAGCCACAGCTGGCACTGCAGGAGGGCTGAGCCCCCATGGGATGGGGCTGTGCCCCCAGCCTGACCCACAGCGTGCCAGGGCCTGCTCTCACTCTGGCAGGGTTTGTTTGTGCTATTGCATTTGTACTTTTAATTTTCCTAATAAACAACTGTCATTCCTGCTCCCATGTGTTTGCCTGAGAGCCCCTTAATTTCAGAATAACAATAATTCAGAGGGAGGRGGGTTTGCATTTTCCATTTCAGGGGAGGCTCCTGCCTTCCTTAACAAACACCTTTTTTTTCAAACCAAGACAGCGGGCTGGAGCTGCCCTCTTGGATTGGGAATGGGGAGCTGGGAGTTAATTAATGACCCATATTGGATATCAAGGCGACCTCTGTGGCAGGGAGAAATGATGAKGAGGACTCCATCTTATCAGAAGGCTAATTAATTACTTTATTATACTATATTATTCTATACTATATTACATTACATCTAAACTGAACCTGCACAAGCACCCAACTCAACTGCCCTGCCCAGCWTCTCSTGACCATCAGTGACAGTCCCCACACMCACCTGGATCCAATGGGTCAGTGAATCACARCACTSACAGCAGAATCCAATCACYAATTCCCTTCAGGTAAACAATCYTCCACRATGCATTCCACTTGTGAACAGCACAGGAGCAGCAAWTGAGATAAGAATTGTTTTTCCTTTCTCTGAAGGTCAGAGAATGTGAATCCCAGAAAATCCTTGGGAAGTTGTGCTTTGCTTTTCTCTGTGAGGAGAAACGTGGCCACAGACCTGAGCATTGATTGACTCTCACAGTGTCCATGGCTTGGATTCTTGCCCAGCTGAGCTCTCAGCCACGCTGTGTCCTCAGTCATCACCAGGAATGCAGCTGGAACTTGGGAATTCCTGCTGACCTGTGGGAAATGGATTTGTAGAGAATTTTTAAAGTTCGATAGAAGGTTTGTATCATTATGTACTTGTATATAAATTTTGAGATAAGAAATGTTGATTTAGAAATGTTATGGAATAGGACAGATATTGTTGAGAGAGAAACAGAACTAGAAATAAGTTTTAAAGGATAGTTTTGTAAATAAGACTAAATACTTTAGAGAAATGTGGCAGCTCTCAGTTGCCCCATCTCTAGGTCAGGAAAGGGCCTGAGAGGAATGGTGGATTTGTCTTTCCAAACCAGCTGTGGGTCTGCTGGGAGATAAAACCAGCACTGGGAGATAAAAGGAACAATGGGAAGGATTCCACTCATTGACGAATGGAAAAAGATACTTGYTTTTACAAATCAACTGTAGGTTTGCTGATAAATGAAATTGGACATTGAAAGATGAAAGAAACAAGGGGGAAAAACCCTAAATTCCAGAAGAATTAAAAATTAAAAGGGAGGGTTGTACATTAGAGGGGAATCTTTGGGATCAGGTGTTCTGGGAAGTCTGAACCTCTCAGGTACCTCAGCCAATGGGGAAACAGAGAAGGGAAATGCAGCTGGGAAATTGGGATAAAAAGGAGGCTGCGTCCTCCAAAAACTGGAGACACCCCAGGGGAATGCCCCATGGCCTCTCCCTTTATTGGAATAAAGTAAAAGGACTCCTCTGTCTCCTTTTGGGACATAAACCTCTGGTGTTTGTGGATTCATTTTCCTGACAGGCCTAATCTGACACTGGCCAAGCATCTCTTCATTTAAAGAGAAGAGAAAAGGGACAAAAAAAGAGGGAAGAAAACCTAGTAGGGTTAAAGGAACGTTAAGGAATAGAGTGCAGAGAACACAGGGAGGGATAACTGGAATTGGGAGGGGAGTGGGAGTCTGGTTCATCAGGGCTCTGTAGTATATGATAGAGATAATTCGTGCTATTTATGTATAAAATATTGTAAAATCCAAGCTATGTCTTTGACCACCCGGCTGGGAGCAGAGTCTTATGTTTATTCACTTAGTTCCCAGACAAGGTTAAGATAATATCAAGTTCGTTAACGTATGAATGAAACCTTCCCGGGCCATGATTGCTGACTTCCCTGGAATGTCAGAGCCACTCACAGGGACCTGCGCCTGGGAGATTGCATCTACCACACTCTGCTACCTGTGACTGCAGACAACCATCCAGACACCTGGACTCACTTTTGTCTATCCCTGCACACGTATGGCCCCAGTTCTACATGTGAAGAGACACAAAGGAACATTCGGTCATCTCTGCCTCAGGCAGAATAAAATGAATATAAGCTCGCTGCATGAAGCAGTCGGGGTGAACCRCTGGGGAGACGCTGACACTGTCGGTCAGATCCAGGTTCACCCAGCGCCGACACCCGGGCTTGACGCTGCCTTGGCTGTGGTGGGTTTTTTTCCTCGAAATTCTATTTTGTTAACGATCTAATAAATCATTGCTAAATTTTCTTATAAATTTRGTTTCCGATTTGATCATTTATAACAGCTCTGCTGAAGGTTTCCCACACACCCATGGATTTTTCGGAGGACAGAATTCCTCACTGTTTGTGTCTTTAGGATCCTTTAGGAGCTGTGGGTTTGTATCCTCTCCCAAACCTCCTTCAGAGTCCCCCCCAGTGCCACACGGGGCTGGCCCAGCTGCTCCTGGAGCTGTTTCCTTTGGGATCCCAGGCATTTATAAATGAGGAATGGCACAAACCCTTCAGCTCTGGACATGCTGGCCTCACTGAGGGCACTGTCCTGTGTCCGAGGAGTCACTGGGGCTCCTCAGTGCCTCATTCCCAGGGTGTGGCTGGGGACAGCAGCCGCTGCTCAGCCTCTCCATCCTGCTGGGATCGGGAAWTCCGGGAATCTCCCATGGCCCGAGCTGCCACAGGCCCGTTGTACCATAATTAACACCTTGTGATGAGTGACATGCTAATGGCAGGGAGGGGACATCACCCTGCCACCGCTGACTTTGACTTGGCTGTCCCTTAATTGTCACCATTATCGGGAAATCGGCCCCTTCCCAGCTCCCTCTGCTCCCTGCCAAGGACATATCGGTTGTGTCACCTGTCGCTGTCCTGCCTGATGTGACAGGTGGCAGAGGTGCCACTGTCCCTGCCCTCAGCCAGCTCCCAGCAAGGCAGGATTTTACAAATTGTGTTTAGCTTTTAATGATTTGCTGGAACATGCTTGATTAAAAACCTGCCGGAATTCCAAACCTAATGAACCTTAAACTTTCACATTAGATCCATTAATTATCCCGGTCCCAGTGGCACACACGGGGACATTTCCCTGCTGCATTCATATGAAAATGAAGAGTTTCWGCAAGAACTACATTAAAAAATAGACAAATAAAAAGACTCCATTGCTAAAGCTGTTGTGCCTCTGAATTAAGTTACTGTCTTTTGTTTTTCCCTTTAATTAATCATTCCTGAGGCATGGCTGGGAGGCCCGGGGGAGCTGGGGAGCAGCAGCGGTAACTGATGGCTTTGTCACCGGTGTCACCGTGCCAGAGCAGTGACAAACGTGAGGGGAGGGATGGGGGCACCAATTCGCTGTCATTGATATCACAGGGGGCTGTTCTGGGATGATCCATGGTGTTCTGATTTATAGGGGAACACTGATCCCTGGTTTCAGACCCCAAAACACACAGAGATAATCACATCCAAAGGATCTTGGCTGCTGCCAGGGAATCAGGGATCCCAGGATGATTTGGGTTGGAAGGGACCCTAAAGCCCACCCAGGCCAGGGACACCTTCCACTGTCCCAGGCTGCTCCAAGCCCCGTCCAACCTGGTCCTGGATGCTTGGACATGGACAGAAAAGCCCTTTAATGCTGCCTGAAGGCCTCGTTCAGAGAATCCCAGACTCCTTCTGGCTGGAGAAGAGCTCTCAGGTCACCTCTGGGGTCTGAGACAAGCTCTCAGCTCTGAGCCAGCTCCCCTCACTCACCTGTGCCTGACAGTGAAGGGGAGATTTGGGACCCATTACAGGTTCAGTACTCCTCATTCCACAGGGAGTGGATTGCACATTCCCTGCAGCCAAGCAGGAGACTGTTAATTAGCTAATTATTGCCCAGCATACATTCTAGAGGCTCGCCTGGTCTCCTGAACTCTCATTTCATATTYCACAGGTTTCTACATGGGAATTCAGTGGGATAACGGGGCAGATACTGATCCARAGCTCTCCCTTCCACCCTGGCTGAGGAGACACCAGGATGCTGGGATAACCTCCCCAAGTGTTGGAACTCAGGAAATTACTCTGACTGCCCTGGAGGACTTGAGACCCTGACAGATCTCTTCCCTGTGTTTGGAGACCTTGGCATGGAGTCAAAGACACCTGTGSCTTTGATTTTAGCCCATGGAAACAATTACCAGCTTTGTGTGAGGATGTACAAGCCACAAGAGTTTGAATAGAATGACAGTGAATTTATCAAAGGGTGAAAATGTAGAATTTTGGGGTTTTAGAATGGGGGTTCAGGAGGCAAGATGAAGGAATCCGGGCGTGTCCTGTCCTTCTTCTTCTTGGCCTCCATCTTCTGCTGTGATGGTGGCACTTCTGGATTGGTTTAGAGTAGAGAGAGACTGTCTAATAGGTGACAGGTATTGGAAAATTATTGTAAATAGAGTACATTTAGTTTTTAGTATTAAAAGTTAACACCGCCCCAAGGCGGTCAGTGTGCCTGCTGGACAGACCTCAGCAGGTCAGAGAAAGAATGTTATAGATGAAAAATAAACAACCTTGAGAATGGGAGCCATAGAATCCTGTCTTCTTTTTCAGTCTCAGGGCTGGGTGGAAGAGACTTTCCAACACCTCGGGGTCATCTCGACAGCAGAGACCTCGTCACCCAAGGGAGGGACTGGGCCCTCTCCCTGAGCTCCCACCTCTCCCTCAGCCCTGGCCAAGCCCTGTTCTCCACCTGCTTCGCTCCCGGCGAGCTGGAACGGGATCACGGCAGCTCTTCTGTCCGGGGCTGCACCTTCCCCGTGGAGCAGATCACAGCAGCTCCTCCTGGCTCTTCCCTTTCCTCAGTAATGGTGAATTCCTCAGTAATGGTGAATTCGTCCTCCTCTGGGATGAGCCCCTGCTGCTCCCAGGCTGGGCTGGGCTGGTGGGAATCATGGACAAGGCCTGRAGGGACAGGAGCCAGGGAATGGCTCCCAGTGCCAGAGGAATGGCAGGGCTGGATGGGATCTTGGGAATTGGGAATTGTTCCCTGGCAGGGTGGGCAGGGGCTGGGCTGGAATTGCCAGAGCAGCTGGGGCTGCCCCTGGAGYCCTGGCAGTGCCCAAGGCCAGGCTGGACATTGGGGCTGGAGCACCTGGCACAGTGGGAGGTGTCTCTGTGATGCCTTCAGTTTGAGCTTTCATATTTGCCAGATTCTGTMCTGCATTAGTGTGTAACTCTGAATTTCATATAAAGTGTCAGCAAGTTCGCCTCACAGTTCAGTCAGAACAATCCTTTTCCAGCCCCAGAACCAAGGACACAGCTGCAGCTTCAGGCCCAAAAAGTGCAAACAAGAGYGAACTGAGGAGAGCAAACTGGGARGATGGGACTGTAATTGGACAATTAACCCCAATATGGAAACGGACCAAAACTTATAGAAGTGTGAAAACTTGTGACCCACCGTCCATCTTGGGCRTACCCTCRGCRAGGCTSTGTACTGCCCCAGGTGTGTCCTTTGAAGGAAGCCTTTTAATAAATCCCTACTTTATTCCTTCAACACTGTCCAGCCTCTGTTCTACACAGCGTCTAAAGGCATGGGATGGGATGGGATGGGATGGGATGGGATGGGATGGGATGGGATGGGATGGGATGGGATGGGATGGGATGGGATGGGATGGGATGGGATGGGATGGGATTTAATGTCCCTTCCAACCCTGGAGGCAACGTTCATCCTGGAAGTTTCAGCTGGAAATGTCAGAGATCTCCATTTCCCCAAACTGGCCCAGCCCAGATGAACCAAAGCCCAGGAAGTCCCAGCAATGCTGATGAGTTTGAAATATTTTCTGCTCTCTCATCCCTGCTCTGGGATGCTGGAGATGAGGATTCAGGGATCAGGTTGGGATTTAAGGATTTGGTGTTCAGGTTGGGATTTAAGAATTTCATGATCAGTTTGGGATTTAAGAATTTGGGGATCAGGCTGGGATTTAAGGATTGAGGGATCAGGCTGTGATCTAAGGATTCACTCATCAGGCTGGGATTTAAGATTCAGGGATCTGGCTGTGGTTCTCCGGCCCAGGTACTGTAAATACGCCTGCATTGCCATGGTGAAGCCCTGCCTGGGCTCTTTCTGCACCAAGGGTGATTTATTCATTAGATAAAGATGTAATTTTTGATTCCTTTGTTTAAAACAAATTTCCATGTTGCTGTCAGAACCCACAACRATGGAGGCTGTGATTTATCACTCACAACTCTTGAAAGCAAGGAGAAGTTTGTTAAAAAGATTCAGCAAATGAAGCCAGACTCTTCTCATTCCCTCTCCAAACGAGATGGGAGCAGAAGCACAGAATCAACTCAGCCAGCTTTAAAGCACTAAAAAATGTGGGGGAAAGAGAGAGATGGGAAAAACTGAAACTGGGGAAAACAGCAAAGAAAACAGCAGTTCTAGGGAGGGATGGACCCAGCTGGAWGGGGAATTTCCATCCCAGCTTTCTGTAACTGCCAACATTCATTGAAACAGGGAGGGGACGTGTCCCTGTCACCAGGGCAGCAGCAGCCTGGAGAAGTGTCCTTCATTTCCAGCAGGACCTTGGGAAAGGGGGAGAATCCTTCTCCTCTCCCACCTCCAAACCCACCCCTGGAGGTGGGGGCAARCTCAAACCACCTCCAAACCACTTCYTGATGGTGCCAAAAAGTTTTGGTGGCTTCTAATATTCCTCTCTGTGTAAAAGGACTCTCCTGTTACTGCTCCCCRTGTTTGAACAGGGCACAAGGCTGAATTCCCTTGTGTCTCTGTCACCATTCCAGCCAGGAATGGTGATCCACAGCTTCACCAGCCGGAAAATGTCACTTCACCAACTCCTGGCTGTGCCCAAAGCTCCCCAGCAGCGTTCTCCTGCAGAAATGTGTTTTTCTCCAATTCCTGATCATCCCTGCCAGCAAAATGATTTCTGTGGTTCTGTCACAGTCCCTCGAAGCCCTCTGTCAAATTAAAATTTATTTTCCCCATCTGAAGACAAATCTCTTACTCTGCTGGCAATATTCATTTGATATGATCCCCAAAGCTTTTCCCCTGGAAAATCAGTGTGTTAAAATACCAAAGCCACTTTGCAGAGTAATGTAATTTTGCCACCCTCCCTGCTATTGTTAAAGATTTGATTTTTTTTAACATAAAAAGAGCAAGGATATTTAGTCATAATAACAACGATTTTGCTTCTCAGAACAATTTTGCAGGGAAAAAAGGACAGGGAAAATTACAAAGTTTCTTTWTATAGTCCACGTTCGGGGCAAAAGGGTTAAAGAAGAAGGAAATATCTATCAAATAACAGCACTAATGACAGCATCAGTGAGAATGGAGTGTAAAATGTTCCCATGGCACAGAATTCCAGGGTGGATGGGGCTGGAATCCCCTGGTCCCAGCCCATCCCTACCTGCAGCACGAGGGCTCTGAGGTGACTCCACTCCTTCTCCAGGCAGCCTCTTCCAAGGCTCTGCTACACGCAAAATAAAGGGATTTCTCCTCATTTTCAGCTGGAACATGCCACGTTTCAGTTCATGCCCCTGGTGCTGGGCACTGTTGGGTAGGATGAAAGTTTGACAAGAAAGTCTCACAGAAATGTGTGTGCTTGGCAGAAAGATTTTTGAATGCAGAATATGAAGAAGAAATAGAGATGRAAGCAAGTTTTGGTATAGAAGAAAAGAATTGCTGAGCCAGTCTTACTGGCTAACCAAGGAAGCAAAGGGTGTGTTAGTTAGAAGGGGTTTTTATGACTTAGAGCAAAGGATAAACCCACCCCAAACAAGAAGATGTTTTTACCAAGCAGAAAAACAGCACAGGCAAACAAGGCAGCAAATGTGGCAAGTAGAAAAAAGGTCTCAGAATTTTCCACTGCAAGAAAACTGAAAAACAACTTCTACCTTAAACTGGAATGTACTGACTGTTAGTGATTGGAGAACAGTAACATGAATATGGTAATTATAGTAGTTATGATAGGCTGTAGGTAAAAGTTAAGGTATAGATTGGTTCTGCTGTATTGAGATGCTCAGCAGAGAAAAGTATAGAATGCACTGTAACCTAAAGAAAAGTATAGAATGCATTGTAACATAAACCAAACGGTCTCCAGGCCTGCCTGCAGCTGGAGCTGACAGCTGTAGGCACAGCTCTGTCACCCACGGCCCTGGACTGCTGTGACATCTTGGATACAATAAACTGCATTTTGGAGAGCTGCCTGGAGCCCCACATCCCTCATCCAGGCTCTTACAGGGCACCACTGAAGGGATTTGTGCCCATCACTGATGTTCCTCTCAGGGGGAGCAGCCCCAGCTCCCTCAGCCTTTCCTCAGCAGAGAAGCTCCTCCGACACCTCCCCAGCCACATAAGAGATGCACAAAACATGCAGAAAATTATCTGACACAGAAGAAAAGATAACAAAGAAACGCCAAATTGTTGAACGGAGAAAATTATGTTCCCAAAAATGTCCTAAATCACCTGTGGGATGAATGCACAGAATATTCTTTATTTGACAGGAGAAGTGTTTAGAAAGAGAACAAAGAGGAAATTGATGCCAGGGCAGAATGATCTTTGGTTTTTCCATTTTCCCAGGTGCAGTGAGGGGCATCCTGCAGAGCCCTGCCCCGTTCCTGGCTGGCTGCTGGATGTCCCAGGGAACTGGATTCCAAATAATCCCTGTGAAATCCCACAGAGCCAGGGGAGCCCTCCATGTGCTGGATAAATGGAGAAACAGTGACACATTGGGACATCCCTCAGGGGGAGTTTTGGATGTGCTGGGGGGGCGGTTCTCCCTCTCCATTTCCCTTTTATTCCAGGTGCTTTTCTGTTTGTGAAATGGCACTTTGTGGGACAATTTCAGTAAGAAAGGTCTTCTGCTTGGTGGAATATAATCAGGGAAATTAGTTAATGAAATTAATGGTATTATTTGATGAAACTTAAAGATCCAGGGTGTCACTGTGATATTTTATGAAAAATCACTTCACCAGGATTTTTCTCCTGAGAAGCTGAGAAGCCTCAGAAATGAAATGTAAACAATAATTATCTGATTGCTTGGAATGTAGTTTAGAAGTTGCTTACCAACAGGCGCATCTTCGATTGCTCCATGTGAATTGTTTTAACTTAATGACCAATCCCAGTCCAGCTGTGTCAGGACTCTGGTCAGTCACAAGTTTTTATTATCATTATTTTCTAGCCTTCTAGTCTCCTTTCTCTTTCTTTAGTATAGTTTTAGTATGATAATATAATATAATATAATATAATATAATATAATATAATATAATATAATATAATATAATATAATATAATATAATATAATATAATA
>JACDOX010000285.1:372160-382952 GCA_014549065.1 Cardinalis cardinalis
TGGGATGGGATGGGATGGGATGGGATGGGATGGGATGGGATGGGATGGGATGGGGGGATGCCACTGGGGCTGCTGGGCAGGGAAATTGTGCATTGGGGAAATCAGAAGAGATGCCCAGAGCCGAGGAGCGGCCGCCCTGTCTCTGCTCTCACACACAGTAAATAGCAGCGAGTGCAGGGCAGCTCAGGGAGCTGTGAGCCATTATCCAGGCTGTGATTAACAGCACTGCTGACAGATGCCTCAGGGCAGCAGGCAAAAGTGGCCAGGGGCACTCAGCACTTCAGCACTTGGACATATCCAGGCCATTCCAAACAATCTCTTTTGGCACAGCTGCTGCAGATGGTCCCGACAAGAAGGAATTTGTCTGGCAGACTTGAGGAGTGCTTTTTGTTTGTTCTCTCTCAATTTCGTGATGCATGACCTTGGGCTAGTCCTCGGGGTGGGAGTGCAGCTCTGAACTGGGGAGAAAGATGTTTACCAGCACTTACGGACTCTTGAAGATCTGTCACCACGATATTGTTAATGAATGTCACTGTGAGAACTCCAGCCCAGTGCCCACGTCAGGTTTGTCGCAGCTCTGCCCGGAGAGGCTGGAGCTGACAGTGAATGAGACCCTGGAGATACTGAGGCTGACTCAGAGCTCTTTGCACCAGGCTCTCTGTAATTTGGCTCATGCCTGACGGCCGGACTGAAATTCCCTAACAGTCACCAGCCAAGCCAGCCATTATGGGAGCAGAGACTGAAATTCCCAAACAGCCACAATCCAGTCCAGATTCTGGGAGCAGAGACTGAAATTCCCAAACAGTCACAATCTAATCTAGATTCTGGGAAAGGAAACTGAAATTGCCAAACAGCCACAATCCAATCCAGCCATTCTGGGAGCAGAGACTGAGCCCAGCACAGTGTCTGGAGGCTGATGGGCTCCTCACAGCCAGGCCTGGCTGCTGCTGGACTGGGACTCTGGCGCAGCCCTGCAGCATGGAAAGGTTGGTGCCCACAGCTCTCGTGGGATTTCTCAGCTCTCCAGGGGATYTCAGCTCCCACCCTTCTGCTCAGGCGGTGGAAAGGAGCAGCACAGGCCCCTCCTGAGCCCCTGGTCCCAGCTGCCATGAGGCACCAGCCCAGCACACAGCCCCTGAGCCCGTGGGTGTCACAGGCAGAGTCCTGCCCTGCCTGCTGGGAGGACACAGGGCAGGGACACGTCCGAGGCTGGCACAGCAGCCATCAACACCCTCGGCTGCTCCCGGAATGAATCCACTCTCCCTTCCTGAAATGTGTGATGAGAACTCACCAGAATGGAGATGGGATTTGCAGGTCTGGAGTGGGGTTCATGTTTTAATTAACAGTGCAGGAGAGGGAACAAGGAGGGACTGAAAGTCCCTCCCCAGACAGGCAGAGGAGCTTTGCTTTCCCATTCCATTCTTGTTTTCATTTCCTGGTGCCAAAGGAGAGCAGCTTCATCTCATTTTCAGTTTTCAGCCCACAGGGCTGGGAAGAGCTGAGAATGACATCACAAAGTGCAATTCTGTGGCAAAAGCTGGAATATTTCTCATTGATGGTGTCAGCCACGGCCATTCCAGCCAGAGCTGGAATTGATTACTCAGCCCTGGGATCTGTGGAGTGCTCCAGAGGTCCTGGAAGGAAACTGTGCCTGGATTGATCCTGAACTGCAAAGCACAGGGACCTGGTCCCTCTCAGGGCTTCCAAGGGCTGCGACAGCAGCAGGCATTGCTGTTACAGGTACATTAAATTGTACCTGTAGTGGAGCTGTGACACCAGGAACAGCCCAAATCCATCCAGGATCCAGGGAAACACTGGAAAAAAAAACAACCAACCAAACAAACAAACAAAAAAAAAAACCCCACAATAATTTTGGAGGAGAGAGAGACAGAGGGGAACTGGTGGGGCTGTGGTGCTCCCTGGCCATCCCCACCAAGGACAGTGGGGTCAGGGTGGCATTATCCCAGGATTGCCCTGCTGCAGCCTCCCCACTGGAGGGTGGATTTTTGCCCTGAAATTCTCCATTTCCCATTTCTGTTCTGCAGCAGGAATTTGTGCCCAGCTGCTCCCCACACTAATGCTCTACTTGCAGCTCCATGGTGGATTTCTCCCTCATTCCCATCTCCCTCTCCATTGTAGCAATAAATGAATAAATCTGGGAAATTCTGAGATGCTTTTGAAACCCCATTTGCTGACTCCAGCATTACTCACAAGTTGGTTTTTTCTGTTGTTGTTATTGTAAGTGGGGTTTTTTACCCAAGAGAGAGACAGCAAATAATTGAACAAATAGTTCTGAGCTTTTCCTATTTGGCATCTTTTAAAATGAGGGCATTTTTTCACTTCTTTTGAAGCGTCTGTGAACATTTTCATTGATAATTGTATGAAGATACCAAAATAATCATTGAAGATTTTACATTTAATGAAAATTTTGTTACAAGTAAACAGAAAGTGTCAATAGGATACTAAATAATAACTCAAAGAAAAAAAAAACATAAGAAATTTAACAACCATTTTAAAAAATCCATATTTTCCTCATATTTTTGGGAAAAGAGCCACTACTTGTTAAAAAAAATCAATAAGCACAACTACTCCTTGAGCCTCTGATTATCTCATTTTGCAGCAATTTTTGCCAGGGCAGAGCTTCAAAGAGCCTTCAGTTAATCAGGAAAGAATCCCAAAGGCTTTGGAAAGCTGCAGGGTTACCTGAGGTCCCTGGAATTCCAGACGGAGCCATTCCTCCCTCAGGTACTTCCAGGGGAGTGAGGGGGGATTGGAAATGGGAGGGAAGGAAATCCCATCCCTTTGCTCCCAGCTCCCAACGGGCCAGGAAAAGCTGGGATTTCATTCCCAAATAGGTTTTTTTAGCACTACCTGTGCTGTCAATTCTGCACCTCCCTATAAATCATGTTTTTTCTGCAGCAGCATCTCCAGGGATGGAATCTCTCACCCTGGGCTTGTCCTTCCCTCTTGTTTCAGGCTGGAAATGGGGCTGTGTGTTCCATCCCCACCTGTCAGAGCTGGGCAGCTCTCTGCTGTTCTTGGGGCAGTTTTCTTGATCTCTCCCACAGCCAATCCTCCCTCCAGGAGATCTCTGCTCTCCATGGCCACTCAGTGTCCCTGCAGGGCTGATCCAATTCCAGCATCCCATGGGGAGATGCTGCGCCCAGGGGAGGAGCCAAGCATTCCTACCTGGATCCAATCTGAGCCTGGCCCAGCCCAGCAGCCTTTGCCCCCTGCATTGCCAGAGGAGCAGCTTTCTGCTGCCCTGCATTGGCAGAGGGAGCCCAGGCCCATCTGCAGCAGCCCTGGAGCTGCAGAGGAAAACTCCCCCCTTGTGCAGGATCCCTGCAGCAGCAGAGCCACAGCTGGCACTGCAGGAGGGCTGAGCCCCCATGGGATGGGGCTGTGCCCCCAGCCTGACCCACAGCGTGCCAGGGCCTGCCCTCACTCTGGCACTGCTTTGTTTGTTGGATTGGTATTTTTAATTTTCCTAAAAAAGAACTGTTGTTTCTATTTCCGTACCTTTTCCTGAGAGCCCCTTAATTTCAAAATTACAATAATTCAGAGGGGGGGGGAGTTTGCATTCTCCATTTCAAGGAGGCTCTTGCCTTCCTCAGCAGACACCTGGCTGTTCAAACCAAGACACCTTTCCTGCTCCCACTCCAGGGTCTAGAAGGAATCGGCTCAGGTTTAGGCTGCTCCCGGGGTCTGCATTCAGGTTCCTAAAACAGGAGGACTTTCTTCACAGTGACAGTTCCAGCACATCCTGGAGCTGTGGCTCCCACTGGCCTCAGGTCTCTCCCAGGCCCTGCAGTGTCCAGGGCAGCCAGAGGCTCCTCAGCCACRGCTGCATCCTGAATTGATGGAAGTGAATCCATCCCTCTTTTCTCCACTCCCTGGTGCTTCTCCAAGCAGGAATCACTTGGGAACTTGTACACACGTTCACCCTTMAAGCAGCCTCTCTCAGTGATCTTCCAGACTCAGACCAACCTTTTTGGATGCCCACCTGAGGAGTTTCCTCCTGGACAAACAGGGAGCATTTTCCTCTGGAGGGATTCAGAACAGCCCAAGGGGACACAGAGGTTCTGAGGCACCCTCTGGAAGCACAGYCCCTGTTCCCACCCCATTCCAGGCGCCAGACAGGAGGAATTACTGCTCCAAATGCATTAAAGGTTTTTGTGTTCCAAGCTGGGAGCCACCRGTGGCTGTGATTGAAACTCCTGTCACCGTCTGAGGGGAGGGAGCAGTGCCAGCCACATGATCATCCATATGCTCGGCTAAATCCACTCCAAATTGATTAAGTTCCGCTGAAGGAGACCTGGAAATCAATCTGTTCAGGCTTGCTTGGAGAGAAACGACAGCCTGGAGGTGACACAAGTCTGTTTTCATCGCTGGCCCTCGTGGGAGCTCACGTTGCACCTCCCATGCCTTCCCCCAGGTGATTCTGCTGGCAGAGATAATCAGCTGCCCTTGGAATCAGTGCAAAATACTTTGTACCAGCCTCGTGCCTTTCTGGGGCGTTTCAGGCAGTTTGGGCTTTCCAGCCAAAACCAAGCAAAAAGGAACAGGTTTTTAGGAACAGAACAAATGTTCCTGGTGTATGGATGGTTCCCAGAGGGGGCTGGAGTCTCCTCCCTGGTACATTCCAGAGGCACATGGACACAATCCTGTGCCCTGTGCCCTGAGATGGCCCTGCTGGAGCAAGGAATAGCACCAGTGACCCCATGGGGACCTCCCAGGCTGACCCATTCCATGAATTTAACATCCCATATTCCAGGATTCCAGCTCAGCACTCCCATTAATGCCCCTGGAGCTGCTGGGAGTCACCAAGGTCTTTCCAGCTGTCCCAGTGACATTTCCCACCCATGTTTTCTGCTGCTCCAGCAGCCTGGGAGGTGCTGCAGCCTTGTCCTCCGTCTGTTTTCCGCCTGTTCTGACTTCATTTGTTGAATTATCCAGTAATTCATTACAACTAAATTTCATTGGGCTTTTGGCCAAGGTTTCTCATCAAAAATGACATGAAGACAAATATTGTCGTTATTTGCCCAGCTGTGCAGTTCCATTGATATTCCCTGCAGGGCCAAGCCTGTTATCAGAGCTGAGTAACACTGATAATAAACCCATATCTCTCCCCTGCAGAGCATCCAGTGTCAACACAGGCACCTGAGCAGTGTCCAAACCTCGGGGCGGGTTTAATCCCCCTCCACGCTCTGTTCACATGGACTCGCTCTGTAAGCTTCCAACTGAACATTTTTCCAGCCAAACCCAGGCAGTTTTTTACAGCACAATGTTCCACATGAGCGTGCTGGATTTTGTGTATTCATATTTCAGGCAGGGAAAAGAAAGAGCCRGGCTGCTTCAATAATACATCAGGATCCTGTTCCCACATTGCCAAAGCAGAACATTCGTGTTTGTATTCCGAGTGACTTTTTGTTTAGAAGTATCTTTATTTCCCAACATAAATATTCCTTTAAAAATACACAACCGGCGTGAAACATTTCTCATTCATCAAATGAAATATCTTCATTATCCCCAAAAGCCTGCTTATGAACACTCCCAGCACTGGCATTTCTGTTCTTCCCTCTGCACTGCTCAGGAGCAGCAAACACAAACTCGCTAATGCAATCCAGGAGCGCTGCCCGCCCTGGGAAGGAGCAAACAGAGCTGAGTGTGAACAGAGCCACTGAATGTTTTTATCATGTTAATGTCATCTCAATGTTTTTATCCCCTGCTGCAGGAGGAACACGCCGGGGGTGCTGCCTCGGAACAACCTGGCACTCCAGGAGGAGGGGAGGGGSTGCAATACCCAGCACAGGAGGTTTAGAAACCACCTTGAGTGCTCTGGGAGGTGGGAAAGGCACAGGACACGGAGCATCCTCTGCTCTTCCTGCACTGTGAGACTACAAGAGCGTCTCTGCTATAATTCACGCCTCCGATTTACTGCTCTGCTCCCTCTCAGCCCTGGCAGGCAGAAAAGAGCTGTAAATCACTTAAATCCGAGGATTTCCCCCTCCCAGCCCGAGACAGGGATGGCTGTTGTGTCCTCCCTCAGGTAACTCTCATCTCTCTCTGGATGCCTCTTCAGGTAGGGGATTTTAAAAGCTCCGTGAGATAATGGGATATTTTAATAGAGATAATCCTCCCAAAACCATCACTTTCATTCCAAACTTTAATGGATGTGCTCCCCAAGCCCCTCCCCACACATCCACACTAAATTTGTGGGAATTAAAGGATAAAACATCCCAGCTCCCTATGACCAAAGCTGCCTTCGCTGGCTCTCATTCAAACAGCCCCCAAGTTTAGACTGAGATTAAATATTTTGTGTGTGTTTTAAGGGGGAAAGATTAATTGAGCTTTTTTACAGGTTTAATGCCTCAGCCTCCATTTGCATTTTAAGAGGTGTGATCTCATCCTGCCCCAGAACCCCGCACTCCGTGTTTACCGCCCAGAATTGATCCCGGCTTTGATAGGCTGTAATTAAAGCAGGCACATGAAGAATTTAATAGGGCTTCTTATTGTGAACAAGGATTAAAGGGGTGGTAGAATTCACACTTAAATTTAATAACTTTGATTAAACAAGGGCACAAAGGGATCTGTCAGTTCTGGCTGTTGTTCTGACCTTGGGAAAGTCACCTGAGCCCCGGGCCTGGTCTCTGTAAGCTCAAGCTCTGCTCTGAGCATGTTCTACAGAGCTGGGCTTAACTCCTTTGCACCTTGGTCAGTTCCCCTCATCAAAGTTGCAAATCCCTTCCAGCTGCAGAGCAGGGACAGGGCTTTTGGGATCAGTTCGGATTTCTTGGAGTTTTCTCTGGTCAAGCACTRAGTACAAGGGACAGGACAAGAGGAAAGAGCCTCAGGTTGTGCCAAGGGAGGATCAGGTTGGATATCGCGAAAATTTCTTCATGGAAAGAATTGTCCAACCCTGGCACAGCTCTCCAGGACAGTGGTTGAGTCCCCATGCCCCTGGAGGGATTTAAAAACCTGTGGATGTGGCACCTGGGGACATGGTCAGAGGTGGCCCTGGCAGTGCTGGGTTAAAGGTTGGACTCGATGAGCTCAGAGGGTTTTTCCAACATGAACAATTCCATGGAACATCATCTAACTCAAACAGCAGTGACAAGGAAGAGCTCAGTCTTGTGCTGAATGTGCAACTTTCCATTAAAATGGGGAAAAATTCAGCTTTTTTCCTTTAAAAGTTACTTCTGTGAACGAGGAACCATTTCCTCGTTCAGTAATTCTGGTACTTTTTGCAGGATTCTTCCAGAACTGGTGGCAAATCTTCAGCTGTGATGTGACACTGCACCACAAAGGGGAAAATCCAGCCCAGAATTGAGGGAATGTTTGAGAGCAGCTCAGCAAAAAGCAGAGAAATCTTTCAGCTCAAAATGTGTCAATTTGTTCCCTTCACTTCAGAAATGTCTCGTGGAAACTTCWGGAGCTTCAGTTCAGTAACAAACATCCCCTTCCCACCCCAGTTTCAATGAAAATAAAGGATTGAGCCACAGGGATTTGCCACAGAGGAGGAATCCCAATTTTTGCTCAGCTTTATCCAGATGGCTTCTGCTTTGTGCCCAGAGTACCTGAATTGAAACGAGAGAGGATTGATTTGGGAGCAGCTACTCCACGGGGTGAACAGCAAAAGCTCTTCTGTTCCCTGTTATCCCTCTTTTCCTTTTTTCCCCCTCTTTTTCAAATCATGAGGACTTTGATAGGAGTATGTGGTGTGAGGATTGGCTTTCTGTGCATTGATTTTTAGGGCAAAATGAAAATCCACCCTGGAAGGAACATGGATGAAAGAGCTTTTCTGAGTCACTGCTTGTTTGGGCTGGGGAAAATTGGGAATCTCGCCTTGAAATCCACAGGTAGGAGGCAGAGATATCTCTTGGGAAGATCTCAGCTGATTCCTGCCAGGATAGGGGCTGGAATCAGGAGCTCAGGGCAGAGATAAATGAGATGGAGTTTGGCTGTCTTTTGTCACAGCCCCAACATGGGCAGGTTCCTGACAGTCGGCGATGGAGAGAGCCAGGGAGACTGATTCAGTGATCAGAATCTGACTTCATTGTGGGATACAAACACTAGGGTACCATTCTGGGGAGACTGGTAATGTGTACTGCAGTGATTAGGTTAAAATCACACACACAAACTTAGGCATATAACAACATCTCTTACTTGCAGAGTTTACTGGGATTTTCTTTTTCTGGTAAATCCATCTGATTKAATCTTCTTGCAGTCCAGGTCTAATTTTCAAAGTTCCGTTTGTTTTTGCCAAGGCATCCTGTTACCAAATCTCTTCTGTCAGCCAGGTCCAAAGTCCATCATCTGTCTTGTGTCCCCCAACATTCCAACATCTCCCCCTTTCCTTTCAACCAAAATTACTCTTTTAATGGCCTTGTTAATTAATCTCTGCACACATTGAAAGGTATCATGATTAATACAATTATTATCAAAATTACCACATACATACCTATCCTAAAAAGAATCTTTTAGTTAAAAACTCCAGCCACTAAAAGGCTCAGGCTTGATCTTTATAAACTAAAAGCATTCCTGATGGCAGCTGCATTACTGGATTTAGAAAGGCTGCCAGAAGTGTAATTGTACCAAAAGTTTTGATTCTTATACAAAGGGTGATAGGGAGAAACATTTTTAGACTGATTCCCTCCCATGTATTTAAAATTAAAACAAAAATCCAATTTCACACAACCCAGGAATTCTAGTTCTTGGGGTTCCATCAGTGGTGTTTCAGGAAGGTAAGGGATCTAATTTAATATGATTTGGTTTGCTTTAAAAATATTTTAGTGTAAATATTAGTGTAAAATTCTAGAGGAGCTATATTTCCCCATTTTTTTGTGTAAATATTAAAGTTCTGCAGGAGCTATACCTGACAAAGGGAAATCTTTCCTGAGGGGGCAACTGCCCCTGAGCTCAGCTCAGCTTTGGCCCCAAACCCCACCTGCGGATCCCCAGGGGCTCCTGGGGAGATCACCTTGAGGGAAACAGGGATTTCCAGAGCTGTGCCCTCCTGCCAGTCCAGGAGAGCACCTGGCAGTGGTTCAGCTCTGCTGATTCCCATCACCTGAGCCTGTCCTGCTCTGACACCCCCTCCCCTGCAGGGCCATGGGCCAGTGGGTGCCTCTGGCTGCCATCAATTATTCACCTGCAGCAAGGGGGGATGAAAATTTCATGAGGAATTGTTGAGAATGCTGGAATGCAAGGAAATGGCACGGAAGGGCTGAGATTTAGGGATGCAGCACAAGCCCTTGTCTGCAACCAGCCTTGTTAAACTGCACTGATCATTTGACCACAAGCATGTATTTGTAGAACAAATCTTTTTGTCTCTACCTGTGGAAAAACAGCAGTTGTTTGAGGAATTTAAGATTTGCAGCCTATGAGATTTCCCCACATTTGGTTCCCCACTCTGAGATCTTTGTCCCTCACCACAACCTCTCAAATGGCTGAAGAGTTTTTGAGTTTCTTGTAAAAAATGCACCATCATCACACGTGTTGAAAGCAGAATGCTAAGTGTGGTCATTAATTAACTTATTAATTTATGATACAATTAATTTTTAAAATATATCTGCCCATTTTTACCATTGCTGCATGTAAATGTCCCTTCTGCAGAGCTTAACTTTAATTTTTTACCCAGTCTACCTGCAGCCTTGATTCCAAATGCACTCAGAATTGACTTGGGGATGAAGAATCCTCTGAGAATGGCAAAGGAAGAAATTCATTTCACCTGCCTACACAAGCCTGTGGATGCACAGAGGGGACAAGAAACCTGTGCCCTGTCACACCCACACTGTTCTGCACTGGAGTTCACCAGTAAAAACCATCCCATGGGAGCAAAAAGGGCTGAAAGGGACGTGGAGCTGGGGAAAGCACCCAGAATCAGGTGATGTGGGGCTGATATTTTTGTTCCTCAATCTCTCATCTCTCCTCACACTGCCRTCTGTACAAAGCACACATTGTACATATGGGATTTTTATTCACACTGTTCGGAGAGCTGGATTATTTCCAGTGATTTCAGCTCCTTCCCTTCAATACCTAGGAAAAATAATGCATTTCTGTAGAACATTCTTGTCGAAGCATCAAAACAATATTCACTTCCCATTGTTTCTGTGCATTTCTGTTGCACAAACACTGCTTTTCATCTCCCTTCTGTTTCCTGTGGCTTCTGCCTGGCTTTGCACRATTGCTGAGCCCACCCGTGCCTGGCCTGGGCACTCTGTGCCCACTGCAGGATCCCAGGGTGCCCCAGGGGCTCTGGAGCTGTCCTTGTTTCAGAAGGAGCCAGCAATGCATCCACCGGGAGGTGCTTCAGTGCTKACCACACTCCAGGCTGAAAATATTCCAGCCCTGGGCTGGTCCCGCAGCACAGACAGCAGGAGAGGGGTTGGGGCTCTGCCCCTGTGCTCAGGTGAGACCCCACCTGCAGAGCTGCCCCAGCCCTGGGAATTCCAACATCAGCAGCACCTGGAGCTGCTGGAGCCTGGCCAGAGGAGGCTCCAGGACGATCAGAGGGATGGAGCAGCTCTGCTGGGAGGAAAGGCTGGCAGAGCTRGGATTGCTCAGCCTGGAGAGGAGAAGGCTYCAGGGCGACCTGACTGCATCTTCCAGGACTTGAGGGAGCTGACAGGGAAGATGGAGAGAGACTCCTTCCAAGGGATGGAGGGACAGGAGCCAGGGAATGGCTCCCAGTGCCAGAGGAATGGCAGGGCTGGATGGGATCTTGGGAATTGGGAATTGTTCCYTGGCAGGGTGGGCAGGGGCTGGGCTGGAATTGCCAGAGCAGCTG